>JASEVX010000002.1:125460531-125687001 GCA_031761405.1 Serripes groenlandicus
GTCATCAGTGTATTTTAAAAGCCCTCTAATATTATCACTGGCTTTGACTGTGATTTCAGCAAAAAGGGCGTCGGTATTCAGCTTGGCATCATTTTGAACGTCCACAAGTTGTATGATGAATGTGTGCTCTTCTTCTGGAATCTAAAAATAAAATGAAATGATAATTAATTCCCATTATAATCGTGCATTTCTTTAGTATTCTTAATTAGCTTGCACTTTGCACTTGCACTTTGCTAATAGCACTATTTCAGAGGCTGGATTTCCTCTCAGAATGTGTTCACTGACAAATTGCAAAGCTATTTTATCTTTTTTCTCATCAAATTAACGGAAAACACCCAGATAAATATACAATATCGGATAGATGTTTTGCCCCCCCCCCCCCCCCCCCCCCCCACACACACACACAAAAAAAATCATAACAATCTGCCATAAAATAATATTTTTGCAACTAAAATGCTCCTTATTTAATTTACAAAATGTTCGGAAAATATCACTTCTTCTATGCCACTTTCGCCATCTTGAAAGGTAACAAGGGTCAAATGACCTATGCAAATTGAATCAATTCTCCAAAGTAGCCTAAAACCCCAACAGCCAATCAGATGCACAAAACATTTGGACAGCTTCTGCCCGATTCAGATCAGTTGACCTACATATTTTCAAGTTAAATTTATGATTGTTTTTATTTTATTTGTTTACATTCTATTTTCTGATTGATCACTCAGTATACATTGAACATCTTATATCAACAACCTGCATGTGCAGTATATTTGGTTAACATGCACTAAATAACGAAAACAGAGGACATAAAGTCTTTAACCATTTCCCATATATGCATTTACAACAAATCAGCAGCAAACGGCTCTGAAAACCTCAAGACAAAAGCTATCAAAAATCTCTATAAAGGAACGTATAATTATTGAATTGAGTTGAAAACAATGCTTGAAAATGTAAAATCTCATTATTCCACAATGTTATTAAATCTGTATTAACCCTTTCCCTCATACAACAATTCTGCAGCAGACGACTTTGAACATATTTTGTCAAAAAATAGAAAATCTCTATAATTGAATGGATAACCTATGACTAAAAGTAGAAAACATTGTGGCCAAAGGAGAAATTGCTTGTTTTGAGCAAATTCTTTTTTTGTCACTATGTTTTCAAAACGCTGTCTACTGCAGAGGCTAGAAAGCGTCTATATGAGGGAAAGGGTTAAATCTATAGGTACACTGGCACTCCTCTATATAACTCTCCGTTTTAAAGCGGATCCCGTTATAACACTGGTCTTGCTTGGCTCCCAAAATTTTATTGCATGAAATATGTGGGAATAGAATTATAAATTTTCAAAAACCTAATTTGAAACTTTGAAACACCCAATACAACTGTAACGTTAATCCACATGTTTACATAACGCTTTGTTCAACAATAGACAGGTAAAAAAAAAAAATCGATATTGTTATCAAGCGGCTGTTTGCATAACGATTTCAATATTAAAACAATAGACAGATAAAAAATCGAGCGGCTGTTTGCATAATGACAATAGACAGATATAAAATCGATATCGGGTGTAATTATTGTTTGTGCATTACGCTTATTGTGTTCAGTCACCTTTAAAACTGATACAACGAGAGCAGCCGTCATGGTGTGACAAAAGAACAAACTCAATTTCAAACTTCATAATGTAACGAACAACCTTCCGTGAATACAACTTGGAAAACCCGAAAATATACACGTGACCATTCCAGCCAATCGTATTTGTGCACAATGTTGTCTGAATGTCATCCATTTTTTTCCATCTCCATAGTGAATACAACTTGGGAAAACCCAAAATATACACGTGACTATTCCAGCCAATTGTATTTGCGATATGTATATTAAAACTATTTAGCTCAAATGAATGCAGTAAACGTCATCAATATTTGGGCCGTTGAATAGGCATGCGCACGAGACATGTATCGATTGTAAACTTCCGCAAATATTGCAAAACAAATCTCGAAAGTTCACTGCAATTAACGCGAATTGTCAAATAAATATCCCTGTAATAGATCGACGATTAGAAATGCATATTATTCTGTCGAAAAATTTCACTCACAACAATCTGCTGGTGCCTGAAATCTCACCATGCCAATTGAAATTTGCACTTGCAATATTCGCGAGTATGTGAACTTAAATTCGACCCCTGATTCATCTATCAAATGTCAAAGAAACAGGTAAATATACCTTGCAAGCTTGTTTTAGCCAAAAACACTCTCTATGCAATTGAATTAGTGTATGCAGGTTGGTGGGTGCTGTAATGACTCGACGGATTTTTGGAACAGCGTTATCAATTTAACCACATGTTAAGACCGTTTAAGACCATGGCTCCCAAGTACAGTGTTATAGATGGGTGCCAGTGTATTATCAATCATAAAGTTTTGGAGTATCATACCAGGTAAAATATATTTAACCCTTTCCCTCATACGACAATTCTGCAGCAGATGACTTTGAACATATTTTGTCAAATAATGGAAAATCTCTATAATTGAATGGATAACCTATGACTAAAAGTGGAAAACATTGTGACAAAAGGAGAAATTGCATGTTTTGTGCAATTTCTTCTTTTGTTACTTTGTTTTCAAAAAGCCGTCTGCTGCAGAGGCGTCAGACCGAGAAAACGTCTATATAAGGGGAAGGGTTAAAGAGTGAGTCATACCTGATCATCGACCAGGCTAATGTTGAAGAAGCAGAAAACTTGTCGACCAGGACAAATGGCTGTTCCCGCAGTTTTCGTAAGCTGAGACGCCAGAACTACGTCGTCTGTTTCACGACTGTCTACACTCAGTTTGGCTATCCAAGAAATCTAAAAAATAATTGAAAATGTAAAAAAAGTTATAAAATTAATCCTTTCCCACATACAACAAATCTGCAGCAGAAGACTTTTGGAACAAATCATTTTGGAAAACATTAAGATATAAAGAGAAATTGCTCACATTGTTTACATAAGCAATTTTCTGATTCTTTTCACAATGTTTTACAAAGTTGTCTGCTGCAGAATCCTTAAAATGCATCTGCAAGTGGGAAAGGGTTAACCATTTCCCTCATATAGACGCATTCTGACACCTCTGCAGCAGACAGCTTTTTGAAAACATAGTGACAAAAGAAGAAATTGCTCAAAACGAGCAATTTCTCCTTTTGCCACAATGTTTTCCACTTTTAGTCATAGGTTATCCATTCAATTATAGAGATTTTCTATTTTTTCACAAAATATGTTCAAAGTCGTCTTCTGCAGAATTGTCGTATGAGTAAAAGGGTTAAGTTGAGCAAATTTAAAATCTTCCAAGTATTCAATAATACTCTCGCTCTACCAATAACAGAAGATGGAGCACTTTCTCATATTAAAACAAAACTAGAACTATCATTGAAGATGATAAATACCCCCAAAACAGCACCTTGATTCAAAATATGGCTTCTGACCGACCAACAAAAGGGCCATAACTCTGTAAAATAACATGCAATTGTAAGACCTGTTGGGTATGCACATCTCCTCTTGGTATAGAAACTTCATGTAAAATTGTATTGATTTCCACCCAGTGGTTTGTAAGAAATAGGTGGGACAAAATATGACTTACTTAATAAGTAAAAGGGCCATAACTCTGTAAAATAACATGCAATTGTAACCCCTTTAGGATATGCACATCTCCTCTTGGTATAGAAGCTTCATGTAATTTTTTTATTGAATTCCACCCAGTGGTTTGTAAGAAATAGGCCGGACAAAATATGGCTTACTTAATAAGTAAAAGGGCCATAACTCTGTAAAATAACATGCAATTGTAACCCCTTTAGGATATGCACATCTCCTCTTGGTATAGAAGCTTCATGTAAAATTTTATTGAATTCCACCCAGTGGTTTGTATGAAATAGGCCGGACAAAATATGGCTTCCGGCCGACCGACCAATCGACCAACACAGTGACTCCTATATACCCCCCCAAAACTTTGTTTTTTGGGGGTATAATTATACTTCCAATTTTCTGCAGAAGTTTTAATTCACTCATGATTGTATGGTAAGTATACAACAAATCTGTAGCAGACGACATTAAGCATATCTAGGCAAAAACATGGAAAATCATTATAAATGATAGTTTAAATAATGAAGAAATTGAAAACAATGTGGCAAAAGGAGAAATTGCTTGTTTTGAACAATTTCTCCTTTTGTCACAATGTTTTCAAAAGTCCTTTGCTGTAGAGGCATCAGGAGGTGTCTATATGTGGGAAAGGGTTAAGTTTATTTTAAACATAATGTACAGTGGACCCTGTGTATAAAGACCACCCATGGAAAGGTAACATTCCGGTCTTTGTTTACAGCTGGTCTTTAACCCTTTCCCACATACAGAAAATCTGTGGCAGACTACTTTGAAAACATACCCCAAACAAATTGGAAACTCCCTTTAAATGAAAGTACAATAATTGCATAGAGTTGAAAACATGGTGACCAAAGAAGAAATTGCTTGTTTTGAGCAATTTCTTCTTTTGTCGCAATGTTTTCAAAAAGCTGTCTCCTGCAGAGGCATCAGAAAGCGTCAATATGAGGGAAAGGGTTAATTGTAGGGTTATTCATGCTGACAATAAATAATTTGGGAAACTTAAAATGTGGTTGCTATTCTAAAGTGGTCTTTAGCACAGGTTTGAATGGACTTTGAAGATGTCCTAATTTTCCAAACATGCTGTTACACCAAGACAATGTCCTGGTTTACCAAACATACTGTTACACCAAGACAATGTCCTGGTTTACCAAACATACTGTTACACTGAGACAATGTCCTGACAATGTCCTAGTTTACCAATCATAAAGTTACACCGAGACAATGTCCTGGTTTACCAAACATGCTGTTACCCCGAGACAATGTCCTAGTTTACCAAACATACTGTTACACCGAGACAATGTCCTGGTTTACCAAACATGCTGTTACACCAAGACAATGTCCTGGTTTACCAAACATGCTGTTACACCGAGACAATGTCATGGTTTACCAAACATGCTGTTACACCAAGACCTGCTTACCTCCACTTCCCCAAAGAAAGCCTCTATTCTAGCCAGTTTCAGTGTGAATGTTGGTGTCAGATCCTCATCTACCTCCACAAACAGGGAATCCTGGGAAAATCCGATAAAACCATTCGAAAGGTCATTCTGTTCTATTGTTATGACAGCATAACCCTGAAAAAAAGAAGAAAATGTAAATATGAGCCCTTCCACGAGAAGACCAACATTATGCAACCTGCGTAATGTATCAACCCAGATCAGCCTACGCAGGCTAATTTGGTCAGACACAGGTATAGAGTAATGATTCCTAAAACAGAATATCCACAGGAGGCAAAAGTGTCTGTCCGTGTTAGCCTTTGTGGCATGCTTAGGCTGATCAAGGTCGACACTTTAAGCAGAGTCCACAATGTTGGTTTCCTTGTTAGCAAATGTTAAATGAAATTAAACAGAAAAAGAGTGTTTGAAGGAACACATGTGTTCCAACAATGATCCCTTGATTGTTTGGTCTTTTACGTGGCTTTCAACAGTTTTTCAGTTACATCACAGAGATTCCTGAACTAGCATCCAGAACTACTGGTCCATCTATCCTGACACCAGCCGGTCAGTTGTAATGCTTACCCTGCAACCCTGTGCGTCAAGGTATGACCCAACAAGGGATCAAACCTGCAACCTCTCGCACTCAAGGTGGACACTCTTAGACTACATCACCCAGGCGGTATTGCGACAATGAACAAAAATTATGAGGTGATACCTAAATGTCACGATCCTGAGTTACGCAGCACAAAATATACCCTAGTTTTCATATTATAATTTTGACAACTTTTGGTGTATCTGCAGAGATGACATTTTAAAAACATTGTTGGATTAAAGAACAATTGCTTATAAAGATTAATTTCTATTTCAACCACAATACTTTTTTTTTTGTTAAAATGTGAATTTTGAAGGTAAGTATCCCATTCTATTTTCATAAGCTTACCTTTTGTCCCCCATCTGGTTCTCCAGCAGCAATTCGAGCGCCCCCTGTTGGCTGTGTCAGATAAACAAGAACCGTCTCAGCAGGTTCAGCCATGTCATCAGACAATACAGTAACTTCTATACTTTTTTCAGTCTCACCAATCTAAAGAAATAAAAAATCTGTGAAACCAAATGATAATCCCTGAATTTGGTAATCATAGATTTTACAGTTGCTTTAACCTCATTTCACATACAGACACTTTCTTTCGCCTCTGGATTTTGTAATCATTGATTTTACAGTAGCTTTAAGCTCTTTCCACATACAGATACTGCCTCTGGAGCAGACAGCTTTTGAAAACATTGTGTCAAAAGAAAAAAAACTCTCAAAACAAGTAGTTTCTCTTTTTGCCACTATGTTTTCCATTATACATTCATTTACAGAATATTTCCATATCTTTACCTAAAAAGATAGGACTCTGGCAGTAAAAAATGTGTTCAGGACAATAGGTGGCTCATAAGCCAGAAAAGGTTGGTTCAAACATAAGGAGGGACACTTAAATAAACAAACACTTTACTTTTATCACTCGAGTACCTTGTTGGAGTAAAAAAAGTTCATGTTATGTTAAAACAAGGATTAGAAACCCATCATAACCTTAAATTCTACTGTTGAGTCCAAGACAACATAGTCTGTCCCACCAACGGCAGATGTAAATCTGTCACGATTACCAAGAATCTCTGTTATTGTGTCATTTCCGGTGGCTCCAGGTTTCGGTACAATCTGTGACGTCCAATCTTCTCCCCCACCCACTGTTCTGACCAATACGCTTACTGTACCAAATATACCTCCTAGCAAAATATAAAGAAGAGTATTTAGCCGTTTCCTACATGCAGAACAAATTTTGAAAACATTGAGGCAAAAAGAGAAATTGTTCATGATAAGCAATCTTTCCTTTTGCTACAACGATCTCAACTCAGTTTAAATCATTTTAAAATTCATTTTTTTTTCCCTAGAATATTTTTTATAGACATTTTCAATATGATTGAAAAAATTATTTCAATTGTCTGCAGCAGAATTGTTGTTTTTAGGGAAAGGGATCATTTACCTGTTCTAGTTACTGTCAGATTGACCGTCTGGAATCTCTCTGCCACCGACACAGCCTCTGGTTCCAGGCTTAGCACACCATAGGGGTCATTACTCTCTTTTATTGTCACTATGGAATCTTTGTAAAGGTAGCTTATTCTTGGAGAAATACCTGTGGAAGGAAAATGGGGTTAATTAGGAAACCAATAACTGCAGAGAAAACAACGTTCAAAGGAAAAACTAAGATCCACATGAATGGGTACCAGATTTTTGCTCCAAAAGTAATAATAAACATTTGTGGAAATATTTAACCATTTACAACATACAACAAATCCGAAGCAGATTCATTTGAAAACATCTAGTCAAAAATATTGTAAATCTTGATATATATATGTAAATCAAGAGATGAATAAATCCTGGCAAAAGGAGAAAATGCTCTTTATAAGCAGTTTCTTTATTTGTGACAATATTTTCAAAAGTATGGTGCGGATGCGTCAAAATGTGTCTACATGTTAAAATATACACAGGCCAAACTACTAGATCTTGAACTTTAACCTTGAAGTATGGCCTTAATCTACATTCAAACCAAAATATTTCATGATGTGGATTAACACAAAAATGCCTTCTTTGCAAATACAAAATGTTATTGTCTAGCTATTGAACTGTTCGAAATATCACATTACCATTATTTTTCAGACAGACAGTAAACATGAAGTCCTTTTCAAAGACGCTGGTTGGAGACTTTAAACCCTTTCTCACATTCAACAAATCTACAGCAGATGACTTTAAAAACAACTGGGTACAAATATGGAAAATCTCTTTTAATGAAAGTATAAGTATTGAATAGAGTCAAAAACATGATGTCAAAAAAATAAATTATTATTTGCCCGGATGTTTTTAAAAGTCCTCTGCTGCAGTTGCATTAAAAGAGTGCCGTGGAGCTAACACCAACACTCTTCTGTTTTTTCTGAGTTGATAAAGGGGCAGAAGAAGGGGAATTAATGAATAACTATTAAAGCCAGAGTTATGTGGCATAGTATAGACATGCATATTGTTTTTAGGAACATGTGTACCAAGTTTCATTTGAAAATATTGAAAGAAGTTATGAGGTAAGATAAAAGTTTTGTGACTACGCAGACGGCGCCAAGACTATCACACTAGCCCGACTTAATATCTTCTTTGAGAAAGAGACAAGCTAAATAGGAAACGGGGAGAGCAGGCTTAGTTAAGAGTTTCTAATTTTGTAACAAATTCTGTAACAAGATAATTTTAAGATACTGCATACTTGGAGTTGTCTGTGTGGGAAATTTTTCGACATGAGTTAGGTTGATATGGAAGGTCTCCAAATGCTCTGGTTTATTGTCTTGAACAATCTGTAAAATAAAATATAATATTATCAATAAAAGCCCAAGTCTGCTTTAAAATTATCTCACAAAAAGATGTACAATATACCCTAAAATGGATGTTTGATAAAGTGTTGAATACATTCTGCAAAGTGAAAAAATTACTCTTTTGAACCATTTCTCCTTTTTTTTTTCAAAGGCAAAGGATCAACCCTATCCCACATATAGATGCTTTCTGACGCCTCTGCCTCAAATGAGCAATTTTACCTTATGCCACAATGTTTTCAGTAATTATACCTTCATTTATGGTTTTTTTTCATGTTTTTGCCAAGACATCTGCTGCAGATTTGTTGTACGTGGGAAAGGGTTAAAAAACACGAGAACCATGATGGTCCTATATATCGCTCACCTGATTTAATTAAAACTAAGAAGTCCACACACTAGAGGCCATGTTTTTTAACGGATCCGAATAATTTGAACAATCTTGATAGAGGGTCATCAAGGAACATTTGTGCCACATTATTTTTATATCGGGCCAGTCCTTTCAGACAAGAAGATTTTTAAAGTTTGTGCAATGCACATTTAACGAAAACAAGCTCCTCCCCCTGTAACCATATTTTTCAATGGATCAGTATAATTTTAACAATCTTGGTAAAGGGTCTCCCAAGGAATATCTGTGCCAAATAATTTGTAAATTTTCCCCTTTTCTGATGCTGCAGCAACCAAAGTTCTACATGGAATTAAATTCTTTTAACAACTTTGAAAGAGGACCACCTAAAGAACATACCTATTAGATTATTATGAAATCAATTCATTGGGTTAGGAGAAGTAGTCGTTTTGTAGCAAAAAGTGAACGGACGGACGACGATGGACGAAAAGCGATCACAATAGCTCAGGTGAGCTAAAAAATACCAACTTACATCAATCATGATAAGCCCAGCTGTTTGTCCGGGCTCCATGACAACAACATGGTTCTCCACAGTGTTAAAGTCAAACTCAGATGCCGTGCCACTCTCCGATCTGTACTGGGTCTCTAGCTTACCCTCCGATCCATACACACGTAAAACTTGGAGATATATCTGTGGGAAGAAAAACAGTTTGCCTTCAATATCATGGCCTCACTACAAACAATAAATTGTTTCTTAATATATAAAGTTCCCAAATAACAGACATTTTAAATTAATTAATACAAAGAGTTGTGACTCGTATTACGCAAAGAACAAACCTTAAACAAACTAGAACTATCACTGAAGATGATAAATAACCCCTAAACAGCACCTTGACCTACACCATAACTTAATAAGTAAAAGGGCCATAACTCTGTAAAATAACATGCAATTGTAACCCCTTTAGAATATGCACATCTCCTCTTGGTATAGAAGCTTCATGTAATATTTTATTGAATTCCACCGACCGACAGACAACCAGCCCAACACAGTGACTCCTATATACCCCCTCTTCTTCAAAGGGGGTTTTAATTATGCAATGCACTATTCTCAGTGAGATGTGTAAGTGACATGATAAGACACCATATTTCAAACCACCAAGTCCACCAATTTCCATACATATCTATCTATATACAGTGGAACCAGACTATAATATGGTCTTTTTACACAGGTGGTCATTAATTGCAGGGTCATTAATGCAGAAAATAGGAAGCTAAAAGTGTGGTTGTTATAGACAGGGAATCACTATTCCAAGGTGGTCATTAACCCAGGTTTTACTGTATTGAGATTATTTACAGTTTTGTTTATTTTGTATATATGTAGCACCTCATTACCTTTTAAAAAGATGTTTACAGCGGATGCGTCAAAATGCCACTACATGTGGGGAAGCATTATCTCTTTACCTCATTCATCCTCTTCAGCAGCAACTTTTGAAAACATTGTGACAAAAGGACAAATTGCACATGACGAGCAATTTCCCTTTTTGCCACAATGTTTTAAGATCTATTCAACAATTGTACATTCATTTACAGAGAATATCCATATTTATGTCATCAAAGTTGTCTGCTGCAGTTTTGTTGTATATTCCTTTACCTCATATAGACGCCTTCTGACGCCTCTGCAGCAGACAGCTTTTTGAAAACATAGTGACAAAAGAAGAATTTGCTCAAAATGAGCAATTTCTCTCTTTTGCCACAATGTTTTCCAGTTTTAGTCATAGGTTATCCAATCAATTATAGAGATTTTCTATTTTTTGACAAAACAAAGTTGTCTGCTGCAGAATTGTCGTATCAGGGAAAGGGTTAAGGGAATGAGTTGACGATATGTTACCTTTCCAAACATCTCTGATATAGTTGGCCTTGTCGAGTTATCAGCAAACCTAAGCATCCCATAAGGTTCAATCCTGGCAAGAGAGGATTCTTGAATCAGCCTAGCACCTCCTGGAACTGTGGTAGATGGGGCCACAGGTAAATGCACCGCAAACAACTCGGATGTATCCAGTTTAGGTATCAGCTGTCAAAATATAACAGTTTGATGAGATTCACAATAACAGCTCTGTTGAATTAAAGCTTGACATAAATATCATAGTTTGCTTTTTATCATCATTAAAGTAAAAAAAGAATACATTATTATGTGTTTTTGACAGTACCGGTAACTAAAATCTATAGACCATTTTCCTCATTTCAAACATTTGCAGCAGACAACTTTAAAAACATCTTGGCAAAAATATGACAAATGTCTTTAGATGAAAGTATGATAATTGAATAGGGTTGAAAACATTTCGGCAACATGAGAATTTGTTCATAATGAACAATTTCTCCTTTTGCCACAACGATCTCAACCCTTTTCATTAACTATACTTTCACTTCTAGAAATTTTCCGTATTTATGTCTAGATGTTTGCAAAGTTATCTGCTGCAGATCTTTTATGTTGGTGAGGGTTAGAAGTAGATCAAAGGTCAAGGTCAGAAGATCAAAACACAATGTATCACTTGGAAAATCATGCCATAAGAAATACACAAGCACAAAATAAAAGTCCTATCTCTTAATATTCAAGATAAACAATACCGTATATCCGCGGCCATAAGTCGACTTCGGCCATAAGTCGAGGGTTCAGTTTGACCCCCAATTTCGGCGGTTTTGAGGTTACTCCCAGCCATAAGTCGGGGGTCGACTTTTTAAAAATTTCGGCGAAAAAAAAACAAAAAAATGTTTCTCGATGTAAAACTGGATAATGATACATTATGATAATAATGCACAAACCTGATTTTATAAATCCAAATAAGCCAAACCAACTAACTAGTCCAAATTTCTTAATATGTTTTAATCTATAAAAATAAAAGCGCGAAACTCGAACAAAGGGTTTTGTCGATGTCATCCCTTAAGACACATTTGTCCGATTTCACACATGAAAATTAATCCTTTCAATGTTTTCAAAAAATGATGAGTTAAAAGTAAAACAAACACAGGAATGAGTAATTGCATTGACGAAGTTTATTAAAAGTGTGTGTAATTCACAGAGTGGTGAAGACAAGGGTTGTAAAGGTCTATGGAAAGAAGTTTGGACTCTATAGTTATATGCAAACGGTTGTAATTTCGCCTGGAACAGGCTGTAGTTACAACCGACTTGCATTAGCCCTATAACTAAACCGTTTGTCGCGTGAAAAACACAGGGCTCAAATAAATGACGTCACTAATTTACCAGCTGGGATTGAGACGCGACAAATGAAAAACACCCATATAAATTAATGTTAAATCTACGATCCTATTAGCTTAGTAATACTTGTGTGATTAAACTGCACGTACTCTTTTATGACGTAGCTCATTTGTTGGGGAAAATGGTTTGCGGAAATAAAGGTCTATATAGATTTCACTCTTACCCATTTTCACATGCATTTACACGCATCTGCAGCAGACTTCTCTTGATAGAGCTCTGACAAAAGGAGAAATTACTACATTTTCTTTAAATTGGACAAATTAACTTTGAATTAAAAAGGATTTTAAAGGGTATGATATTTATTTTTCCTTTGTTTACGGCTTTGAAACTAGATAAAAAAAAAATGTAAGGAAACGATGCATCGCTGATAAAAAGCAGTATCTCTATTTCTCACAACGTTTTCCAACACTGTCTGCTACATCTGCATTTAAAGTTACAAATACGTGGTAGTAACTGTACTGTACACACAATTTACAATGAGGTACCTCTGGACAACTCGATGGTTATATGCAAAACGGTTGTAATTTCTCCTGGAATAGGCTGTAGTTACAACCGACTTGCATTAGCCCTAAAACTGTTTGTCGCGTGTAAAATATAGCCTTAAGGAGAGATTGTCATTCAGTCATAAGTCGAGTCCCTGCTTCAACACCAAAATTTGAGTCTCAAAAATTCGACTTATGGCCGCGGATATACGGTATACAAGTTATTGCATAAACAAGGGTACCAGTTACTATCCACAACTCCCCACCCATGCTGAATCTTGGATTAGACATGTTTATTCTAGTGACAAAATAGTGAAATAATACAAACCTCTATAGTAAAGTTTTTCTCATCAATACCATGGGGAATGGTAACACTGCTGGATGTGGGTGTGATGGTCCCCTGTACGAAGCCTGCCAACACCCTGCCCTGCTGGAAACCACTCTGCCAAGATACTTCCAAGGTACCATACATCCCGTCCCTGATGAGAGTTAGTCGGGATGTGCTTGTCTCTGAAAATAACAGACAATTAAACCCTTTCCCACATGCAGACCCAATTTGGTGCATCTGTGGCTATAAAAACATTGTGGCAAGAATACAAATTGCTCATCATGAATAATTTTTCCTTTTGCCATGACATTTAAAGCTCTTTTCAACAATTACGCTATAATTGGTTAAAGATTTTCCTCATATATACCTTGAGCCTTTCTTTTATAAAGATGCTCTCTGATGCCCCAAGCGAACTCCAATGCTCGTCTGCTTTTTTCAAAGTTGAAAAAAGGGGCATTACAGAATAATTATTTAAGTTATATGACTTGGTATAGACATGCATATTGTTCCAAGAAACATGTGTACCTTGAAGTTTCATGCGAAAATGTTTAATGTTTTTTTAGTTATGAGATAAGGTTAAAGTTTTGTGACAACGTAGACACTGATACAGACGACGACGCAAAGGGTATCACAAAACCCCGATTTCTTTTCTTCAACACAGACAAGCTTATAATGAAGAAAAGAGAGCAAATTGTCCATTTGTCCACAAGGTCACCAGCGTAATATGTGTTGCATGCGAGAAAGAGTTAAAAATATCTGAATTACCTTCATGTACACTGGTCATAACATGTTTGAATCCAACTTTACTGTTAGCTGCTAAAGCTGGTACCCAGATTTTAGATTCTGTTTGACCAGCCTGGAACCGAGGTGGTTCTGTCACTGAAAAAAAAAAAAGTTAAATTGTAGCTAGTCAAATTTGATTTGGCAAATTCACAGTCAGTGTCTATCCTTCTATAACAAGATGATATGATATGTATGAGAAATTCAAGGGGCCATAACTCATTTAAATAATTCCAGTGCAACAGGCTGACAATATGCTCAACTAGGCTTGGTATCAATCATTCTTGTGAAGTTATATTTGACTGACAAACAGACAAGCGTGTATATAGCCCCCATATACTATGTATCTGGGGGTATAGTGAAATGTGACAGTTGATGGAGAAGTGATCTCTAAAATAAACTGTTACAGTAAACTATTTTTAACCCTTTCCCACTTTTATACGTATTCTGATGCATAGAATACAAATTTTCAATATATTGTTGCTCATATTATGACAGATTTATAACTTTGCCACAATGTTTTCAACTCGATTCAATCATTATAATTATTTACTTTTACAGAGATTTCATAGTTTTTCAAAATTGCCCGCTGCAGTTTGTTGTATGTAGGAAAAGTCTGTTGAAATTCAATAAATATATCCTTTTACCTCATATAGACACTTTCTGACACCTTTCAGACGGCTTTTAGAAAACATGGTGACAAAAGAAGAAATTGCTCAAAACAAGCAATTTCTCCTTTTGTCACCATGTTTTCAACTCTATTCATTTATTGTCCTTTCATTTAAAGGAATCCGCTGTGGTCGAGTGGTTAGCGTCGGGGATTTCGAAACTGGGTGTCCCGGGTTCGATCCCCAGTCACGGCACTACGGTCATGGTGGAGTGCCCTTGGGCAAGGCACATTTTCTAGCCTAGTACTGGTTTGTTTACCCAGGGATCATGAATAAATAAAATTAATTGCGCGCTAAATGACCTTAGCTGTCGATGCGCCATAAAACAATATACATTCATTCCTTTCATTTAAGGGATTTTCTGTGCTTTTTTCAAAGTTGCCTGCTGCAGATTTGTTGTATGTGGGAATGGGATATTATACACTACTAAGGCAATTTTGTTAGTCCTTATATCATTTATGGTCATAAAAGCTCAAGGCTAAAGCTCTATATGATACTGCCTTCCTTGAGAAACTTCAGCAGCAGCCAATTATTCATAACATTGATGGAAAAAATAGATAATAGAAAGCATTTGCCCTAAACAATCTGTTCTTTTCACCAGAATGCTTGGGAAAGATTTAATGATGAATATTTGCATGTGTTTTTTTAATTGTTGTTATATTAGCCATACCCTGTAAGAAAGTTAAAGTGATTTCGACAAGGTAAAGCCCTTGCCAAATACAGACACATCTTAAAAATATTTTGGCAAAAAGTGATATTGCTCATAAAGAACAGTTTCTCCTACTGTCTAAATATATATTCAAATCTATTCAATAACTATACTTCCATTTACAGAGATTTCGCCATACTTTCAAAGTCATCTTCTGCATGTTTATATGGTAAGTAGGGGTTTAACCCTTTCCAATATATAACAATTCTGCAGCAGACGACTTAGAAAGCATATAGGCAAAACAGGGAGAATCTCTATAAATGAAAGTTTAATCATTGAATAATGTCGGAAATATTGTGGCTAAAGGAGAAATTGCTTGTTTTGATCAATTTCTCTTTTGTCACAATGTTTTCAAAAGTTGTCTGCTGTAGAGCCATCAGAAAGCAACTGTATCTGGAAAAGGGTTAAACTTTTTAATCCTTTCCCTCATATAGACGCTTTTTGAAGCAATTTCTCTTTTTGCCACAATGTTTTCCACTTTCAGTCATAGGTTATCTATTCAATTAAAGAGATTTTCTATTTTTTGACAAAATATGTTCAAAGTCGTCTGCTGCAAAATTGTCGTATGAGGGAAAGGATTAAAGAGATTCCTTACCTCCTGACCCAAGATACTGGACTGCAATGAGGGACACAGAGAAAGTTGTATCAATCTCCAGAAATCCTGTGCCATCAATCTTTACGTCAATGATTCTGTTGGTTTGTCCTCCATCAAACTTTACTGTTCCATCATTCAGCGATAAAATAATACCAGATTGAGGCTAAAGTAGAATAAAACCATTGCTCAAAACATGTAGGCCATTTTATGCATATCTTGTATTTTTAATCAGTGTTTTAAAATCATTGTTCCCACCTGCAATCACATTTTCACACAATTGAAGAAGACAACTTTTGAAGCAGACAGTGATTTCTAATAATATTGTGACAAAAAGAGAAATTGAAATTGCTCATCAAAATGTTTTCAACTCTATTCATTCATTTTACTTTCATATCTCTTTCAATCGCAAAATACGTTTTTTTTCAAACAATACAGATGCAGTCGAGTCAGCTCATAACAAGCTCACTGTCTCTCCTGAAAACAGCATTGTTTGCCTTTCAGTAATCAAATTATTCAAAAACTCTAATTACATGAAAAATGGAGGCGCCTGATTTTTAATTTGGACGAATCTTCTTTTATAGCAAATTTGGTGCTGAAAGAGATATATAGAGATGTTTGATATTTTTATCAAGATGTTTTCAAAGTTATGTGTTGTAGGCTTGTGGTAAGTTGAAAAAGGGTTAGGAATACGTACTATGTCATAAGTCAAGGTGAATGTGAGAATGACACTCCCAAATGTTCCCGAATATCGTGTAAAGTTGAGTTGAACATGACGAGTCAGGTCTACAGGGTCCACAATAACGTCCTGGTACTCAGGGATGATTCCAAACACTCCGTGAGGCTGGTCGTTGTATCTAGAAGAGAATAATTATTTAGGATTTGACTCTCCCTTTCCTACATTGCAGATGCATTTACATGCATCAGTCAAAGATTATGTTCGAAAATAGTGGCAAAAGGAGATATTGCCATATGTGCAATTTCTCCTTTTGTCGAAACTGTTTTCAATTCTATATAACGATACTTTTATTCATTAAGATTTTCCAGCGTTTTACCAAGATGTTATCTTAGTCGCCCTTAGCAAAATTGTTGTATGTTGAGAAAGATTAACCCTTTACTTGATATATTATTATCACAGTCATCTACTTTGAAAACCTCCGAGGAAAAGAAATGTTTTCAACTTCTAAAAAATTGAAGGTTGGGTTTTTATACAGGATTAATTAGAAACTGTGATAAGGGTGAAACACTTTGAGCAATTTATCCTTTTCATACTATTCTTTCAAAAGTTGTCTGCATAAGGGAAAGTCTTGCAATCACTTTTTGAAGTGCCTAAATTAAAAACAAAACACCTCACAATTATAACTGATTGGAATTTGAAGGAGAAATTCTATATTATGAAATGATAAAACATTTTACAGAACATGCTGCTGAAATGTAAAAATAAGTTTGAAAGCATACTTGTACATTTGCAAACCTTAATTCCTACAATGATTTCAAGGTTTTATCAAAATTGTACCTCCAATAGTTGTTAACATATGAATAAATTAAATTTGACTGAATTAAGGAAATGAGCCGTCCTGCGAGAAAACCAACATTATGGCCTCTGCGTAATGTATCAACCCAGATCAGCCTGCACAGTCCATGCAGACTGATATGGGCTGACACATTCCGTCCAGGGGCATACAGGTATAGAGTAATGATTCCTGAAACAGAAAATCCACAGGAGGCGAAAAGTGTCTATCCAGGTAAGCCTGTGCAGAGTCCACAATGTTGGATTTTTCGCGGGACGGTTTAAATGTTTAATTTTCTTAATCATGAAGTTAAACTGAAGCAGAAAACTTTTAAAAATACCGCAATGTTTTATATCATTAATGGTTGAGTGATGCTCTGCAAAAACCAAACATTAGGCTTTTGAGA
Source organism: Serripes groenlandicus (assembly GCA_031761405.1). NCBI lineage: Eukaryota > Metazoa > Mollusca > Bivalvia > Cardiida > Cardiidae > Serripes > Serripes groenlandicus. Next base: position 125,478,064 of record JASEVX010000002.1, read on the forward strand.
TCAGTGTAGAACCAGACTAGCCTATGCATCCACACAGTCTGATCCGGCTCATCACATACATTCAAAGAAGGTTCCAAGAACAATCTGTAAAGCAGTATCAATAGCATACATGTACAGGAAAGTTTTTTTCTAAACATATAATAAATATTGAATAGAGTTAAAAACATTGTAGCAAAAGGAGAAATTGCTCATTATGTTTTCAAAAGTCGTCTGCTGCAGGACATCAGAAAGGGTCTGTATGTTGGAAAGGTTTAGCTTACTTAATCCTGAAAGCAGATTTGTTAAACTGATCATCTATCTCAGCACCGCCCTCTATCTTAGTCAGGACAAGAACGAAAGTCTCGGTAAGCTCCGGTATGTCATCAGACAGTATTTCCAACACGATATCTTCACTTCGCTCCTCGTCGGCAATCAGGACAGATCCATTGCGGGGTTGAATGTCTGTGATTTTATCAAATACACCCTGAATCTCCCAATATATCTGTAAAAATGGTTGAAAGAAATTCCATCTGCTATATATGTATTACAGTCAAACTGTGCAACTAGGAATTTAACAAAATTCCGGTAAAAAAAGAGGAAATTCATGAAATGATCAACTCACTTAGAGATTTCAAGAATTCCTGATTTACCTAGAAAATGATGCTTAAATTACCTAAAACATGATGCATGAATTTTACTGCTACATAATTCAGGATATGTGTGAAATGTCCTCAACCAGCTACTACCAGCCAAGCACCAATTTACAACTGTCTTCTCTCCAGTTCTTCACAGCAAAGACCAACGCCTTAAAGCTATTTCCATTCAGCGCAAAATAACATGAGCAGCTAAGTGCAAATATCTATATTAGAGCTTCCCAAGTACCAACCTGTCTCATCTGTGTTTACATTGTTTATAAAAGCCTCCAACAAAAAGGTTGGTTTTACATTTAGCACTACTCAAATATTTTTTTGGCTCAAAAAGATCAAAATTAGCGAAAACAATCTTCATAACGATCCTATAGCATTTTGCATAATAAATATAGCCTACCTTTATATTGCCAACAGTACCGGTATCCTGCCTCCTAATGATAGGGAATTGTAACATTCGGGTACCAGATCCATCTGGCTCGTCAACCTCTCTTTCTAATTTAGCGGGACCCTCAAATCTAACTATGCCGTTAGGATGACCAAATTTGGATATCTAAAACGAGAAAAAGTCAATCTCAGGTGTCAAAGTGACATAGCTGGACTGCAGATCTAAACACACTGATTGCTGGAACTAATTTTGTGAAACCTGTGCCACTATTATAAAGCAAGGCCAGCCGGCACATTTGCACTGACTGACCAGGCTCTGTACTGTGTGCTGCTAAACTCAACAATTAGATCTTGATATTCTTTAAAAGCTGTGAACTCTTCCAATTGCTAAGCTCGACAAAACATTTTAAAAATTCCGCAACTGAAAGGGCTTAAATTATTTCCAACACTTTAATGATTATTCGTATCCTTTTTTAGAAATGACAGCAACAATATCTTCAAAGCAACACCAATAAAACTAGGCTCTCAAGGCAAAAGACAAGAAAATTCGTAAAACAGATAGAAGTTCCATCTGCATGTATATTTTATGAAGGTATAATTATTGAAAACATAGGGGTAAAAGGAGGCACTGTTCACAATGTTTTCAAAAGTTGTTTGCTGCAGATGCTCAAAAAATGCATCTACATGTAGGAAAGAGTTAAAACAAGAAAAAAGAACATCGGATAAAGGCATCTTTTTGCCTGTGTCGGCAGAAATATTAAATCTTATTTCATCTTTTCAAATATGCATTTTTCATTTCAACAACTTACAGTAAGATTCACTCTTCCGGTTGTTGGACTAACTTCTCCTTCTCCGATATTTTCCGGCGAACCAATCACATTGGCCAGCTCAATTACATACACCTTTTCTATCTCCCAACTGGAGAATGGTTTAATATCCAGGGTAAACGTTCTCTCTCCTCCTTGACCGTCCTCCCATACGAGTGACCCCGATGTCAATTCTCTGTTACCCACAACATATGCAATGTCATTCGTCTCTTGTAGGGGTGATTGAGGGTTGTTGGGTCCAAGGATTTTCCATAAAACCTAATAAAAAGGGTATTTAAAGCATTTCAATGTCCACTCAAATTACAATAAAACAATTGTACAATTCTATCTTTTCGTGCTTTAGTGGTAATGCTATTTAAATTACATTAAAACCGTAAAAATCTTTCGACACATGTATAGACATGTTATTCAATACTTTCCCACATGCGGACACGTTTTGACGCATCGACAGAAAATGACTTTTGAAAAACATTGTGCCATTCTAAGTTATTTGCCTTTACCACATTATAAAAATTGAAAACGTGTACACAAATATATGAAACATTTTGAGTAATGAAATTGCAATTATTAAAAGGAGTTGAAAACATTGTGGCAAAAGGAGAAATTGCTCATAATGAGTAATTTTTCTTTTTGCCGCAATGCTTTCGAAAAATATCTGCAGTGTTTGCATTTGGGAGAGGGTTTACCCTTTCTGAAAAATAGACACTTTTTGACACGCCACCTGCAGCAGACGACTTTTGAAAACATTGTGACAAATGGATAATTGCTCAACTGTATTAAAAAATTGTAAAAGAGATTTTTCATATCTTTGAGGGAATGTTTTCAAAGTCGTCTGCTGCAGATTTGTTGTATGTGGGAGAGGATTAACAAAGGTAATACATACAGTTTGTTCTCCCAGCAGTCCAGCTGTTCTCTCCACAGAAAACATCCTCTGTATTCTTTCTGCTGGGTTAGGGAGCACTATTTCCAGTTGACCTTTGAACCCAAACCTTCCATTGGGATAGTCTGACTTTGCTATTGTAACAGTTGATCTAATATTTGTACCAAGAAGTGCGCCACCTGAAAATCATTTTTGGGAGGGTTTTTTATTAAGGTTGTACTTTTTCTTGAGTGCTGCTTATAATTATTAAACTCTCACAATTACAATGCTTAAATAGTCATTGTTCAAATGAGAATTATAATTTTGAGTTAAACCATCACATAAAACCCTTTTCCAATTGAAGTTGCATTCTAAAACATCTGCAGAAGACGACTTCTGAAAACATTGCCGCAAAAAGTAAAATTGTACATAATTATCAATTTCTCCTTTTGCTGCAAAGTTTCAATTCAATAACAATATTTTCAATTATAGATTTCCCATATTTTGGTTGTATATTGGAATGGCTCAAACACTTGTAACAATTATTTAAAATAAAATTGAACTAATAATGTAGACCAAGATGAAATAGCAAGCTGATCTTAATTTACACTGTTATTTAATTTATTCACAACAGGACACATGGTTTAGTCTCGCAGATGTACTTGTGACGACTCATTCCTCCGCACAAAATCAAGATGTACTTATCAATAGTAGCAGTATTAATTATTAGCGGTTGGGTTTGTCGGAAAAACATACAAAAATTAAAAATTAAAAAATCTTTTAACTTTTTTAATTTTATTTAATTATTAATTATAAGCGTTTTTTGTTGTCGTCTGAATGTTTTTTGAGTTATAATGTAAGGTCTAAGTTTTGTGACAACAACGGGTATCACAATACCCTAACTTGTACATTGATTAACTTACCCGATGCACTTGTCAGTGTAATTCTAAAAGATTCTTTGTATTCCATGTTAGGATCATCGATGATAGTTATATCTATGGTAGCGTCACGAGCGCCATCTGCAAAGGTTACCTCACCTGATGGTAGCATATAGTCGACCCCTTCCTCAGCTGTGTCGTTAAATGTCAAGTAGAAAATAGAAACTTCACCAAAGTTACCCCCCTTTCTTATCAAAGGTATCTTTGCAATGCGGTCTTCCTCTGTCACTGAAAAACAAGAAAATCGATAAAAGCTGGTGAATTCTCTGAAGAATTGGTGGTTAGATATGATGAGCTATAATCCTTTTAAACCCTGTCCCACATACAGATGCCTCTGCAGCAGAAGACTTTTTCAAACATTGTGGCAAAAGATAAGGCAATATTTGTATATACGCTTCAAAAACATATTGTAGCATAGAATATGATCAATTTCTCCTTTTACCACAATGTTTTAAACTTTACTGAAAAACTGTTCTTTCATTTATAGAGAGTTCCTAACTTTTAAACTGAATGTTTTCAAAGTCATCTGCTGAAGATTTGTTGTTAAAGTATTAACGCTTTCCCTCATATAGATGCTTTCTGACGCCTCTGCAGCAGACAGCTTTTTGAAAACATAGTGACAAAAGAAGAAATTGCTCAGAACGAGCAATTTCTCCTTTTGACACAATGTTTTCCACTTTTAGTCATAGGTTATCCATTCAATTATAGAGATTTTCTATGTTTTAACAAAATAAGTTCAAAGTCATCTGCTGCAGAATTGTCGTATGAGGGTAAGGGTTAAGAAAAAGAGATGAGTATAAAAGATGGAGGCACCCTTAATGGATTGTAAAATATTAAAGGTTCATTATTCTTTAAATCTTTCCAACATAAAGACGCTTTCTGACACCTGTGCAGCAGATAGCTTTTAAAAACATTGTGGCAAAAGGGGAAATGGCTCATGATGAGTAATTCCTCCATTTGCAACAATGTTTTCAATTTTATTCATTTATTGTTGTTGGGTTTTTTATGAGAGTTTCCTAATTTTTCAAAGTCGTCTACTGCAGATTTGCTGTTTGTGTGAAAGGGTTCTAAAAGTGAATCTAGACATGATAAAACAATTTCCTCCTAATTCTGAATCATCCCATAGAATTTCATACAATTCCATCTGACAATTGCTTAAAAATAATCTAGAGACTCAATTGGGACAGGTGGACGGGTAGAGCGTCCGCCTCAGGTGCGGGAGGTCCCAGGTTCTATCCTCGGCCGAATCATACCAAAGACTTTAAAAATGGTAGTAATGGCTTCCTTCCATTGTGCTTAGGGTTTCGGGGATAGCATTACGATCGATTGGCTGGGTTAGGATAAATGGACCAGAAACACAATGATCTAACTGAAAATTTAACTTAATGTCAACAGTATCAGTTAAAGGGTTAATCAACATTTTTACCTCTAAACTGCACTGCATCAGCTGTGAACTCAATGGTTCCTTCTGAATTGTCATTTCTCTCTATCATTATCTCCTTCAAGTGCAGGGAACCAATACTGGGCCTCATATCCAACTGCAATCCATCCATCTCGGTGAAGTTGCCAGTGCTGAATATTCAAAAACGAAGTATGTGTTAACCTCTTCCCATTTAGTAAGAATTTGCAGCAGACGACTTTGAAATAAACTAAGCAAAAAAATCAACAAACCTCTTTAAATAAAGTTTAACTATTGAATAGAGTTCAAACAATTATAGCAAAAGAAGAAATTGTTAATTTCTGTTTTTGCCACTTCTTATTTTCAAAGGCAATCTGCTGTAAATGCTTTAACCCCCATTTCCAATATGCAGACACCTTATGAAGCCTCTGGAGCAGAATAATGATTTTTCAAACTATTGTGGCAAAAGGGAGAAATTGCTCATATTGAGCCCTTTCTTCTTTTGCCACAATATTTCTAAATCTATTCAATTTTATACTTTCATATATATATATTTTTCATATTTCTGTCTAGATGTGTTCAAAGTCCTCTGCTGCACATTTGTTGTACATGTGAAAGGGTTTAAAGGCCTCTGTATGAAGGAAAGGAGCAAAAGAAATACTCACTTTGGTTCTGCTAGTCGAGCAGACGTCAAATTCAGATAGAAACTCTCAAGGCCTTCTGGGATATCATCCTGTCTGATCTCTACATCTATAAAAAGCTGATCCTGACCGTGTTGGAAGGTCAAGGTATTTTCCTCCGGGAAGAAATCCTTCTGGGCTTCAGCCGTACCTTCCTCTGTTCTGTACGCAACATGAACCCGACCGTTAAGTCCTCCTCGACGAATGACAGGAAAACTAACCTGAAATACAAAATAGTACAAAATATTTTACTTCCTTTACAATAATTTTGATATACTCAAAACAAATTTTCTTTTTATTTTATGCTAATTGATGACAAAATAATGGAACTATTTAGTGTTTTCGTACCTGTTCACACACAGACGAATCTGTGTGAATGTCCTATTCAAACACAGTTTGTCCGCCGTATTGAAATTATACATTTGAGATGTCCCGCGAGAAAACCAACATTATGGCCTCTGCAAAATGTATCAACCCAGATCAGCCTGCGCAGTCCGCGCAGACTGATCAGGGCCAACACATTCCGTCTCAGATGGATATAGATATAAAGTAATGATTCCTGAAACAGAAAATCCACATGAGGCAAAAAGCGTCTGTCCAGGTTAGCATGTGCGGCATGCTTAGGCTGATCCGGGTTGATACTTTACGCAGTCCACAATGTTGGTTTTCTCGCAGGACGACTCATTTGTCAAGATAATTTTATCAGGAAACAAAGGGAGGTCACTTGTATATACTGGAAGGCTATATATCAACACAGTGGGATCCCTTTATAAGTAAAAAAGTAGTTCTGGCATACCTATATCACTCACAGTGTGAGTGAGTGATATGGATTTCATTTCACTGATAGAACACAGTATCTCATCATTTAGCATAAAATAATTAGTATTATCGACTTTGAAAATATCTAAGGGAGAGAAGACATCTAGAAAATAAGAAATAAGTTGTTATTCTTTTTACTTGATATAATATTTTCAGTCTCTTATCTGAAGAAATAACACAAACTTTGGAAAATAAGAACAGTTATTTGGTAACCGGAAAATTTGCACATTATAAGCATTTTCTTCTTTTGCCATAACGTTTTGAAATGTCGTCTGTTGCAGAGGCGTCTGTATGTGGTAAAGACTACTCAATGACTATGGGAGAATATGTCAGAATTAACCCATCAGCATCTGCATCAGAAGACTATTAAAAACATTGTGGCAAACAGAGAAATAACTCATCATGAGAAATTTCGTCTTTTGCCACAATGCTTTCAAAAATAATTGTAAAAATACTGTCAATTACAGAAATGTTCAATAGTTTTGCCTAAATTCTTTTAAGGTCATCTACTGCAGATGTGTCTTATAAATTAGAATTATATTGATAAAGAGTTGAAAATATTGGAATAAAAGGTGAAATTACTTGTTTTGAGCAATATCATCTTTTATTGCAATGTTTTCAAAGTCGTCTGCAACGGCAGGCATCAAATGTCGTTTGTGTGAAGTAATGGGTGAAATATCATCGCTACTTACAGAAAATCTATCCTCTGTGGTAATGTACGTCTGTGGCAGATCGAACACAAATTCACCATGGGGGTAATCACTGGCTACAAACACAATGTCAGCAGTTATTGCCCTTGATACTACAGAGAGGAGGGCTCCACCTGTGGCGGAATTCAGTTGAAGAGTATAGACTGATCTCAGTTCAGGAATAGTGTCATCTAAAGCCTGTAGAATTAGTAATGATTCTGTTCTTAGTAAAATGGAATTCAATGAATAAACAATGTGTAGCTATATATAGGTGTTTATAAGTCTGGAGTTAGCAGGCCCTCAAAAATTGTTTTGCTTCATTATTCATGTATTAGTTTTATCTTATCTATTTTAAATCAATTGCAAAAACAAGTATTAAGCTTATATTAATCATGCTCGATGTCTGCTTCCTTGAGACATAACCAGTACTTGTGCCATTTGCGTGGAAAAATCCCAAAAGCAGAACCTACTCATCACAAGATTCGACACGGGACATTTAGTACGAGAGGCCGACGCTCTTCCACTGCACCACTGCCTTCCACAATTCATGTATTGTTTCCAAACATCAAGTTTAATTGGTCTGCTGTAGAGTTTAAGAAAATCAATTCTATATTTTAATAAATGAAAAATGATAGCGATATGTAAAGGGCAGTGACCATTCTAGTCACCATTGTTGGGTCCTGCTAGACTTGCTCATTTACTTCGCCTGGTACCAGACTAAGTATTTGTAGAAAGGGATACCTTGCTTCAGAGCTAGCTTTTATAGCAACATGGTAGAGTGGTTGGCCTCAACATAAGAGGTCCTGATTTGGAGTCTCTGTCAGTTCTGACATTTTACACTTAGTGAGAAGCAGTATGGTTTTAAGACAGAGAAGAAATCTTTGAAAATATATTTCAAAATTTCTAAAGGTTACAATATTTTCCAAACATCACAGTGTTCAAAGCAAACGTCTGTCAAACAGTCACATAAAGCAAACGCCTGTCAAACAGGAATGACAAACAACAAATAGTTTATCAAAAATAACCTGAAGTGTAATGGCTGCTTTCTGCTGGAGATCTACGATGTTAAGAACTCCCTCGACTTGTAAGAAAGCCCTCTCGTCTCTAGGTGTGATAGACCATGTGACAGCAACATCACCATAGATACCGTCGCCTCGGGTCACCACTATCTGTACTTTACCATCGTAATTTGGCTTAGATTCTCCAGGTTCACCTATAGATATAAAACCCACCTAAAGATGCATCAGCAGTATACGACTTCAGAAAAAATTGTGTAAAAAGGAGAAATTGCTCATCTTCTTCTGGTTTTGATTACCCTCACACTTGTCAATACAGCCATTTGGTTAGCAGAAATACTACTCAATGAATTTGCTTTCATTTCGTTAACCCTTTCCCACATACAGATGCTTTTTTGACAATCTCTGTAGCAGAAGACTTTTGAAAGCTTTGTGGTAAAAGGAGAAATGTTCATAATGAGAAATTTATCATTTTTTTCACAATGCTTTCCACTCAATTCAATAATTATATCTTCATTTGGTTTTTTTCTCATATTTTTGTCTATTAAAATAGCTGCAACTTTTGCAAAAATGAACACATATTAAAATCATTTGGCTTGAGTCACAAGAAATCACTCTAACTTCATTTCCTTTCATTGACCTTGTATCATCTATGAAGTTTCATTTGAATAGGTTTGATACTGTAGGAGTTACACTATGAACAAGAAGTTGAAAGAAAAGATGATCAGAATGGCTTAATCCCTCATACGACAATTCTGCAGCAGACGACTTCGGACATATTTTGTCAAATCTAAAACTTACTTACCAATATGAACGGTTCTATAATCTGGCATGATGGATATTGTACCACTAGCTCCAGGGTCGGGCAGCACTATAATCAGGGCATCACCCTGGGTGTGTGAAATATCAGCGTTATTATCTGCAGTGATCAGAGAGGCCTTGTATCGTTCTTCCCCTTCTAGAATGGTGTCCGGTTTGGTACGAAGGACAAGAGCTTTTGTTTTCTCACCCTATGAATAAAATTTGTATTAGGCTTTTGTATTCTTACCGTATAAACAATATCCATATTGCAGATGCATACTGACACCTCTGCAGCAGATGCCATTTAAAAACATTGTAACAAAAAGAACAAGAGGCCCAAGAGGGCCAGTATCGCTCCACGGCCATAAGGCAAAAATCAAATCTCCAAACAGCCCTGCCCCCTGGTGCCATGTTTTTCAACCAATCAACATGGCTTGAAGGAATCTTGTAGAGTGTCACCCAAGGAACATTTCTACAAAATTATTTGAAAATCGGCCTGACACTTTTGGAGAAGAAGATTTTTTAGGTTTTCACTATTTTTTCTTTTGGTTGCCAGAATTTTGGATGGATAAAAAAAAGCTGAAGGAATTTAAGACAAGACATTGAGAGGATGCTTCCTATGAAGTTTCAACCAAATTGGCCAAGTGGTTAGGGAGAAGAAGTTATTTAAAGGAAAAAATTAACGCATGCACGACGGGCAATTCGCCATGACATAAGCTCGACTGGCTTCAGCCAGTGAAGCTACAAATTGCTCATAGAGCTGTTCCTTCTTTTACCACAATATTTCTAACTCTTTTCAATAATAATTCTTTCACTTGTAGAGAATTTCAATACACTTGCAAACATGTTTCTGCTGTAGATTTTTGAATGAGGTGTGAGGGTTCATAAAACTTAACAGTCAACCCTTTCCCACATACAACGAATCCGCAGACAACTTTGAAAAAACTTTCAATACTTGAAAGTTTAATTATTAAATAGAGCATTTTTTCCTTTTGTTGCAATGTTTTCTAAAGTTGTCTGCTGCAAGTGGGAAAGGGTTAAAAGTACATGTACCAGTAGTCTGCTTTGAAAATATCTCAGAAATCAATTTTTATGCCGCTTTTAACAGTCAGTTATACCATTGTGTTTCCTGGGTTAAATACCAGTATCTACCAGTTTTTATTTAATCTGACACAATAGATTAGTCACAACGCTATACCGGCAACCTTGATTGCCAAAGTGGGACGCCAATACTACTGCTTTAAAGGCCTTGATATGACCTGACTGCAAACCTGGTCTCACGTTGCCCAGGCAGACACTCTAACTACTACACCATGGTCTCTAAAGTAAATTTTCCAGAATATTCTGTTCATCTTGATTATTTCATCTCCCCCTATCAAAGTTTAACAAGACAGGAACCAAAACACTACATACCTGGGAAAACAGCATAGTTCCTGTATGTGGCTCGTAGAAGTCGTATACGGCCTCGGCGTTAAGTCTCCATTGTACATTGACCACACCCTCTGATCCCTGTATTCTCTCTATCATCAATCTTACTTCTCCGTCTGGGTCATCTTCCGTCTTGGATTCACGCACAACAGCCTTTGCGTAAAATAAATTCAAATTCGACTGATTACTGCATATTTTAGCTGTTTCCACCTTGAAACAAATTTGTGGCAGACGATTTATAAAACATCTGTCCAAACAAAGTGGATATTCTATAAATGTGAGTATAAATATCTAATACAGATGAAAATATTGTGGCAAAAGGGGAAGCTTTTCATGAGCAGATGTGTCAAAACGAGTCTTCAAGTGCGATAGGCTTAAGGGAAGATTTTGTTTAAGAAAGGTAAGAAGCCTATGACCAAAGACGGTGAGTGAATACAATAATCCACTACAAGCACTGTTTGCTCATGTGAGCTAAAATCTATTTTCTTTTTCAATCTAAACAAGAGCTGTAGGCAAACACCAACGCTCGTCTTTTTTTTGTCTAAGTCGAAAAAGGAGCATTACTGAATAATTATTAAAGCCAGATTTATGTGACTTGGTAAGGCATCGTATTGTTCCAAGGAATATGTGTACTAAGTTTCATTTGAAAACAATGAATGGATTTTTAGTTATAGGCATGGTTAAAATTTTGTAAATCTGAAAAAGGTGCATAACTGAATAATTATTAAAGCCAGAGTTATGTAACTTGGTATAGGCATGCATATTCTTTCTAGAAATATGGACATTGTGTACCAAGTTTCATTTGAATAATTTTAACTGTTTTTGAGTGATATGTTAAAGTTGTTTAATGACGACATCAAGGGTATCAAGATAGCCCAACGATAGCCCAACTTTTTTCTTTGAAAAAACTTTTAATGTTTAAAAGATTTTAAAATGCTTATCCCAAGATGCATATAATTTTGACCAGTCTATTAAGTTACAATATTATCAGGGCAATGAATGAACTTACCTCCGTAGTAATAAATCTGAATAGACCGTTAGGTGAATCATTCTTTAGGATGGCAATCCTCACAGAGCTAAATGGACCAAGTAAAGCTCCTCCCGTCACACTGATTAGTTTGATGTCAAAGGTCTGCAAATAAAACATTATGATTTTTTTTTTATATAGAACATTTGATGCAGAAATTCTATCCAGATTGATATCAATATATGCCCATACAGACTAACGCCGCTGCAGCAGACAACTTTTGAAAACGTTGTGACAAAAGGTACTGCAGCTCTAAAGGGACACACACATTTTTATAAATTACATACAATTTTTTTTTATCTCGTGCGCACAACTTAGTATCTATGTCGTGGGAACGAGATACTATTTTGTGCGATTGACATAGTGTCTCATTCGCACGACTTAGTATCTTGTGCGCATGAGAAAGTATCTTATTCGCACAACATAGATACTAAGTTGTGTGAACGAGATAAGTAATTTATAAAATATGTAATTCATACAAGAGGGCCATGATGGCCCTGGAATCGCTCACCTGATTATTTTTTTTTACTTTAGCTATATAAGCCCCGCCCCCTGGCGGCCATAGTTTCCGACCAATCAACTTGGCCTGAAGAAATCTGATAGAGGGTCACCCTAGAAACATTTCTACAAAATTATTTGAAAATCGGCCTGACACTTTTGGAGGAGAAGATTTTTTAAGTTTTTACTATAGCCATATAATGCAAGATAGCCCTGCCCACTGGCGGCCATGTTTTTTGACCATTCAACATGGCTTGAAGGAATCTGAAAGTGGGTCACTTAAGGAACATTTCTACAAAATTATTTGAAAGTCGGGCTGACACTTTCGGAGAAGAAGATTTTTTAAGTTTTCACTATAGCCATATAAGGCAAAATAGCCCTGCCCCCCCTGGTGGCCATGTTTTTGACCAATCAAATTGGCTTGAAGGAATCTGATAGAGGGTCATCCAAGAAACATTTCTACAAAATTATTTGAAAATCGGCCTGACACTTTCGGAGTAGAAGATTTTTTAAGTTTTCACTATAGCCATATAAGGCAAAATAACCCCGCCCCCCCTGGCGGCCATGTTTTTCGACCAATCAACATGGCTTGAAGGAATCTGATAAAGGGTCATCCAAGGAGCATTTCTACAAAATTATTTGAAAATATGGCAACCAGTTTGGGAGAAGAAGATTTTTTAAGTTTTCACTATAGCCAAATAAGGTAAAATAGCCCCGCCCCCCCCTGGCGGCCATGTTTTTTGACCAATCAACGTGGCTTGAAGGAATCTGAGAGAGGGTCATCCAAGGAACATTTCTACAAAATTATTTGAAAATCTGCCAACCAGTTTGGGAGAAGAAGAATTTTGAATTTTTTTTCATTTCGTTGCCATAGAAACCAGAATTCTGCATGGATCCCAAAAATTTGAAGGAAATCTGGTGAGGTCATTGAGAGGATGCTTTCTGTCAAGTTTCATCCCAATTGACCCACTGGTTACTGAGGAGAAGAAGTTGACGCACGACACACACCGGACGCCGCACGCCGGACAAAAGGCGATCACAATAACTCACCTTGAGCAAAGCTCAGGTGAGCTAAAAAATGTGTGTGTCCCTTTAGAGCTTCCGTGAAAAGGAGAAATTGCTCATATCAATATATATAATATATGACATCATTTCATATAATTTCGACAGCATGTTAACCCTTTCCATCATACGACAATTCTGCAGCAGACGACTTTGAACGTATTTTGTCGATACATAGAAAATCTCCATAATTGAATGGATAACCTATGACAAAAAGTGGAAAACATTGTGGCAAAAGGAGAAATTGCATGTTTTGTGCAATTTCTTCTTTTGTCACTATGTTTTCAAAAAGCTGTCTGCTGCAGAGGCATCAGAAAGCATCTATATGAGGGAAAGGGTTAAGCAAATTATTTCCTACAAGGAAATTATAATAATTCTCAACTCAACTATATTTCTACAAATGATCTTCTTAATATGAAATATATAACGTTAACCCCTTATTAACAAATTTGAAAAAGTTGACTTTAGTAAAAAAAAATAGGAAAATCTCTATAAATGAAAGAACAATTAATGAATAAAGTTGAAAACATTGTTGCAAAAAGGAGAAATTGCTCATGATAAGTAATTTCTCCTTTTACCAGCATGTTTTTAAAAATTCATCTGCTGTAGAGGTGTCAGAAAGCGTTTGTATGTGGGTAAGGGTTTACTGTTTACCTGACAAGATAATTTTAAAAGTTCCCTACTTTGAAACATTTCTTTTAAATATCCACAACATAGAATTCATCTTTCATTTAAAGATTGATTTCAGATATATATTTAAATAATGACAATCTTAACCTGTTCCCTAGTGTATAAAAACATTGTAACAAAGGAGATTTTTCATTTTATTAGCAAAGTTTTCTTTTGTCACAATGTTTTCAAGTCAACTGCTGGAAAAGGGTTAGTAGCTCACCTCCATGTTTTCTGGAATTATGTCATCAATAACTGTCACATAGAAGCTTGCATGATCCTGTGTGTCAGCCAGATTTAGTGTGCCACTGGATGGTGTAAAATCTAGTATAGTTGCCTCCCTTGGCTCGGCCTGCCATGTCACTGTGACGGCCCCAAACAAGCCGACGGATCTCGAGACTTGTAGAGGTATGGTAATGTTGATTCCAAATTCTTCATAAACATCTATCCTTCCCTCAATGTTCTGAAATATGATGTGAGTAGAATATAGAGATGATGAACCAACAAAATTAAAAGATTATAGAGCTTTTCTTCAGCAACTTCCTTTTCAAATTATAGAACCTATATGTTTTATGAATGGGATCAACAAACTTTATCATAGTGAGATTTTAATTTTTTATTTTTCATTATTAAATTAATACTTTCTATCTTTTCATATTCATAGATGTAACAATAGAATATTGCAATGCTATGATGTGCATGACACATTGAATTTGGTTTAAATGATATAAAAAAAAATACTGCTTTTAACCCTTTCCCTCATATAGATACTTTCTGACGCCTCTGCAGCAGACGGCTTCTTGAAAACATGTTGACAACAGAAGGAATTGCTCGAAACGAGCAATTTCTCCTTTTGTCACCATGTTTACAACTCTATTCAATTATTGTACTTTCATTAAAGGAAGTCTCCAAAAAATGTCAAGTATGTTTTCAAAGTCATCCGCTGCAAAATTGTTATATGTGGGAAAGGGTTAAGAATATTCCTTCAAAGACTAAACCGTGAACAGTGCAGAGCCAGATCAGACTTCCTTAATCAGTTGGCTGATCTGGATCAACACTTTTTGCAAATGCCTAACATTGCTTTTTTGTCAAGCGCCATTCATCCTATAATTAAAGACATGGCATGTTGACCCTTTCCCACATACAACATATCTGCATCTAACAAACGAAAAAGATCTAGGTATATAAGAAAAAAATCTCCATGAATGAAAATATGATCATTGAACAGAACTGATAACATTGCGCCAAAACTGGTATTTATTAGCATTTTCGTCTTTTGCCACTTTGTTTTCAAAAGTTGTCTGCTGCAGTTGCATCAGCAGGCGACTTCATGTTGGAAAGGTGTTAGATCTACTTACTGTGGTAACATTGAACTGTACAATTCCTCTTGCATTGTCATTCTCCGAGATAGTCACCTCAATGATGTTGCCTGGGATACGGACGCTGGGCCGGGAACCAGGTAATGGGGTGGTTCCCAGCAGTGTTACCCTGGTTATGTTAACGATGAACTTTTCCTCTGCTTCTGGTTTTGCGTCCTAAAGAAATTTAAGTATTGAAAATGTTCAGATTCAATGAATATTTTAAAGATATTAATCTATAAAGAGAAGTGCAGCAAATTATTATGGGAGACATTTGTAACATAGTGATTAGTCTAAGGATCATGCAGTTTTAACCCTTTCCCTCATACGACAATTCTGCAGCAGACGACTTTGAACGTATTTTGTCAAAAAATAGCAAATCTCCTTAATTGAATGGATAACCTATGACTAAAAGTGGAAAACATTGTGTCAAAAGGAGAAATTGCTTGTTTTGAGCAATTTCTTCTTTTGTCACTATGTTTTTAAAAAGCCGTCTGCTGCAGAGGCGTCAGAAAGCGTCTATATGAGAGAAAGGGTTAATCCTTTCCATTATATGACAAATCTGCAGCAGACAATTTTGAAAATTTTGGCAAAGATATGTAAAATCTCCATACATGGGAGAAACATTACTGGAAAGAGTTGAATACATTGTAGCAAAAGGAGAAATATGGCTCAATATGCACATTCCTTTTTGCACAATGTTTTCAAATGTTGTGCAATCTGTTACAATCAGAAGGGGAACGCTCTACCATGTCGCTTTAAAAGCTAGCTACATAGCAAGGCAGTATAAGTGTCCCATTATACATATACCTTGGCTACATAATTATACACCCTCCAAATTTGAAATTCGTCCTTGAGTTTCTGGAGTCTAAGAATGTTGTGAAACTTTCTTGAGGCTTTTCTTATGTAGTCCCTTATTGAGCGCCATTGTAACAGTCCTCAAAGATTCAACCTGACCAGGGCTCGAACCTTTCAATCAGAAGGCAAATGCTCTACCATGTCACTATAAAAGCTAGCTCCATAGCAAGGCAGTATAAGTGTCCCCTTATACATATACTGTGACTACAATTACACTATCACTCTTAGATATTATAATCAAAGATGTTTTCAAAGTGCACATTTGCTGCATTTGGTAAAAAGGTCAAGAAGAGTCAAGGTAAAGTTTATCTACCTGTTTGATGACAATCTCTACAGGTACTCTGGTTACATTTTCTGGTATGATCACCATACCCTGCCTGGAAATATAATCTTCCCCACTTATGGCTTGGTTCTGTATGGGGCTGAACTCATCTACAGTTGTGCTGTCAAGAGAAAATAAATATTAACTCCCATTTTTCAACAACTTTGAAAACTTCTAGGCAAAAAATAAGGAAATTCTCTTTAAATGAAAGTAAACATTCATTGAAAAGAGTTAAAAACATTGTGAGAAATTGCTTATCACAAGCAATTTAGTCCTTTTCCATAATGTCTGCTCCAGATGAATAAAATGCATCTGCAAGAGGAAAAAGGTTAACCTCATATGGAATTTTTGGAGTCATCTTTATAAAAACAAGAGTACCGCAAACGGTACATAATACGCCCGTCGGGAACTTCTTTGTAAGTTTCCTGTTTGTTTTGATATATTGTTTGTTTGTAAAAAGTTAATAAAGTCGTTCAGGAATAAGTTGTTAAAGAATAATGGGAAACTATGAAAAATGCATAACTCATGCAGAAATTGACAAATATTCTAAGGCCAAAAAGGGGCACAACTCATTCAAAAATTGACGAAATACCAGGAAATGTGAACTTGATCTGTGACACATGATTACAAAGCTGTATACATAATTTCAGCTCAATACATAAAAGCATGTAGAAAAAAAGTGCGGAAAACCAATATTCTAAGTCCAAAAAGGGGCATAACTCATTCAAAAACTGACGAAATGCCAGGAAATGTAAACTTGATCTGTGACACATGATTACAAAGCCATATACAAAATTTCAGGTCAATAACTCAAAGTATGTAGGAAAAAAGTGCGGAAAATCCAATATTCTAAGTCAAAAAGGGACATAACTCATTAAAAAATTGACAAAATTCGAGGAAATGTGAACTTGATCTGTGACACTTGATTACAAAGCTGTATACATAATTTCAGCTCAATACATACAAGCATGTAGAAAAAAAGTGCGGAAAACCAATATTCTAAGTCCAAAAAGGGGCATAACTCATTCAAAGATTGACGAAATCCCAGGAAATGTGAACTTGATCTGTGACACATGATTACAAAGCTGTATACATAATTTCAGCTCAATACATAAAAGCATGTAGAAAATAAGTGCGGAAAACCAATATTCTAAGTCCAAAAAGGAGCATAACTCATTCAAAAACTGACGAAATCCCAGGAAATGTGAACTTGATATGTGACACATGATTACAAAGCCATATACAAAATTTCAGGTCAATAACTCAAAGTATGTAGGAAAAAAGTGCGGAAAACCAATATTCTAAGTCAAAAAGGGGCATAACTCATTAAAAAATTGACGAAATTCAAGGAAATGTGAACTTGATCTGTGACACTTGATTACAAAGCTGTATACATAATTTCAGCTCAATACATACAAGCATGTAGAAAAAAAGTGCGGAAAACCAATATTCTAAGTCCAAAAAGGGGCATAACTCATTCAAAGATTGACGAAATCCCAGGAAATGTGAACTTGATCTGTAACACATCACTACAAAGCCGTATACAAAATTTCAGCTCAATAGCTCAAAGTATGTAAGAAAAAAATGCGGAAAACCCGAACGGACGGATGGACGGACGGAGGGACGGAGGGACATGATCATACCATAATACGTACCGCTTTTTAAGAAACGGTCGTATAAAAATTAAAACATCTAACGAAAACTTAAACAAAAGGAAGATTGTAAGTATATTATCTTGAAACCGAGATGAAATCAAGGTTAGAAAAGGAAATAAAACTTGAATATTTCAAAAAATATCTGTTGGAATTTTTCTCATGTGTATTCTGGGACAATTATCCACTTAATCCTATTCAAACTGCAGACGACTTTAAAAATATTGTGACACAAATAGAAATTTCACATTATGAGCAATTTCTCCCTTTGCCACTATGTTTTCAAAAGTTGTCAGCATGTGTGAAAGCGTTAAGAATGATAGTCATTACTTACGTGTATGCCACTTGTAACTCTCCCATGAGACCCTGTTCTCTAACGACATACAGCACTATGGTAGAGTCGGTTCCCTCTGGTTCAACAGCAGTATAAGTCGTCTGCTCCCACTTTACAACACCATATGGGGAATCATTGGCTAACACTACAACCATTCCTGTATTGGTCTCGCCTGAATTACAAAAAACAAGCAAATTCATGTAATTTATATCCCCCGCTTGAAGGGAATATTGTAGGAATAAAGTTCGCCGAAAGTGATGATCGAACTTGTTAAGGCATTTAACCTTGTTACCAAGTTTGAAAAAAAACGGCTCGCATTTGTGGCAGTAATTGCACGGAAACAGCAACAAACGACATTTTTTGTTAATCAAGGGGCCATAACTCCACCGAATAAAGTCTGCCGAAAGTGACGATTGAACTTGGCCTAGCCCTCAAGGCATTTTACGCTGTTACTAAGTTTGAAAAGAAACGGTTCCCATTTGTGGCAGTTATTGCACAGAAACAGCAACAAACGATATTTTTTGTTAATTAAGGGGCCATAACTCCACCAAATAAAGTCCGCCGAATTTGACGATCGAACTTGGCCATGCCCTTAAGGCATTTAACCTTGTTACCAAGTTTGAAAAAAAAAACGGTTCACATTTGTGGCAGTTATTGTACGGAAACGAAGTGTGACAGACAGACGGACAGACAGACAGACAGACAGACAGACGGACAAACCCAAATTAATAACCACCCTTTTTTCTTCGAAAAAGTGGGGGATAATAATATGTTTGATTAACCATTTACCTCATATAAAAGTCAAGGAAAAAAAAATGAAACAACTAGATATCGGAAAATTTCACGATTTTGAAATGGGGGTATTTCATTGTTAGACACGATAAATTTCTAATCGAGGCTTTCAGATGTTTTCTAAAACAAAAGCATTAAATGTTGTCTGCCAGTCAGAATGATTCCCTTGTTTAAATAGTATCGACCTTTTTATACAATATGAAATGTTCACTAGACTGATTTTGAAGAACAATTTCTCCTTTTCCTTCAATCTTCAAGACGTCTGCTGCAAAGGCTTTAAAGATTGTCTTTATTATGTTAATGGGTTGACTTTTGTATACCTATTTGTGCCCCTCTGCCCGGCAGACTTGTTCCCCTGTCCAAAATCTCTATCAGCCGGATGTAAGTAACCTCTTGTAATTCTGCGATGTCATCATCTCGGATGGTCAAACTTATTGTGGACACAGCTTGACCATTGGCAAATTCGGCCTGCATACAGTATCACATTAAATTTTATATAACATAGTATGTTCAAATTTTATGTTTTAATTCTATTTATAAATAAAACGGTGTCAACATGAAAATAAAACTGTCTTTGTGTGCTATCACAATCACAGAAAATCCTGAAATTCGCACAATTGTTTCAGCCTAGTTCAGGTTAAACGTTGGATTTATTAATACTTTGAAGATACTGCGACTCATCATCTTGGATGGTCAAACTTATTTTGGACACAGCTTGACCAGTGGCAAACTCTGCCTGCATACAGTATCACATTAAATTTCATATAACATAGTATGTTCAAATTTAATGTTTTAATTCTATTTATAAATAAAACGGTGTCAACATGAAAATAAAACTGTCTTTGTGTGCTATTACAATCACAGAAAACCTGCAATTCGCATAATTGTTTCAGCCTAGTTCAGGTTAATCCTTTCTCTCATATAGACTCTTTCTGACACCTCTGCAGCAGACGGCTTTTTGAAAACATAGTGACAAAAGAAGAAATTGCTCTAAACGAGCAATTTCTCCCTTTGCCACAATGTTTTCCACTTTTAGTCATAGGTTATCCATTCAATTATAGAGATTTTCTATTTTTGGACAAAATATGTTCAAAGTCGTCTGCTGCAGAATTGTCGTATGAGGGAAAGGGTTAAACGTTGGATTCATATATACTGTGAAGATTCAGGCTAATACTGTATGTATTCACAGTCTCACCACTGTCTGCCTTCATATAGAAGAGCCCTAACTTAAGTCAAAAAGTAAGAAGTGGAGTCAAATCAGAACGGTAAATTGACCCCTTTTATATCATGATAAAGCTCATTAATACAATTTAAACACTTTATATCAATACAACTCTTTAATTATCAAATTTGGCCACAGGAGTTCCACTGGTGGTCCTACGGTGCCGGAACGGTAGTCTTGCGGTATGTGGCACACCCTGTTGGCAACGCAAGGCGCAATCACGGCCCCGTAAGCTCACCGCACACCATCCATACGGCGCCTGTTGCAGTCTGTGCCTTGCTTGGAGCGGCAGACAAGGTTTTTTTTCATGTGCATATTATCATTCATATCATTGCTGCCTTGGTATTTGTCAAAAACCTATGACTGCCGCAGGGACGCCCTAAGGTGACCGTTCATCATTACTTCAAAGGCTGTACCACAGCTGCAGGTTTTCTGTCTCCACAAATTCAAAATATGGCATGCGGCTACCCTAACATATGTGACTGTTACAGTATGTGACCATGGGAATGCTGTGGCGGCCCTATAATTGCTATTGGCCGTAGGTATTTTAGACCCCATGGTTGCCGCGGCAAATGTGACTGAGGCATTAGTGAAAGGATGATGGACAGACGATCAGACAGACAATGTTAACGTGATCTATCTTAAGGGTCTCTTTGCAAAGATTTGTTCTTCAATACCGTTTATAATTTGCAAACTGTTATGACTAAGATTAGCCTGGACATCCACAAGGTTTTCATAGGACATTTGCTGTTTACACCGTCAAGCATCCATTCCTGAAGATATCGGGACCAGTTTCTATATTACTAAGACCAAATCAAACACTTACAATTCCCTCTAATGGTGTGATATCATTGGTCCCATCATGGTCCCCTGTAGCAACCCATTTCACAGAGACGTGACCATAGTAACCTTGAAGACGAATAACGTTAAATTGTATTGTGTTGTCTCTGTTGGCCAACTCCTGTACTTGTAGATCTAACGAATCCTGAAAGAGAAGGAAAGTGTCCTTTAAAACATGTAGAATGCAGTAGCTTGAGAATTTAGCCATTTAATTTGTACACAAATTTCATTATCTTGTAATTGTTTTTCCACAACCACAGGCATTAAGATATATCTGTTCATCTTGTGAAATCCTTATTTAAATCCCAAACTCTATGTTGTTGGTACATAAAAGAATGGTCTCAGAGAGATGGTTCTATCAAATATGAACAATACAGGGTTTATTTGCTGAATAAGAGATAAAACTGGCTGACAAAGACCTTATTTCTTTTTATATAGGCCTCTGTTTAGAGGAAGGAACATGAACATGAAACACTAGACCTTGTTTGTTTTATAAATAGATAGAACTGTTTACAACCCAACAACATTAATTTCTGATTTTTCATTTATAACTTTTCAGCAGCTATTCTAAATTAATCTTTTCCATCAGGTGGCATATTATGAACAGTTTCTCATTAATAAAATTTTCAAAGATATATTTTGTTGATTGGTCAACTTTGCTACTATGTGGGAACTTTAAAAAAAATATTGAGCTGTGTTCTTTGAAAAAAACCACAGCATATTTGAGATCAATCTTCACAAATTGATCTTAGTCTGCAGAGTTCACCATTTACGCATAAATTATCAAGAATCGTCTGACAACCATTGTGCATTTGCATTAGATCACATGAATGTGCAGGCAAAGCTTTATCTACACTTGTCATAAATATGCTTTTCCTGGACCACCGCTCATTGTATAAATGCTATACTCACTGGTGCCACCTCTATAATTCCGTGTGCATTATCATTGGACAGTATGTTGACGGTGATCCTGTTTTCAATGCCCACCTCAGCACCCCCTGTTGGATTACTCAAAGTCACGTAGAAAGTCTCGGTGTCCTCTGGTATAGTATCTTGGAGGATGTACACAGAGGAATGGAGCAAGTCTTCATTGGAGTCCATCGTCATGGTAACAGTTCTGTGCATAGTACAACAGAATTAGTTTAGTTTAGTTTACACTTATTTATTTTACATCGATTGCGAAACAAGCTTTTGTGTGAAAAAAATCCCAAAGGCAGAGCCTGCTCATCACATTATTCGAACCAGAGGACCTTTAATACAAAAGGCCGACACTTTACCACAGAACAACTGGTTTCCACAGGGTTCTCAGTAGGGGTAGAAATGCATGTTCCTTAATTCTTGTTAAACCTCAAACGTAATATTGTGGGTACTCAAAAGGCACATTCCAGTGACGCTATTGAACCCTTTCCCTTTCCCTTATATAGACGCTTTCTGAAGCCTCTGCAGCAAAACATGGCATCAAAAGAAGAAATTGCTCAAAACAAGCAATTTCTTCTTATGCCACCATGTTTTCAACTCTTATTCTATTATTGTACTTTCATTCATGGGGAGTTTCCAATATTTTCTGGTATGTTTTCAAAGTTGTCTGCTGCAGATTTATTGTATGTGGGAAAGGGCTTTGTTTGGGAAATAAGAGAATCTAATGGAATAATGATCTTGTTTGTTCTTCTTACCTAGGCCAGGGCTTTTTATTAACTAACTTCTTAAAATTACTTCTAAAACGTCGCCCGCCGGAAACTTAATTTATGATTTATTTATTGGGGTTTTACGCCGCTGTGCTGTCACCGCTCTCGCGCTCTATTTATTAGGTAGCGTTGCCTTTCGGCTCTTTTCGCTAATTTATTACATAGGTGGAATTTCCTTGCCGTTTGTTATGACATATGCGGAGGTTCCTTGCCGGTTGTTTTTACTTCCGGAAGTCGTAATCACGTTGTTTGGCTTGCATGCCACAAGCTCGTCGTTTCACAAGATTAAGGTCCAATATTGCCCCACATGATGTAAGTTTTGTCGAGTTTGTTGCATATTTATATGATTTATCCGATACATGTACATGCTTTAAAGCTTAGCGCCTGTTTATGTGAGAATTTGACTTAAAGTTGGACGTTGTCACACCCCACCCACTTCTATTTAATATTGGAAATTATTTGGTTTATTCTGAATAATATTGGGGACATAGATATCTATGTCCCTAGTAATATTTAGATAAATTGAGGTTTATTTGGATGTCTAAAGATTTAATTATCATCTCATAATTCTTCAGTGTTAAGATGAATGACGGTAGAATGTTCAAGGTCATGCCTAATTATTGTACAATTTAACTTGTAGATTGTTTCATGCTGCAATAATATGTCAGTTTATTTACAACCTGCATTGTATGTTGCAGGTTCTTACCGCATGGGATATGATAATATTCAGGGACGAGTATTAAATAAAGTTGAAATCGATGCTGGGTTTTCGAGTATTGGATATTATTCCTCCCTCTGGTTATACTAGCTGTAAGGTTCCTAAATGGTTCTATACCGAGACAGCATAGTAAGAACATCATCATCAACGCATCAACCGGACTCGTCAAGTGTATCATCTGTACTGATGGTTTGAATGACTCGTCAAATTAGGACATTGACTGAAAAAGGCATGGCGGCATTTAAAGAGAAGGTAGAAGACTTCCAGAAAAAATTGAAAATTAAGTCTCAAAACATTTCGGAAATATTATCTGAGGAAGTTTCCACTGATGTAAGTGTTGTTAAATTAAATAGATATGAGGAGAAGTTGAAGTTAGGGCTAGAAGTTTACAAGTCCTCTGTGCATACTTACAGTTCATTTCTCGATACTACAAAGACTGAACAAAGTATAGAATTACAACATGAACTTCGAGGCATCTTCGAAGAACAAAGATATCAAGTTGAAGAGTTTTTGTCCTTAATTCACATAACCAAACAACAATTACTTGAGAACTTAATGAAAAGTGTTCATGTATCTCCAAAACCAAGTTCACAAGATGTTTTGACAGACATTACTAGTTACATGTTGAAGAAAGAACTTGTTGTTTCCAGAATAACTAC
Source organism: Serripes groenlandicus (assembly GCA_031761405.1). Taxonomy (NCBI): domain Eukaryota; kingdom Metazoa; phylum Mollusca; class Bivalvia; order Cardiida; family Cardiidae; genus Serripes; species Serripes groenlandicus. Next base: position 125,502,229 of record JASEVX010000002.1, read on the forward strand.
TTTCAATGACTCGCCAGAAACTTTCTTAGGTTGGAAATCCACTTTCAAACAGGTTGTTACAGAACTGAAAGTAAATCCCGCGGAAGAAATTGACTTATTAATTAAATGGTTAGGTGCTGATTCACGTAAGCACGCAATATCACTGAAATCTGTTCACATTAAACAACCAGAGATTGGAATCCAGAAATTATGGCGACGTCTCGATGAGAGATATGGCTCTCCAGAAGCTGTTCACAGAATTATTCTCAATAAACTTGACAGAATCTCAAAGTTAACTTTTTCAGACACTACTAAGTGGTATGATTTAGCCGATGTGTTGTCAGAAATTGAAGCACTTAAGAAGGACTCTGATTATTTAACTGCTTTAGCATGTTTTGATTCTTCTGTTGGTGTCATGCAAATTATCGCTAAGCTTCCATCTAATGTACAGGAAAGGTGGGCAACCAAGGTGTATCACTACAAGGAGGATCATTCTGTGCTATATCCACCTTTCGAAGTGTTTTGTAAATTCGTCAATGAGCAGTCTAGGATCCGCAATGATCCTAGTCTTCTTCCAGTTGGACCAAGTCAGTCGTCTAATCAAGGCAACACAGGATACCGAAGGTCATCAGTCGTAACCAAGAAAACAGAAGTTGTGAATGATAATACCAGAAACCTAGAAAAATACTGTTTGTTACACAGAAGTAATCATAGTTTAAACAAGTGTCGCGTTTTCAAGTCAAAATCCTTTGAAGAAAGGAAAACATTCCTTAGTGATCAAAACATATGTTTCAAGTGCTGTGAATCAAACAAACATCGTGCTAATAATTGTAGAGTTAGTGTTAGATGTGATTGTGGTAGCACATATCATCCTGGTGCAATGCATATTGATAGGCCACAAGGTGAAAGTGTTAGACATAGAGATGATTCACAACAAGCACAACACAGAGGTGGGCAAATAACATTAAGACATGATCAACAGAATGGCGGGGAGACAAACTACCAAGTGAATAACAGTTGTACACAAATTTGTAGAAATAGTTTTGCTAAATCATGTACCAAAATTGTACTAATAAGTGTTGGTAGATCTGATAATCCTTATAAAACTGTCAATTGTTATGCTATGATAGATGATCAAAGCAATTCTTCATTAGCAAAACCAGAGTTGTTTGATATGTTGAATATTAATAGTCAAGAATTTGAATACACAATTAATTCTTGTGCTGGTACCCGTGTTGCACAGGGTCGCCGGGCAAGTGGTTGTTTTGTCATGTCTGTAGATGGTTCAGTTACTTATCAATTACCCACTCTTATTGAGTGTCAAGACATTCCAAATGATAGGAATGAGATATGTTCACCTCATGATGTAGGATTTCATCCCCATTTATCCCACCTAGCAGGTTTCATTCCAGAGATAGACAATGAGGCTCAGATTTTGCTTCTTATAGGTCGAGACCTGGTTGAGGCCCATCATATCCAGAAACAAATCATAGGTCCCCCGGGTGCCCCTTTTGCCCAAAAGCTAGGACTTGGTTGGGTAGTAATTGGTGAGATGTGTTTAGGAAAGGTACATTATGTTGATCAGGTTAATGTTAACAAAACTCATGTACTGTGTGACGGTCAAGTGTCACTGTTCCCACCTTGTAAGAATAGGTTTGTTGTTGCAGAAAAGGTCAAGCTAAACAGTAATTCCTTTGACCCGGTGTTTGTTCAAACAGCTAATGATGATAAACCTGGTCCATCTATGGATGATATAGAGTTCTTAGGTTTGATGGATAAAGGGTTCCGTAAAACTTCAGATGGTAAATGGAGTGCCCCCCTACCCTTTCGGTCTTCTAGGTCACGTCTTCCTAATAATAGACCAGACGCTGTACGCAGAGCTAGGTCACTTCATTCAAGCTTGATGACAAATCCTGTTAAGAGAAATCTAATGGTTGAATTTATGGCTAAGATTTTTGACAAAGGCCATGCAGAAATTGCCCCTCCCCTTACTGATAATGAGGAATGCTGGTATTTGCCAGTGTTTGGAGTCTTTCATCCAAAGAAACCAAATCAAATACGAGCAGTATTTGATTCTTCCGCACAATCTCGAGGTGTTTCCTTGAATTCTGTCTTGTTAAGTGGGCCTGACCTAACAAACAACTTAGTAGGTGTTCTTATGAGGTTTCGAACAGAGTTGGTTCCTGCAATAGGTGATATTGAGCAAATGTTCTATTGCTTCCTAGTAGATAAAAAACATAGAAATTTTCTTAGGTTTTTGTGGTACATAGAGAATGACCCTAGTCAAGAAATGATAGAGTACCGGATGACAGTACACGTTTTTGGTAACAGTTCGTCACCGGCAGTGGCATCATATGGTTTACATAGGACAGTTGAGAACTCAGATTCCGATGTTCAAGATTTTGTGCGTAAGAATTTTTATGTAGATGATGGTCTGACATCCAAGTCATCTCCAGGTCAAGTTGTTGATCTCATTAAGAGAACTCAGAAGGATTTGGGTGTTTGTGGCCTACGTCTTCACAAAATTGCATCTAGCAGTGTACAAGTCATGCTTAGTTTTAATGTTGAAGTTTTAGCAAAGGACATGAAGTGTCTTGATTTTGAAAGTGACATGTTACCACTTCAGCGAAGCTTAGGTGTTTGTTGGAATCTGGAGCTCGATTGTTTCACCTTTAAGGTAGAAACCTCTAGTCACCCCGTCACAAGACGTGGTATTTTGGCCACTGTTAATAGCTTGTTTGATCCGCTTGGCTTTCTTTCACCTTTTACAATCATTGGAAAACTGATTTTTAGGGACATAGTGTCAGAAAAATGTGATTGGGATCAACCAGTACCCCAATGTGTTGATAGTAAGTGGATGGAGTGGAAGCATTGTCTTGACATGCTTTGTTGCTTGAAAATTCCTCGTAGTTATTTCAGTGTCAGTCTTAGTGAGGTTACTCATTTGTCACTCCATGTGTTCTCTGATGCTTCAGAACAAGCAATATCAGCGGTAGGTTACTTGGTTGGGCGTACACCTTGTAGCACTAACTTTCATGTAGGGTTTGTGATGGGAAAGTCTAAGATTGCCCCCAGTAAAGGTCATACAATTCCCCGACTTGAGCTCTGTGGAGCTGTGTTAGCCACTGAAATTTCTCAGTCCATTACTGATCAATTAGGATTGAAGTTTGACCAAGTCAAGTACTACACGGACAGTAGAATAGTATTGGGTTATATTCACAATCAGTCTAGACGTTTTTTCACGTATGTTTGTAATCGTGTCCAGAAAATCAGGCGGGTTAGTGAGCCTAGCCAGTGGAATTACGTGCCCTCTGAACAAAATCCTGCGGATATAGGAAGTAGGGGTGTTAATCCTGTTGTTTTGGAACAAAGTAGTTGGTTTTCAGGTCCAGATTTTCTGCACAAGCGGACTGAATCAGTACCAGAGTTCTTCCCTGTAGTAGCTCCTGAAACTGACAAAGAGATACGCTGCCATGTATCTGTCAATGCTATCGTTATTAAGGAATCAGATATGCTCAGTAGTAAAAGATTTGAGAAGTTTTCCACTTGGTCAAACTTAGTTTTGGCTATTGCTGTACTTAAACATGTTGCCGTGTCTTACCGTAAGGGTTCACCCTGCAGTGGTTGGCATTCTAGTTGTCGGTCTTTGAAAGATCCAGAGTTAAGCAAACATACGGAGTCTTTCATTCTTAGGATAGTTCAAAAAGAGTTCTTTAGCAACGAGATTCAGTGTTTGAAAGGTCAATACAATCTTAGCAGGGATTCACCCATTTTGGCCCTTGATCCCTTCCTAGATGACCATGGACTTCTACGTGTAGGGGGTCGCTTGAGTAACAGTGACCTATCCCATTGTCAAAAACACCCTGTTATAGTCCCTGGGAAGCATTATATTGCTAAACTTTTGGTTGGTCACTTTCACAGTCTAGTCCAACATCAAGGACGTCAGCTGACAGAAGGAGCTGTCAGAGATGCAGGTTTTTGGGTTACAGGCGGAAAACGGCTGGTCACCTCCCTGATTTTTCAGTGTGTCACTTGTAAGAAGCTTAGAGGCAAATTCTTAGGGCAAAAGATGTCTGATCTTCCTGTTGATAGGGTCCAACAAGCTGCCCCTTTTACTTATGTAGGTGTCGATGTATTCGGCCCGTGGTCAGTTGTGTCTAGACGGACACGTGGTGGTCAAGCTAGTTCTAAAAGATGGGCAGTATTGTTCACTTGCCTTACTATCAGGGCTGTGCACATAGAGGTTATCGATGAAATGTCTTCGTCATCTTTCATAAATGCCCTCCGAAGGTTTGTTTCTCTAAGGGGAGTGGTAAAACAGTTTCGGTCAGATCGTGGCACAAATTTTGTAGGTGCAACCGCTCTTCTAGGCATTGAGGCAATAAATGTTGAGGATAAACCAATTGAGGATTTCATGCGATCTCATAGTTGTCAGTGGGTTTTTAACCCTCCCCATTCGTCACACATGGGTGGTTCTTGGGAGAGGATGATTGGGATAGCTCGAAGAATTTTAGAGTCAATGTTAAGGACGGTCACTACTTTAACACATGATGTGTTAGTCACCCTCATGGCTGAGGTTACTGCCATAATAAATTCTCGACCCATTGTCCCAGTTTCAAATGACCCAGATAATCCCGAGGTATTGAGTCCTTCTATGTTACTTACATCTAAGGCTGTACATGACTCCACCAGTGTGAGTGATTTAGATGTTAAGTCCCTTTATGGTGCCCAGTGGAAAAGGGTACAGTACCTTGCCGGGCAGTTTTGGAGTAAGTGGAGACGAGAGTATTTGAATTCTCTACAAAATCGTAGAAAATGGAACTATGAACTAGAACCTTTGTGTGTAGATGACATTGTTTTGCTTAAAGACAGAGAAGTGAACAGAAATGCATGGCCAGAGTTACGAGAGTTTTTCCAAGTAAGGATAAAAAACTTCGTACAGTTGAAATTGTTGTGTTCAAAGATGGGAAACAGAGTATATATGTAAGACCTGTCCATGAACTTGTTTCTCTTGTGAAAGCAGAAAGTAAATGTATATAGACTGATAACATAGTATTAAGAGTGCTTCAAATAGAAGTAACATTTCATTTGCTGCTAAAAGTTACTTAACTGTTTGTACTTAGATTTGGGATTACTATTTGTACTTATTGCATTTAACATGTGAAATAATGGTTGCAGTATGTAACTTTGAGCATTTGTAATTGCCTTTTTATATATCCAAGGTTTTCAGAAAGCTTTAAATTTTTTAATTTTCAAGTATAAATTTATGCTTTAAAAATGTCATTGTCTAAACAATTTCACTTAAGGCTTAAGTTTGATGTACATGTTTGGATAAATTATGTTATTGTTTGTATGCTGATATCTTCATAGATATCAGGCGGGGAGTGTGCTGTCACCGCTCTCGCGCTCTATTTATTAGGTAGCGTTGCCTTTCGGCTCTTTTCGCTAATTTATTACATAGGTGGAATTTCCTTGCCGTTTGTTATAACATATGCGGAGGTTCCTTGCCGGTTGTTTTTACTTCCGGAAGTCGTAATCACGTTGTTTGGCTTGCATGCCACAAGCTCGTCGTTTCACAAGATTAAGGTCCAATATTGCCCCACATGATGTAAGTTTTGTCGAGTTTGTTGCATATTTATATGATTTATCCGATACATGTACATGCTTTAAAGCTTAGCGCCTGTTTATGTGAGAATTTGACTTAAAGTTGGACGTTGTCACACCCCACCCACTTCTATTTAATATTGGAAATTATTTGGTTTATTCTGAATAATATTGGGGACATAGATATCTATGTCCCTAGTAATATTTAGATAAATTGAGGTTTATTTGGATGTCTAAAGATTTAATTATCATCTCATAATTCTTCAGTGTTAAGATGAATGACGGTAGAATGTTCAAGGTCATGCCTAATTATTGTACAATTTAACTTGTAGATTGTTTCATGCTGCAATAATATGTCAGTTTATTTACAACCTGCATTGTATGTTGCAGGTTCTTACCGCATGGGATATGATAATATTCAGGGACGAGTATTAAATAAAGTTGAAATCGATGCTGGGTTTTCGAGTATTGGATATTATTCCTCCCTCTGGTTATACTAGCTGTAAGGTTCCTAAATGGTTCTATACCGAGACAGCATAGCCGCTTTCAACAATATTTCAGTTATATCACAGCGACAGTTCACTTATTCATGATCCCTGGGTAAACAAACCAGTACTAGGCTAGAAAATGTGCCTTGCCCAAGGGCACTCCACCATGACCATAGTGCTGCGACTGGGAATCGAACCCGGGACACCCGGTTTCGAAATCCCTGACGCTAACCACTCGATCACAAAATGTAAGAAAAGTTGAGACAAAATCTCTTCATTTCTATAAAAATGTTTATAGCATGAATTGTAATGTGGACTGCAGCGTGTTTTTAACCATTTTTCACTTTATAAATTTGGATACATGTTTCCAAAGTGGTCTGCTGCAGATTAATTTTATTTGGGAAAGGGAGGCTTTAAGACATCTTTCATATGTCTGCCAAGACAATAAAAACCCTTTCCCACATTTAGACGCTTTTTGAAGCTTCTGCAGCAGATGACCTCTGAAAACATTGTGACAAAAGGAGAAATTGCTCTTAATTTGCAATTTCACCTTTTGCAACAGTGTTAACAACTTGATTCAATTTTTAAACTTTTATTTATAGAGGTTTACCATATTTTACACCAGATATTTTCAAAGTTGTCTACTACATATTTGTTGTATTTGGGAAAGGTTTGAAGTTGTCTGCTGTGAATTTGTTGTTTAATCCTTTCCCACATATAGACGCTTTCAGACGCCTGTGCAGCAGATGACTTTTGAAAACATTGTGACAAAAGGAAAAATTGCTCATAATTTGCCACAGTGTTAACAATTTTTAAATTTTTATTTGCTACAGTTTTGTTGTATATTGGAAAGGTTTGAAGTTGTCTGCTGTGAATTTGTAGTTTAATCCTTTCCCACATGTCAATGCTTTCTAACGCCTGTGCAGCAGATTACTTTTGAAAACATTGTAACACAATGTTTTCAACTTTTACAACTTTTTTCAGTAGTTATACCTTCATTTAAAGAGATTTTCTGTGTTTTTGTCTAGATGTTTCTAAAGTCTTCTGCTGCAGATTTACAATATGTGGGAAAGGGAAATGAGGGTTAGAGGGTTACAAAAGAGCTTACCTTGGTGCAAAGTCACTGTCCTTCACCTTAATGAGTTGATGTAATTCTGGGTTGACAGTGATATTTCTAGGGGCCACAGCTATCATGTTCAGGTCCCCCGTGTCCTGGGGTAAGGTGATAGGGGCCAGATGAAGGGCTGGGCTTCCTTTCCAGACAGAAACAAACTTGTTGCCCTGTATATCCCAGGCAAACATCTCAGAGCTGGCTATACCACTGGCAAACACAGCATACACTGTAAAAAATACTTTTCTTTTAAATACATATATATATTATTTTGTTATTCACCACATGAATAGGTATGTGAAGGTCCTGGCTTTTGTCTTCCACATCTTACCTTATATTTGATATCAGCCAAATTACTTGAAAGTTAAAATTAATCGTAATAAAATTTAGAAAGATAATATCTTGACTAAGTTTGTACGAAAGTGTCATGATGAGCAATTTCTCCTTCTGCCAAAACGTTTTCAACAGTATTCAACAAAATTAATGTTCATTTTATTTATAAAGAGCTACAATATTTTTGACCGCATATTTTCTAAAACGTCTACCGCAGATGTGTCGTAAGTGGGAAAGGGTTAAATGTATCCTGTATGTCAGAGGTCTACATCACATAGAAATAAATAGTGAAGAATCTACTCTGGTTGCAATACGCCATGTGGCTCACCCCTTCCCAGATACAGAGGCCTGATCTGAAGCAGACAACATTTGAAAACATTGTTGTAAAAGGAGAAGTTCATGATGAACAATTTCTACTTTTGCAACAATGTTTTCATTTTTAGAGATTTTTCTTATTTTTACCTAGATATTTTCGAAGTCGTCTGCTACAGATTTGTTGTATGTGTGAAAGGAATAATTTCCTGAAGTGCCGCTCTTTACCACCTACCTGTATTATCATAGGCCATGAAGAGCTCCACAGCCTGGGCCCTGTACGTATCCAATCTCTCGTGCACCACAAACATCTGTGTGGCAGTATCCCATCTGTAAACGTCAGATTTCTGCGGACTGCTGACAGTGTTATCTCGATTATTCGCAAACACAACCAGATCGAGGGATCGAATTTGGATGTGTTGGACATCTATGGCCCCCATTGTTGGTATGCTCTGATGTTGGGAGAATTGATCATTGGAATCAAACTTGTATATCTTGGAGCTGTAAGTAAATAAAGAAATGAAGAAATCCATCTCAGTTTAACCTTTACCCAAATACAACAAATCTGCAGCAGAAGACTTTGAAATTATCAACTGCCAAGTATAGAAAATCTATACAAATGATAGAATGATTATTAAATAGAGTTGAAATCATTGTGGCAAATGGAGAAATTGCTTGTTTTGAGTAATTTCTCCTTTTGCAACAATGATTTCAAAAGTCGTCTGCTGCAAATGCGTCTTTAGGTGGGAAAGGGTTAAAGTAATCTGTAATTCATTATTTAAAAGAAAACAAAATTATCAAAAAGTATGACTAAGATATAATATATATGAAGTCTATCAGAATCATACTTCAAATATTCCATATGTACCATTTGTTTTCAAAAGCATATTGGGGTAATTTGGTTAATCTATATAAATGAAAGTACAATTTTCAAATAGAGAAGAAAATTATGTGGGGATAGGAGAAATTAATAGATCTGAGGATGTATTTTAAACCATGCCCTGTGTCATACATCACATACAAACCCAAAATTGTAGCGTTAAAAACTACCCAGGTCTCATGCATCACATGTCTTTTGTTTGTGATGCAGAATTGGTTCGACAATAGGGTGTAATTTGAATATCAGATCTATGAAATGTTCATCATGATTAATTACACCTTTTCACATGATGATTTCAATGGTGTGTTCCCGGAACGTCGACTCGATTTAATCCCTAGCTGATCAGTAGAGCGGATCGGGGGGACCATTAGAGGGTAATTATGTAACAGGTATTATAAATAAGACTAATGCAGATTTTCCTAAGAATGAGAAATTTAAATTGTATTTATCTTTTTTTTTTAAATTTAATAATGCAGAATTTCCTAAGAATGCGAAATTTGAAACATTTGAGAAAAAGCTGCACGTCGGACGAGTGTCTTTACACCTAAGTGTTCTTTATACGAAATTTGGAGACCGGTTGCTTGTGCTCTTCGCCAAATGCACTGGGTAAAATGGAAGAAACACCCCTTTGTGTGAATACCAGGGAACGGCTGTAGTGGGCAGCTGTCTCAAAGTCAAGTACGGTGGAATCTCAGACCGATGTCGTTCATCTTTTCTTGGAGGAGGCTAAAGAATCGTCTGTACGTCGCTTGGCTTATTTCTGGCAAGAAGGAGTAGACAACTGGCATCATTTTACCGGCAATCTGTACATGGATCGAATATATTTGGTGGAAGTGGCTGGAGCATGTGTAGAACGTTCCGTCGCAGTAAAACGTGTTGGATGCGGCTCTCGGTTGTGGCGAAGGCAAGCATACGGTTGTTCTGGTCGTCAAATAGTAGACATCTGTCACCAGTGGCTGTTTCTTTCCATTTGGCGTCTAAGAATATATCTGTCTTAGTCTTTGGAAGTGGGGTGTCTGTTTTCTGCGGGCTCGGTACAGCATGGACTTTGTGGAGTTAAAAGTAGGTGACAATTGTGGGAATTGGTCTTATTCCTTCTGCGCAGCGCCGAGATATCTTGCTCATGATCTGTTTGGCAACAACGTTGGAGTGGTCTGCTGGGTGGTTATGGTTTTGTCTCCCGAATCCTGTCGGTATGTCGTTGAATGTAGACAGGAAAGCTTGGCAACCTCGTTTGACACATCTCCAGAACACCGTGTCTTCTCTTCTACGGTTTACGCGATAAATGTATCCGTCAAATGTCAAGTTATGACCCCCCCCCCCCTTTTTCTGCTGATGATATACTGAACGTTCAGCTGTGCGTTTGTCATGATTGACTAAGTGTGTGTTGGATTGTTTCATCATTTCATTTATACGTAAGTTATTCGTATGTTTCTAAGGGTTTGAAATAAATTAACATCAATTAAGTAACAGAACAGTTTATTTTTGTTTCAAAGAAAAAAGATCTAAAGGCAGTTTTTAATTAATTTGTTTAACAGAGACCTTGACGGTTTAAACTTATTTACTTACGACTAGAGAACAATACCTTAACGATTAAAAGAAAACAACTTAAATGTAACAAGTGCTAAAATTGTAATTATTCTGATCAATTACCGTCTATCCTTCAGATAAATTTACAGTATGAATTTAATTAATAATGTTAAAAAGTTATTCTTTATTGAAATGCATTTAATGCGTGCATCCTTAAAATCAAATAAATTGATTTATGGTATGTATAGTTATATACCCCATTAGGTACCCCCTAATCCCGAATTAGTTAAAGGTGTTAAGCGGAACGAGTCGACGTTCCGTGAACAAACCATTTCAATAGACGTCTGCTGCAAATGCTTCAAATATGCATCTGCATTTCAAAAAGGGGTAAAATACCATATATGGTCAATAGTTAACTTACTCAATTTCATATGTTTTGGAAAAGGAATCATAGTTGTTAGCAACAGCCAAGAAAATCTTATCTTCAATCTCAAACACAGTGGCTGCACTGGCTCCCAGAGTCCGAAGTGACGACACTTTACTGAACCTCTGGTTCCCACTCTCCCATCGATACACATCTGAGTCCACCTGGCTGTTGCCCATGTTGTCGTAGGAGTTTGATATAAACAGGTAATGGATACCATTCTGTGTGAAGTAGACTACATCTGTTGCTCCTTTGGTGTCCATGTTTTGTAACTAAAACAAAATGTTGTCAAGTTTTTACATAGTATAACAAGGCTTTGCAATTGAGTATTTGTTTGAGTGTATTTTATCCCTTTCTCTCATAAAGACGCTTTCTGATGCCTCTGCAGCAGACGGCTTTTTGAAAACATAGTGACAAAGGTAGAAATTGCTCAAAAGGAACAATTTCTCCTTATGCCACAATGTTTTCCACTTTTAGTCATAGGTTATCCATTCAATTATAAAGATTTTCTATTTTTTGACAAAATATGCTCAAAGTCGTCTCCTGCAGAATTGTCGTATGAGGGAAAGGGTTTAATGATGCTTCAACAATTTTTCTGTTATATAACTGCATTTCCTGGGCAAGTTAACAGTACTATTAGTCAATTCATTCCTGAAACCAGAGAGTCAGTCATATTGGTTAACCCCGCTTTGCCTGATAAAGACGCTTTCAGACGCCTCTGCAGCAGACAGCTTTTTGAAAACATAGTGACAAAAGAAAAAAAAATCTCAAAACAAGCAATTTCTCCTTTTGACACAATGGTTTCCACTTTTAGTCATAGGTTATCCATTCAATTATAGAGATTTTTTGACAAAATATGTTCAAAGTCGTCTGCTGCAGAGTTGTCGTATGAGGGAAAGGGTTAACCCACAATCCCGAGTGGAAAGGAGGGAGAGCCATTTCTATTTCTACCACTCTTTAAGTATTTGGTACGATCTGAGACGGACACTCTACAACAACAACACTGATGTAGTTAGCCATTGAGCAAGCCTTAGCATTCTTATTGCAATTGAATCATGTCAGGCCAAAATGGTTATTATTGCATAGTTTTAGCACTTCATAAAGGACAAGGGAATGTAAATACCATTGCATCATGTATATCAAGAAAACAATGAAGCTCTCAAATAAAGATGTAAATTCCACACTCCTTACCAGTCTCAAAGTTCCATCCAAATTGACCCTGTACAGTCTTGATTTGGTCTGGTACCTGTTATGGTTCCCCATGTTGGTGACAACTAAATACTGGACATCATCGATCACAAACGCTGTAGCACTTGATACTCCATCTGTCTCTATTGTCTGTTAGAAACATAAATATTCACACAGTTAACCCTTTCCCACAATGTAGATGCATATTGACTGATGCATATGCAAAAGACAACTTTTAAAAACATTGTGACAAAATGACAAATTTCACCTTTTGCCATGTTTGTAGCACTATTCAATAACTATACTTTCATTTATGGAGAATTTCCATAGTTTGTCAAGATATTTTCATAGTCATCTGCTGCATATTTGTTGTACGTAGGAGAGGCTTAACAAAGTTACAAATTTAACAAACTTACTTCAACCCTTTACCTCATATAGACGCTTTCTGATGCCTCTAAAGCAGACAGCTTTTTGAAAACATAGTGACAAAAGAAGAAATTGCTCAAAACGAGCAATTTCTCCTTTTGCCACAATGTTTTCCACTTTTAGTCATAGGTTATCCATTCAATTAAAGAGATTTTCTACTTTTTGACAAAATATGTTTAAAACCCTCTGCTACAGAATTGTCGTATGAGGGAAAGGGTTACTTTTTACAGATAGAAATATGTCAAAAGTTGTTTCAATACACTTTGTTGTGATATTTTTAAATCATTGACATCAGAATATACCTTTGAACATTGGTAGAAAGCAGGGTGCTGATATTGCCTTTATCAAATATTATCCTTTGAAAGTATAAAAGAGTGTGTCAGCACAGGTTTGTGGGTAGATCTTAATCTTCACTGGTTATATTAAGATAGAAAAGAATCAAATCAGGTTCTAGGAAATGTAAGCATAACACAATTGTAACCAGCGCAGACCCAGAACAACCTGCCGATTTACATTTTCTCTGTCTGACCTAGATCTGCACTGTTTACCAAATTAGAAGCTTCTTACTAACTAAACATTTGAATCATATTACATAGATGTTGATGCAGGTCTATATCAATACTTTTTATATATACCTAAAGGTTGTGGAAGAGAGTGGAAGCGCATAGGCCTTTCATACCAAAGGTCAAAGGTTTGAATCTCATGATGAGCGTATTCTGCCTTTTGGAATTTTCCAATACAAACGGAACGAGTACTGGTTTAGACTAATGGAAGCAGACATGGAGCATGACTAATATAAGCTAAACTCTTGTTTCGCAATCCATGTATTTTGCATGTTCTAAAATCCGTATTTGACACTCAAACCCTATGTTGTGGGTACTTAAAACAATTGTCTCAGTGAGACGATGTTTTTGAGTACCCATAACATAAGGTTTAGTTGAGAACTAAGAGAGATATTATGGGGAAAAGACCAGTTTACTCTCCCTTATTGAGTTCTCTCCTTGTACAGTAGATATGTTTAAACCACTGGTTGGTTTTACTGGAGAATGTACATACCTGTATGGGCATTAGTTCACCCTGCCATCTAAACAAGGTCGTGTACATCAGGGTTTCCATGTCAACGGCTGCTGCTGAGCCGGATGATCCGAGGGTAGTAGTCAGTTCACCGACAACAGAGGGCTTCATCATCAACATGTATACTGTGTCGTTCATCTCATAACTGTACCATCCTCCAACATTTGTGGTACTTAAAACCTGATAGATATACAGAGAACCATTGGTCTTTTAAAACATGTGGGCAATAATTAGTAAAATCTCAATATTTGGAAGTTTAATTATTGAATAGAATAGAAAATACTGTGGCAAAAGTAGAAATTGCTCATTATGAGCAATTTCTTCTTTGGCCAAGGTGTTTTTAAAAGTCCATGTTTCTGCAGGTGCATGGTAAAGGATTAATGATATGACTCTTCATGTTCACCTAATATCACATTACTTGTGTTGTCTGTCTTGAAAACAATATCTCCTATAGCCACAAGGTTTTCAACTCTATTCGATTAATTAAAACTTCAATTAATAGAGATTTCCGTATTTTTGGCCTTACTATTTTAAAGTTGTTTGCCGCAGAATTTTTGTTCATGAAGTTTGAAAAAGGATAAGTACAGTAGAAACATGCGGTCATCAACTTTTCAGATCTATGGTTAAAACAAGAGGGCCATGATGGCCCTGGAATCACTCACCTGATTTTTTTTTTCACTTTAGCTATATAAGCCCCGCCCCCTGGCAGCCATAGTTTTCGACCAATCAACTTGGCTTGAAGGAATCTGATAGAGGGTCACCCTAGGAACATTTCTACAAAATTATTTGAAAATCTGCCTGACACTTTCGGAGGAGAAGATTTTTTAAAGTTTTCATTATAGCCATATAAGGCAAAATAGCCCCGCCCCTCCTGGCGGCCATGTTTTTCGACCATTCAACATGGCTTGAAGGAATCTGATAGTGGGTCACTTAAGGAACATTTCTACAAAATTATTTGAAAATCTGCCAACCAGTTTTGGAGAAGAAGATTTTTTAAGTTTTCACTATAGCCATATAAGGCAAAATAGCCCCGCCCCCATGGCGGCCATGTTTTTCGATCAATCAACATGGCTTGAAGGAATCTGATAGAGGGTCATCCAAGGAACATTTCTACAAAATTATTTGAAAATCGGCCTGACACTTTCGGAGGAGAAGATTTTTTAAGTTTTCACTATAGCCATATAAGGCAAAAAAGCCCCGCCCCCTGGCGGCCATGTTTTTCGACCAATCAATATGGCTTGAAGGAATCTGATAGAAGGTCATCCAAGGAACATTTCTACAAAATTATTTGAAAATCTCCCAACCAGTTCTGGAGAAGAAGATTTTTAAAGTTTTTTTCATTTCGTTGCCATGGAAACCAGAATTATGCATGGATCCCGAAAATTTGAAGGAATTCTGGTGAGGTCAATGTGGGGATGCTTCCTGTGAAGTTTCATCCCAATTGACCCACTGGTTACTGAGGAGAAAAAGTTGATGGACGACGGACGACGGACGACGGACATCACAATAACTCACCCTGAGCACTTCGTGCACAGGTGAGCTAAAAAACAGCCGAACAATAATCCATAATACATATAGTTTGCAGATTTATAGTTATTAATATACTGGAATTCTCCGAAGTGTGTGAGCATAAGAATTCAAAGAACAATCTACCGAGGATATTTAAACCTTAGAAAATCTGTCAGTACTTCTCAGTTGACTGCTCGCCTAGAATAATGATGTCATAAACTTGGGATAATCATGATGTTAGAATGCTCTAAGATATACAGGATTTGAAAATTAATTCCTAGCAGGATACAATTCTCATATAAAATGATGTCACCACTTCAAGTTTGGATGCATGTTCGTGTCAAGAAATTAGCTACTTTTTTTAACCCTTTTCCCTCATACAGACACTTTCTGACACCTATGCAACAAATGACTAATGAAAACATTGTGACAAAAGGAGAATTTGCTCAAAACAAGCAATTTCTCCATTCGCCACAATGTTATCAACCTTCTTCAGTAATTATACTTTCATTCACAGAGATTTTACACGTTTTTGTCTACGTGTTTTCAAAGTTGTCTGCTGCAGATTTGTTGTATGTTGGAAAGGGTTAAAATATCACATTAGATACATGAAATGAGATCAGTTTTTAAGGAATGTATATATGTAATACATTGTATATAGCTATATACCTTGAACAATTGATACAAACGTTCTTCACCCTTGTGATCTTATGAATTTAGAACATTTTAAAATGTGTTGCACATTGAAAAACTAGAAATATCACTGAAGGTGATGAATACCCCCAGCTGGTGTCAGACATTACACATATGTATGAGAAATTCAAGGGGCCATAACTCATTTAAAAATAATTCCAGTGCAACACGCCGACAATATGCACAACTAGGCTTGGTATCAATCATTCAAGGGTTGCTGAGAAATAGTGTTCACAAGAAATGTCCAAAGACCAACGGACCGACAAGCGTGACTCCTATATAGCCCCCATATACTATGTATCTGGGGGTATAATAACATGGTAATTCTATGTACAAACCTGCATGGGAACGAGCGACACCGAGGTGACATCAGCTGTTGTCTCTGCCGTCCCTGGCTCTGTTGCTATGTCAACAGAGACCTGACCTTCTAATCCTTGAGTTCTCACAAGGTCAAAATGGATCAAACCCACACCTTCTTCAACTGATACCTCTCTTTGTCTTAAAGTAAAGGATTCAAAAGGATTCTGATTGGTTTTTAACTCCCCTTTCCCACATACAACTGAACTACAGCAAACGACATTGAAAACATCGAGGCAAACAGATAGAAGTTCTCAGTTAATGAGGGTTTATTCATTTAATTGAATTGAAAACATTGTGGCAACAGAAGACATTGCTCGTAACGAGCAATGTCTTCTTTTGTCACAATGTTTTCAAAAGTCATCTGCTGCAATGTGTCTACAAGTGAGAAAGGGTTACAAAGGTCTATTCCATTAAAAAAAACATCAAAATGTAAGCATACAAAATAAGTAAAATGGGAGTATAGTTTTGCAACATAGAAGAAAATCAGAAGTTGTTTGACTTCAGTTTTGCTTGTTATTCTTTTAAGGTAATCTGCTCCAAACAGTTTTGCATGTGGGAAAGGGTAAACATAGACAGGGAAGGATGATCTTTAAAGATTTCTTCCTAAAATTCCTTAAATGTTTCCTCCATGATAAATTAATGGATAGTTGGTAACAGAGGTTGGTGATCCACATCTGATCCATTCTGTCAACTTCTCAACAAAAAGACTAAATGCTGAACTTAAAATCTTTACAAACCTGGTACCAGCTGCATACAGGCTGAATAAACCATTGGGTGAATCATTTGAATTTATCAATATGGTTATCTCTATTTTGGTTCCCAGCTTTGTATTGTCGTCAGGTTTGAGCAGCCGTATTGTAAATCTCTCTGTATCTTCTGGTATTTCATCATCCAATACTCGTATTGTCAAGGTGGCCTGAATCTGATTACAAATACAAAGTACGAAAAAACAACTTATGACACTGTGAGAAAATCAGAAATTGCTCAACCCTTTCCCACATACAACACATCTGCAGCAGATGACTTTGAACACCTCTAGTCAAAATATAGAAACTCTCTATAAATGAAAGAACAATTATTGAATAAAGTTGAAATATTGTAGTAAAATGAGAAATTGCTCATTGTGAGAAATAAACATTTTGCCACGATGTTTTCAAAAGTCGTCAGAAAGCGTCTGTATGTGGGAAAGGATTAACCCTTTCGCTCATATAGACGCTTTCTGACACCTCTGCGGCTTTTTGAAAACATAGTAATAAAAGAAGGAATTGCACAAAACGTGCAATTTCTCCTTTTGTCACAATGTTTTCCACTTTTAGTCATAGGGTTATCCATTCAATTATAGAGATTTTCCATTATTTGACAAAATATGTTCAAAGTCGTCTGCTGCAGAATTGTCGTATGAGGGAAAGGGTTAAAACATGTATTTATTTCTCTCACAATGCGTTAAATCTGTATCATAACTAAACTTCTGTATTTTGACAATGAAGTTCTCCAAAACTGGATAACTGTGGGCAATGATGAACCAACAATTCAGAAAATGACAGATGAAGTAATAAAGGAGAGTGTGAGACTGGAGACAGTCACCCCTACAAAGGTATACTGTATGCGCCCCCACCAGAGAGTTCTTAAGTGTTGAGATCACTGGATACTGTGATACGCTGGATTGAGATGCTCAGTGTGGTAGGTCAGGAACGTCATACATGTTGCCACTGCCATTGAGAGAAAAATATCCATAGAAAATTGACAAAATCCTTTTGCAGGGATAAGCAACTGAGAGTGACTAAGTCACTAAAACAGTCCTTTACACGCCTAGAATGGCACTTTATAAAGGCCACTTTATAAAGGCCACAACCTGAATATAAGGGCTAAATTTTAACAAAATGATAGGTGAAGAAATCATGGAGAGCGTGAGACAAGAGAAAATCACCCCTACAGTTGTAGAAGAAGGAGAGGAAGGTATCTTGTATGAGGTTACAATCCACCAAATAAATTCCTTCTTTGTTTCCATGTAAATCGACCAGTTTCTGCCCTTAATTGTCACACTTTCTAAGCATTTCCCATGTAGAACACTGTATATCATTGAAAAGAGGTACCTCTAAGCTTTAAAGCAATCAAAAGAAAATGGGGGGGTAATGCATTATGCAAGAAAGAATTCACCAGGCAAAAAATGGTTACTTGTGTGCTTTTCAGATGAAAAAGCTTAAGTTGTTCAGCTTAAATTCTATCCATTATTTTTTTCTAGTTTTTCATCAGGTATTTCCAAATTGGACAACCATGAAAATACCAAAATAGGTAAATCATTATTAAAGTGTATTTAATAGCAAAATTTTACCTGGCGGTCTTTGAAGGAAATAATTCCCTGCATTGGCGTCAAGTCATTCCTGTTATCTGACAATTCTGGGACAATCTCGTAGGGTACGCTTATGTCCCCATACATCCCTGGTCCCCTGTTTATCACAAGATCTACACTGGTGCCCTCTGTGTTGCCATTCATTGGTTCATTCAAGGTCACAAGGTCGTCACTTTCAAAGAAGATAAACCCGCTAGCATCATCATTGGCCAGGATTGTTATGATGGCTGTAAATGAATAACCAGACAGTATCATCAGGGACGTAGATCTACGTCCCTGGTATCATTAAACAATTTCCCATATAAAGGCACATCTTCAGCAGACAACTTGTGAAAACATTTTGGCAAAAGAGGAAATTTCTCCTTTTGCCACAATGTTTTCAACTTTATTCCAATAAATGTTCTTTTAATTATGGAGAGTTTCTATTCTTTGACTAGAGGTGTTCAAAGTCGTCTGCAGCCTTGATATTTTGTAAGTCGTCTACTGTAGATTTATTGAAGGTGTGAGAGAATTAATTTGAGCATGCTACTGGACAATAATTGGTCTAAAGCATAAACACAATCGTGTTGTAGCTAGCGACTTGAATTTTTCTAATTATTTCAAAATCAAAGGGCAATAGTTTTGCTTTAACCCTTTCCCACATACAACAAATCTGCAGCAGACTACTTTGAAATCATGTCAACAAGATTAGGGAATATATTTCTTTAGCTAATAGTTTAACTTTGGAATAGAATTGAAAACATTGTGACAAAAGGAGAAATTGCTCATTATGAGCAATTTCTTCTTTTGTCACAATGTTTTCAAAAGTCGTCTGCTGCAGAGGCTTAAGAAAGCGTCTGTATGTGGGAAAAGGTTAAAATAATCTGACAGGTACATATGAGCCGTTCCACAAGAAAACCAACATTGTGGACTCTGCATAAAGTATCGATCCGGATCAGCTTAAGCATGATGCGCAGGCTAACCTGGTCAGACAGTTTTCGCCTCCTGTGGATTTTCTGTTTCAGGAATCATTATTCCATACCCCCATCTCACTGAGACGGAATGTGTCGGCTCATATGGGTCGATACATTATGCAGAGTCATAGTGTTGTTTGAGCGGAATGACTCATATGTATTACCTCTACTTGGAGTTCCGAGGATGAGTCCATTTTTGGGGTTGGAGAGAATGACTTCAAAAACTTCATGTGGTTCAGGGAGGTCGTCGTTGATGATCTCAATGTTGATGGACTTGGTTCTGTCCCCATTCAAAAACACCAACTCCTATAAAACAAAGAATTATATACCCTTAACAGAGGTCCAGTTAACCCTTTCCAACATACAGCAAATATGCAGCAGACGACTTTTAAAACATATCCGAAATTTTTGGAAACTTCCTTTAACCCTTTCCCACATACAACAAATCTTCAGCAGACGACTTTGAAAACTTTGTGACAAAAACCTGAAAATTCTCCATAAAAGCAAGCTTAATTGTTAAATAAAGTTGAAAACATTGTGGCCAAAGGAGAAATTGCTCATGATGATACCTTGTTTATGGCCACAATGTTTTCAAAAGTCGTCTGCTGCTATTGCGTCTGTAGGTGGGAAAGGGTTGATTGAAAGTTCAATAATGAATAGAGTTGAAAACATGGGGAAAAAAGGAGAAATTGCTTGTTTTGAGAAATTTCTTTTTTTGTCACAATGTTTTCAAAAAGCTGTCTGCTGCAGAGGCATCAGAAAGCGTCTATATGAGGGAAAGGGTTAAGGAGGGGTAGGTATACAGCTTTTTTCTCCACAATATTTTTCACGAAACCCTATGATGAATACCATGTTTTGAGTACCCATAACCCATAATCCTTTTCCGCATAAAGACGCCTCTGAGGCAGACGACTTTTTGAAAATATTATGACAAAAGTAGAAATTGCTCAAAACAAGCAATTTCTCCTTTTGTCACAATGTTTTCAACTCTTTTCAGTAATTTTACCTACATTTATGTGATGTGTTGGTGGTTGTGAGTGGTGTGATGTATTGGTGGGGGTGAGTGGTGTGATGTATTGGTGGGGGTGTGATGTGTTGGTGGTTGTGAGTGGTGTGATGTATTGGTGGGGGTGAGTGGTGTGATGTATTGGTGGGGATGTGATGTGTTGGTGGTTGTGAGTGGTGTGATGTGTTGGTGGTTGTGTTTCCATGTGTTTGCCTATATACTTTTAAAGTCGTCTGCTGCAAATTCGATGTATGTGGGAAAGGGTTAGAGGGTCAAATAAAGATTTTAGAACATGCATAGTGCATAACACCCCTAATCTAGAGCTCTGCCTTTATTTGACATAGATGACTCTAGACTCTCTGCCGGATACAACTTTTGAGAATATTGTGGGAAAAGGAGATATTCCTCAAGATGAGCATTAACTCCCATTCGCACCACGATTTTTACTTCACCCTTTTCCACCTATAGATTCATTTTGACACATCTGCAGTGTAAATAAATAATTAAACAACTCTTGAAAACATTGTAGCAAAAGGAGAAATTGCTCAAACGAACAATTTCTTCTTTTGCCACAATGTTTTCAACTATATTGAGTAATTTTACCTTCATTTATAGACTTTTCATATTTTATACTAAATGTCTTCTGCTGCAGATATGCTGTATATGGGAAAGAGTTAAATGGTATTAAAACCAATACTTCCAATGTTCCATAATTTATACAATGCCTCTTATCTTTTCAAAGATATTTTAAAAACCAAAATGTATATAAACTGGTTGGTTATAGTTGTGATTAACATTTACTCAAAATAGCCAGTTACTCTTAGCGACACTGAGCAAATCTGCAGCAGACAAGTACCAGTAAATAATATGAATAGAACAATTATAATTTCCCCTTTTGTCACTATGTTTTCAAAAGTCGTCTGCTGCAGATGCATCAAAATGCATCTATGTATTGGAAAGTGTTATGGCATCACACCAATTTCTTCTAATGCAAGCCAGACAAAGTATCTATCTTACATTGATTCTGAAGGTGGGAATCAAAATAAACAAGAGGACCATGATGGTCCTATATCGCTCACCTGATTTAATCAAACTTAAAAAGTTTTCAGTGTTCTTTCCCCTATATGAGTCTATGAAAAACAAGTGACCCCCAGGGCTATAATTTGAACAATCTTGGTAGAGGTCCACTAGATGATGCTACATACCAAATATCAAAGGCCTGGGGCCTCTACTTTTAGACAAGAAGTTTTTTTAAGTTTTTTCTCTATATGAGTCTATGTAAAACAATAGACCCTAGGGGAGGGGTCATTTTGACCCCAGGGCCATAATTTGAACACTCTTGGTAAAGGTCCACTAGATGATGCTACATACCCAATATCAAAGGCCTGGGCCCGTTACTTTTAGACAAAAAGATTTATAAAGTTTTTCCCCTATATGAGTATTTTGACACCAGGGCTATAATTTGAACAATCTTGGTAGAGGTTCACTATATGATGCTACATACCAAATATCAAAGGCATGGGCCATTTTTGACCCCAGGGCTATAATTTGAACAATCGTGGTAGAGGTCTACTAGATGATGCTACATACAAAATCTAAAAGGCCTGGGGCCTCTACTTTTAGACAAGAAGATTTTTTAAGTTTTTTCTCTATATGAGTCTATGTAAAACAATAGACCCCAGGGTAGGGGTCATTTTGACCCCAGGGCTATAGTTTGAACAATCTTGGTAAAGGTCCACTAGATGATGCTACATACCCAACACCAAAGGCCTGAGCCCTTTACTTTTAGACAAGAAGATTTTTAAAGTTTTTCCCCTATATGAGTCTATGTTAAACAAGTGACCCCCGGGAAGGGGTCATTTTTGACCCCAGGGCTATAATTTGAACAATCTTGGTAGAGGTTCACTAGATGATGCTACATACCAAATATCAAAGGCCTGGGCCCTTTACATTTAGACAAGAAGATTTTTAAAGTTTTTCCCCTATATGAGTCTATGTTAAACAAGTGACACCCGGTAAAACAATAGACCCCAGGGGAGGGGTCATTTTGACCCCAGGGCTATAGTTTGAACAATCTTGGTAAAGGTCCACTAGATGATGCTACATACCCAATACCAAAGGCCTGGGCCCTTTACATTTAGACAAGAAGATTTTTAAAGTTTTTCCCCTATATGAGTCTATGTTAAACAAGTGACACCCGGTAAAACAATAGACCCCAGGGGAGGGGTCATTTTGACCCCAGGGCTATAGTTTGAACAATCTTGGTAAAGGTCCACTAGATGATGCTACATACCCAATACCAAAGGCCTGGGCCCTTTACATTTAGACAAGAAGATTTTTTAAAGTTTTTCCCCTATATGAGTCTATGTTAAACAAGTGACCCCCTGGGAGGGGTCATTTTTGACCCCAGGGCTATAATTTGAACAATCTTGGTAGAGGTTCACTAGATGATGCTACATACCAAATATCAAAGGCATGGGCCTTCTACTTTTAGACAAGAAGATTTTTAAAGTTTTTCCCCTATATGAGTCTATGTTAAACAAGTGACCCCCGGGGAAGGGTCATTTTTGACCCCAGGGCTATAATTTGAACAATCTTGGTAGAGGTTCACTAGATGATGCTACATACCAAATATCAAAGGCATGGGCCTTCTACTTTTAGACAAGAAGATTTTTAAAGTTTTTCCCCTATATGAGTCTATGTTAAACAAGTGACCCCCGGGGAGTGGTCATTTTTGACCCCAGGGCTATAATTTGAACAATCTTGGTAGAGGTTCACTAGATGATGCTACATTCCAAATATCAAAGGCCTGGGCCTTCTACTTTCAGAAAAGAAGATTTTTTAAGTTTTGGTTAATTTCTCCTTTTTTGTTGCCGTGGCAGCCAAAGTTCTGCATGGAATAGCATTCTTTGAACAAGTTTGAAAGAAATCCACCCAAGAAACATTCCTGTAAAATTATTTTGAATTTGGTTAATTGGTTTAGGAGGAGAAGTCGTTTGTAGGAAAATGTGAACGGACGGACGACGACGGACGGTGAGCGATCACAAAAGCTCACCTTGCACTTTGTGCATAGGTGAGCTAAAAATAGCAACATTTTTAGCCTTGTAAGAAGCAAAACAAGTTTAACCCTTTTCCTTTCAAACTTACAACAAATCTGCAACAGACACCTCTGAAAACATCTAAGTAAAACAAGATGTGTTTGTGAAACACTGATGCCCCCCAATAGGTCAAAGGTCAAGGTCGCCAGGTCAAAAATGTTGGTACTGACAGAAAGGTCATGTCACAAGGAATACACATGTGAAATATGGTAGCCGTACCTGTTATGGTTCAAAAGAAGTGGTCAAGGTTAAAGTTTTTTTCGAGAATGGCAACATCTAGGTCAAAGGTCAAGGTCACAAGGAATACACATGTGAAATATGGTAGCGGTACCTGTTATGGTTCAAAAGTAGTGGTCAAGGTTAAAGTTTTTTTCGAGAATGGCAACATCTAGGTCAAAGGTGAAGGTCGCAAGGTGAAAAATTTTGGTACTGACAGAAAGGTTATGTCACAAGGTATACACATGTGAAATATGGTAGCCTTACCTGTTATGGTTCAAAAGAAGTGGGGAAGGTTAAAAAAAAAATTGAGAATGGCAACATCTAGGTCAAAGGTCAAGGTCGCAAGGTCAAAAATGTTGGTACTGACAGAAAGGTCATGTCACAAGGAATACACATGTGAAATATGGTAGCCGTATCTGTTATGGTTCAAAAGTAATGGCCAAGGTTAAAGTTTTTTTCGAGAATGGCAACATCTAGGTCAAAGGTCAAGGTCGCAAGGTCAAAAATGTTGGTACTGACAGAAAGGTCATGTCACAAGGAATACACATGTGAAATATGGTAGCCGTACCTGTTATGGTTCAAAAGTAATGGCCAAGGTTAAAGTTTTTTTTGTGCAGACAGACAGACGTGCAGACCAACAGACAGACAGGCCAAAAACTATATGCCCCCCGAATCGGAGATTCCGTGGGGGCATAAAAATGAAATTATCATTATTGTATTGATTTGAAAACACTGCGCCAAATGGAGAAATTGTTCATTATGAGCAATTTCTCCTTTTACCATAAGGTTTTCTGTTGCAGATGCATCAAAATGAGAATAAAAACAGAAAATAAATAATTACCCCTTTACCATACAATACAATCAACATCTGATGGGTTATAAAACTTCATGTAACATTCCTTGTCTTCCCACAAAAATGTGCACCCTGTCTTGAAATGATGTTAAAATTTGTCTTAGTTTTTATAACTTCTTTTTCCGTGTTTTCTATTCATACATGGGTTATATTTAAAACATAAGATGCAACAGTTTGATGATAACAAGAGGCTTCAAAGTGACACAATCTGTGTTGCCTTCAAATGAGTCATAGTATGATGGACAGACAGCCAACAGAGAGGTGTTCCCTATGTGTCACTCTTACAAGGCAGGCGGCACAAAAATAAATACCCCTTCAATATAATACCACCTTACCTTCAACAAAATGACTGAATTAAACCAAAAGATCGCTTTCAGAACCATGCTGTGTGAATAAAAGAAAATAATAAACGAAAAAGTAAGGTGAAGTAAATTACAGCAAAATCTCTTGTAGAAATATGTTGGAAAATTAGCTTTCCTAAATTCTTTGATATAGTATTTTTTATTCTTTAAGCATGTAAAATATTAGTTTAACCCCTTCCCACATACAACAAATTTTTAGCAGACAATTTTAAAAACATTCAGCAAAAATATTGAAAATTCTCCTTCAGTGGAAGTTTTATAATTGTAAACAAGATGTGTTTGTGAAACACTGATGCCCCCGAATGGCAACATCTAGGTCAAAGGTCAAGGTCGCAAGGTCAAAAATGTTGGTACTGACAGAAAGGTCATGTCACAAGGAATACACATGTGAAATATAGTAGCTGTACCTGTTATGGTTCAAAAGTAGTGGTCAAGGTTAAAGTTTTTTTCGACAGACAGACAGACAGGCCAAAAACTAGATGCCCACCGAATCGGTGATTCCGGGGGCATAAAAATTGGAAACATTGTAGCAATATGAGAAATTGATCAATATGAGGAAATTTAGCCTTTTATCACTGTTTTCTGAATGAGTCAGCTACAGATCCATCAAAATCTGTCTTCATGTAGTAAATGGTTAAAAAATGGTAATAGATAGGATGGGGATTTCAGAATACTCCTTTTTCCAAAGAGATATATAAAATTTACATAATAATCATTATGGAATCTAGGAAAGAAATTTTCCTACAAATCTTGATAAACAACGTAGAATTCGATTTGAATAGTATGCCGTCAAGATATTTTGCTGAAAAGTGAGTTACTACATACATATTGAGCTCATAGAACACAGCAAAGGTTACATTATTGCATCATACAACAAGAAATCAGATAAGCTTGCATTTGTAAATTGTCAGATCTGATTCGTCACTCAACTCCCATGTTATTCCTCGTTCTCAAAGAGCAAATTGGGAATCCTTGACTATCATTAAGGAGCACAAAAAAAAACATCAGACCATATAGATGTATGCCAATCCAAGTCTCCACAGGCTGTATAATGCAATAAATGAATAGTTTGCTGTCCACTGGCTCAAATAAACCTTTCCAACATACACAAAATCTGCGGGGGAAAAAACAAAATCTTTGAAAACATGAAAGGCAAAATCTCTATTAATAACAGAATGATTATTGAATTGAAATGCAAATATTGTGGAAAAGGAAAAAAATATTCTGTTCATGAGCAATTTCTCCTTTTGCCACAATATTTATCAAAGTTCAACATGCAGATTTCTCAAAAAGTGTCTGATTGTGGAAAATGGACACATGTAATGGTGTTGTCGTGTCACCAAAATTTTACATAAAACAAAATGTTGGCTTGGTAAAATTAAAAGGTTTCCATCACCTATAATACTAATGATACAAAAGTAAAGTTTAAATGGACTATATATCATTATTCTTTTCTTTTTAAATTGGTAAAATACAGAGTGAATATGATTTTGTATTTGATATGTTTGAAATTCACAATTGAAGATCTATTCTTAACCCTTTCCCATATACAACACATCTGCAGCAGACAACTTTGATAACATCTCGGCACCTATTGGAAAAATCTCCACGAATAATTATAGTACAGTCGTAAACTTTGTAGTAATTGAAGAAATTCTCATTTTAAGCAATTTCTCCTTTTGTCAAAATGTTTTTAAAAGACATCATTCTGCTGCAGATGCATCAACTTGGGTCCCCAAGTAGGAAATAGCTAACGACAGTCATATATGAGTGATGCAAAATACCTGAAACCTTGAGTATCCAAACTGGAGAATATTTCAAAGGATGTTTCGGTATTTCAGATTACGATTTATGTAGACAAAATCAGTCATGAAATTCACGCTTTTAAGTTTTTACCAATGGAAAGATTGAAGCAAAAACTAAAATTTGCAAAATTATTCTGTGACAAGGGGGCCAAGGTCATTGTTTGGAAATGGGTTGCTTTTCTTGAAACTAAATACTTAAAATGCAAATTTTAACCCTTTCCAATTGCAGATGCATGTGAAAAGGGTCATAAGTGATATCGAAGGCCTGGTCTTGCCAAATAAATTGTCATTACACAATACCTCTTCCTGTATAATAAAAACATCTTACAAACTAAACCAGGATATTTTAACGCTTTCCCACTTGCAGAGGCATTCTGATGCTGACGTCTTTTAAAGTCCCTGTGACAAAAGAAGAAACTGCTTATAATGAGCAATCACTCCTTTTGCCACAGTGTTTTTAAGTCTATTCAATAATTACCCTTTCATTTATATGGAGTTTTCATATTTTGTCCTAGATATTTATAAAGTCATCTTCTTATAATGTGTTGTATGTGAAAATGGTTAATCAGCAAACAAAAGACAATTTGACTAAATATTGCAAATCATAAGGATGGAAACTTTGTGATATTGTGGACAAAAATTCAGCAGACTAATCAATTAATAATCAATTAAATAACCAATTAATGTTCAATTAAATAAACAATTAACATAACTATAACTATCACTGAAGATGATAAATACCCCGAAGGGGGTATAATTCTACCTGGAATCATACTGTATATATCTACCAAGTCAGACAGCATGCATGGCTGAATTACTCAGATGCCCATGCTGCATTTCAATTAGTTCTGAATGATAATTATGCTGTCATAAAATTATATCTATTACAAACAATGTGGTGATATCTACCAAGTCAGACAACATGCATGGCTGAATTACTCAGATGCCCATGCTGCATTACAATTAATGCTGAATTACAATTCTTCCGTCATCAAATTATATCCATTACAACATCAATGTGGTGATATCTTCCATCTTAGACAGCATGCATGGCTGAATAACTCAGATGCCTATGCTGCATTACAATTAATGCTGAATTACAATTCTGCCGTCATAAAATTGTATCTATTTCAAAACCAATCTACCTACAGTGATATCTATATATCATGCTGCAAATGGGTATGATTAAAATTAATAAATACCAAATAATAATAAATCATAAAATCATATCTATTAAAACACCAATGTACCTACGGCAATATCTTCCAAGTCAGACATCATGCATGACTGAAACATTCCCACGAGGCAAATGGGTATGACTAAAATTAATACCAAATAATAATTCTGCCTCACTAAAATCATATCTACTACAACATCAATGTACCTGCGGTGTTATCTTGTAGTCCAGTCCAAGGTTGGTTCCCTCTACGGTACTTTGTGCATAGAAAAACACGGAGACGTCACCGAATGTACCCAACTCTCTCTGTACAGTGAGCGATATGTTCCTACTAACTTCATCAACAGAAACACTATAAAACAAGCATACCTATCATGTACAACAAACTGTGCCAATCATGTGACAGATAGGGCAATGAATACTATATACTTGTATGTAAATTGACCTTGTTCTCTATTCAACTTGCAACAGTTCAATTTACATGGACTATATTCACAATAATACTCAATTAACATAACAGCTTAATTTGATATGAGATTTTTTTTACTACTCTGAAACAGTTAGAATTGCCTGTTAAGCTACAGTCACATTGAAGCTGGAGCCAACACGGAGCACCCCGGATTAATATATATCTTGATCCGGGATGATCCTGGGTGAAATTGAGTCGCAAAACATCGTCACCCCAGACCCAACACGGCACCATAATGGATGAACACGGATCTGACCCCGGTACCACCACACCAGCGTGTCGGACCAGCTACGCACTGTCCCGGACCCAACACGATATGCCGGATTGCCCAGGATCAACACGGTGCCACTACGGACCTTCCCGGAGCCAACACGAATTTTAAACAGTTTAAAATTGCCGTGGTGGTGTCCTGGACCATGACGGACAATCCAGGACTATCACGGATAAGCTTGGACCCAACATGGATCTGACCCCGGATTGGCAAAATTTCAGTCTGGGAGGTCGGTGGGACGGGGGCTTTAATATGAAAATTATCATACATATGTATTCAAAAGTTGTCTCAATGGCATAATCTCTTTAAGTTGTCTTATGTTTTGGAATTATTGTAAAAAAATGTGAAATTTAACTCTTTCCCACCTGCGACGCATTTTGAAGCAATAGCACGGACGACTTCTGAAAAAATTGTGGCCAAAGGTGAAATTGCTCATTATGAGCAATTTCTCCTTTGGCCACAATGTTTTCAATTTTATTGAACAATTAAGCTATCTTTTATGTAAATTTTTCAGGTTTTTGTAACTACGTTTTCAAAGTCGTCTGCTTAGACTTGCTCTATGTGGGAAAGGATTTAAAATAATTGTGGGTCACTCGATCTCTGAACATGAAAGCTCCAATCATCAATACTTACACTGCAGAATCAGGTGAAAACACAGCTACACCTTTGGTGCCGTCATTCGCATTAATTATTATTTGTGATACAAGACCATTTGAACCTGGAAGAAAAGAATGTGTGATGAAATTGGTGAGTTTTTTAAAAACATTAACCCTTTTCCCACAAAAAGGCGCTTTTCGCCCCCTCTATAGCTCATGATGAGCAATTTCTCCATTTGCCAAAATGATTTCAATTCTGTTTAATCATGAAACTTGCATTTTGAGATTTTCAATATTTTTGCCTATGTGTTTGCAAAGTCGTCTGCTGCCGATTTGTTGTATGCGAAAAGTGATAAAGAAAAAATATCATAAAGAGAATAGGAAAATATTGTCGGAAAAACGTGTGCGCTGTCAAGACATCTGAAGTCATCTATGTCAGAGAAAAGATTAAAGGTTTAAGGAATTTCTCCATTTTCAGCAATGTTTTCAAAGTTGTCTGATACCCAAGACATCAGAAGTAGTCTAATAAGGGAATAGGTTGAAGACTTGAGTAAGTTCTCCTTTCCCAAAATGTTTCTGCTGTCAAACATTAACTATGTCAGAGAAAGGATTAACCCTTTCCCTCATATAGACGCTTTCTGATGCCTCTACAGCAGACAGCTTTTTGAAAACATAGTGACAAAAGAAGAAATTGCTCAAAACAAGCATTTCTCCTTTTGCCACAATGTTTACCACTTTTAGTCATATCCATTCAATTATAGAGATTTTCTATTTTTTGACAAAATACGTTCGATGTCGTCTGCTGTAGAATTGTCGTATGAGGGAAAGGGTTAAAACCAGAACTTACCCAGAACTGGTGGGTCATCGGTTTCTGCCTGATCCAGTAATGTGACCGACATCAGTCTTACAATAAAAACTTCATCCACTTCAGGTAGGTCGTCTTCTAAGATTGTCAAGGTGATGCTGCCCCCTGCGACCCCATTGCTCATGTTGATATGTTTTTGTTCCTCAACAAAGTCAGCGTCTTCTTCAGCATACACTAGTTCTGGATTAGTTAGGGAGATAGAACCTCCGGTGATAAGGTAATCAATTCTGATGGCTCCTGCAGTTAGAGACAGATTTAGTACACTGTAGAAGGAACCATTTAATAATGAGAGATAGAAAAAGAAAATCATTGAAAATATCTACAAAAACTATGAACAATCTGAGAATATAACAATAATAATTTTATTGAGTATTAACTGAAATACTGTTGAAAATGACATTAAACCCCAAGCAACAATCTCAGACTTAACCCTTTCTCACATACAACAAATTTGCAGCAGAAGATTGGAAAAAAATTGATAATCTCTATAAATTAAAGTATAATTATTGTATGAGTTAAAAACATAGGAGCAAAAGGAGAAATTGCTCATAATTAGCAATTTTTCCTTTTGGCTTAAATATTTTCAAAAGTCATCTGCTGCAGAGGCTTTAGAAACTGAAAGCACCTCTTTGGGGGAATGGGTTAAGACCAATTTCACCTTTAGCCACAAGGTTTTTAAAAGTCTTTTGCTACAGATGCATTCACAAGCTGGAGAGGAGTTAAAATATTTGTAGTACCAACCTATAGCCCCAAACTTCCTATCGACCTGTATATTGACTGTACCAGAATCTTCGTTAACCCTGACATTGAGGGAGTTAGTGCCAAACTGTATAACCCCATGTGGATTATTAGAACCCTCAATTGTTATGCTGGCTGTCCGGAGCTGAGGAGCAAACACTGCTGAGCCCGTCACACCAACACCTGTGTGAAAAAGAATAAATAAGGAATACTATGTTATAGTAGTGATACTTTGTTTTGTATTGTACTAAAAGGTGCATGGAAAAATGGATTTCTCTTGAGAACGAAGGTTGAGAGATACATCAATTTGCCCAGACTCTGAGTAGAAAATGCAAAGACGCTACCTTAACATAATTTTCCTTTTATCATATACTAGCACCTTTTGCTAGTCTTAATACAGAAATACAGATGAATTATACAAATTAAATGTTTTTAATAATGAAAAAAAAACACATAATTTTACACATGGAATAGAACTTAAGAATGGCATGTGAATGACATCACATGACAACATTTTAAACAATGTGACGTCACATTACGATGATGTCACATTACGATATTTGGTACCAATGGTGCAGAATCTTAAACCATATTGTTATAATTGCTTGCATTTGCGTCCGAACGTGCGCAGGATCTGATAAAATCTATTATTGCTTCAGATTTGTTGTATGCAGGAATCAAAACAGGGAAAAGCATTTGACAATGGAATATACATAAAAAGAGTGCCACAAGCTAACGCCAACACTTGTTTGCTTTTTCTAATTAAAAAAAGGAGCATTACTGAATATTTATTAAAGCCAGAGTTATGTGACTTGGCATAGACATGCATATTGTTCCTAGAAACATGTGAACCAAGTTTCATTTGAAAAATGATGAAAGGTTTTTGACGACGCAGACAACAATGAAGCCAAGGGTATCACAATACTTTATCTTTTTTCTTCGAAAAACAGACAAGCTAAAAATAAGGAAGAATTAAGAGGACAATCACCTGCATCTGTTTGATATTGTTTGACTATGCTTTATACAATATTTCAGTCATATCATTGCATTATCAGTGCACAATTACCAGTACTACCAGTATTATTTATCCTGACACCAATGCTTCAGTCGTAAAGCTAGCCAAGCAACCCAAACCGCCACATAGGGTTGTGTATTATTAAAATTATTCCACGAGACATGGGTCTTTAAAAAAAAAAAAAACCTTTCCCACCTGCAGATGCATTTTCACGCAATAGCATCAGACGACTTTTGAAAACATTGTGGCCAAAGGTGAAATTGCTCATGATGAGCAATTTCTCCTTTGGCCACAATGTTTTCAACTTTATTTAATAATTAAGCTATCTTTTATGAAGATTTTCAGGTTTTTGTCACTATGTTTTCAAAGTCGTCTGCTGCAGATTTGTTGAAGGTGGGAAAGGGTTAAGATATTAAAACGCTCCATTGGAGATAATTACAAAGACTTGATTTGTTTACCTGTAGTTTTGAGGTTTGAGAGACGCAATTCATATTCCTCATTGACCTCTGGTATATTGTCTGGTAGCACATCAAGGATGATTGTCTTCCTACCCTCTCCCTGTATCAAACCAACATGGACATTGTTTAAAGTTGTGTTTTAACCCTTTCCCACCTGCAGACGCATTTTGACGAAATAGCAGCAGACGACTTTTGAAAACATTGTGGCCAAAGTTGAAATTGTTCATGATGAGCAATTTCTCCTTTGGCCACAATAATTTCAAATTTATTTCAATTAAGCTATCATTAATGGAGATTTTTCAGGTTTTTGTCACTATGTTTTCAAAGTTGTCTGCTGCAGATTTGTTGTGTGTGGAAGGGTTAAAGCTCCTGTGACCTAATTATGAAATGAACCGGAACAATTTGAACAACTTTTTAAGAGGACCACTCAAGGATAGTTGCAGGACCTGCCAAATTAGGTAAAACTAAAAGGAAGTGTTATTAATGAAAAAGTTGACAACAGACAGACGAAGAACATTAGACAATTTTAATAGCTCACCAGGGGCATGTTGCATTAAAATGCATCTGCAGCAGATGACTCTTAAAACATTGTGGCAAAAGGACAAATTGCTCATCATGAGAATTTCTCCTTTTGCTGTATCATTTTCAACTCTATTCCATAATTCATTTTTGAGTTATAGAGATTGTTTTCATGCTTTTGCCTCGAAGTCCCCAGTTGCAAATTGTGTTGAATATGGGGAAAGGATTAAAAGATACATGTATATCAACAACTTACAGGTTTAAATTCTATAAATCCCTGGTAAGTCTGGAAACCGGTGGCTGGATCCTTGCCGTTAAGTCCTTGTATATCCCAGTCCATTGTGACTGTCCCGTGATCAAACGGAGATCTTGAAACATCTAGCATTACTGTGTCACCTTTAAATATGGTAACAAGCATACAGGTGTCGGTTATGTGGAATATCATATTAAGAGTCATACATTTTTTTGTTAGAGGTCACTGATTTACATGTTTTTGGTGATAATTTTACCATATTCACTTCTGTAAACAAAATATATGAAGTCCCTTATGTAATAAGATACTTTATACACATTTTTTCAGTAAAATCTGTTCATAAAATTCTTTATTTCACCAATGAATTCTAACCACTGAATCTCGCTAGCCAAACCACCATATGTTTGTTTCAGAAACGGCTCGGGTTAATCAACAAGATAAATTTTAGAATCTTCTACATTGAAAACATCTGTAGATAAAATTAAAATATTTAGAAAATTGGGAGTTATAATTTTGATATCAAGTTAAAACATGAGGAAAAAAGAAAAATTTATTCATTTTGAGCAATTTCTCCTTTTCAAACAATATTTTCATAAGACATAACACATGCAAAAATAGACAATGAAATAGAATGTTGTCTTTATCACTTAACTCTTTCCCTCATATAGATGCTTTCTGACGCCTCTGCAGCAGACAGCTTTTTGAAAACATAGTAACAAAAGAAGAAATTGCTCAAAACGAGCAATTTCTTCTTTTGACACAATGTTTTCCATTTTTAGTCATAATGTAGGTTATCCATTCAATTACAGAGATTTTCTACTTTTAGGTTATCCGTTCAATTACAGAGATTTTATATTTTTTGACAAAATATGTTCAAAGTCATCTGCTGCAGAATTGTTGTATGAGGGAAAATGTTAAGCCCTCACTGTTTGCAGCTCCAACAAGAATCATTATCACTCGACAAAGTTCATTTGTAAAACAACTCACCTTCTCCTGCCTGGACAGAAGTAGTGTTTAAGGATACAATTCCTGCTATATAGTCATTTTCCATTATAACAATACTGGCTGAACCATTCTTGATATTGGCGCCACCTTGTGGATTTGTTAGTTTGACTACAACAGTTTTAGCCAGTTCAGGAACTGTATCATCCAATATGGTGACACTTATTACTGGAATGAACAGAAAAAAGATCTTTGATTATAAGCATAGATTAAACTTTTGATTAAGCCTTTTTTAGTTTCAATTGCTTAACAAAAATATCTTGGGCAATAAGTGTAACACAAAGAAGAATCATTTACATATATATTTGAAAACACCACGGGATAATGAGAAATGGCTTGACACAATCAAAATCTCCTTTACCCCTGAAGTTTTTCACAAAATTAAAAAATTGGCGAAATGAGAGAATGAATGTGCTTACAGGTTTGACTATACCATATGAAATTATAAAGTCATATCATCTGTTTTTGACACATCCGAGAGAAATGTGAAGTCTTGAGAATTGGATTTCTCTTGATACAGGATTTAACCCTTTTCCTCATACGACAATTCTGCAGCAGACAACTTTGAACATATTTTGTCAAAAAATAGAAAATCTCCATAATTGAATGGATAACCTATGACAAAAAGTGGAAAACATTGTGGCAAAAGGAGAAATTGCACGTTTTGTGCAATTTCTTCTTTTGTCACTATGTTTTTATAAAGCCGTCTGCTGCAGAGGCGTCAGAAAGCGTCTATATGAGGGAAAGGGTTAAAAAAAATTGTGGAAAATAAGTGTTTTCAAAAGGGCTGCTGACAAGTCTTCAATTTGTTAACCCTTTCCCTCATACAACAAATCTGCAGCAGACGACTTTGAAAACATAGTAACAGAAACCTAAAAATCTCCATAAAAGATAACTTGATTATTAAATAAAGTTGAAAACATTGTAGCCAAAGGAGAAATTGCTCATCTCAATGTTTTTAAAAGTCGTCTGCTGCTATTGCGTCAAAATGCATCTGCAGGTGGGAAAGGGTAAGGGTCAATCTAAATCTTTTCTCATTTTGTAACCCTTTCCAAGATACAGATACAGATGTATATGCATCAGCAGACGACTTTGGAAATAATATATAGCAAACGTGAAAATAAAAATGCAAAATAAACAATTTCCATGTTCGACACAATGATTTCAACTCTCTCAAATAATTGTAATGTCATTTATAGAGATGCTTAATAGTTTTGCCTCAATTCTTTCAAAGTCATTTGCTGCTGATATTTTTTGCATTTCGTAAAAGGTTAAACTACACTTAC
Organism: Serripes groenlandicus; assembly: GCA_031761405.1. Classification (NCBI taxonomy): domain Eukaryota; kingdom Metazoa; phylum Mollusca; class Bivalvia; order Cardiida; family Cardiidae; genus Serripes; species Serripes groenlandicus. Next base: position 125,537,435 of record JASEVX010000002.1, read on the forward strand.
ATTTTCTGGTCTCCCCAGGTACAAAGTTGAGTGTGGCTCCGTCGGCCCTGTAATCTACACCGTATACAGCTGTACTGGCCTGTAAGTCCACTGACCAGAACACAGAAATGTTGCCTATACTACCACCTAAAAAGTAATAAAATAAATCTGTAGAGCTAAAAATATGCGAGCTGTGTCTAGCAATTTGGGGTCAATTTGTATCTCCATACAGCAAGGATTGAGTGAACCTCCACTGTCTGTCTATATTAGAGAGAAATCATGTAACTTTTTTTCGATAAAAGACTAGAAGTGTAGCCCTTCCAGCATTACACCAATGTAATTTTAAATGATGAGAAAATTGAGATTCAATAAGACGAAAAAGCACTAGACACAGCTCATGTATTTCAGCTTTACTATTTACGCTTTCCCCTATACAGCAAGTCTGCAGCAGACGACTATGAAAACAGGAGAAATACCTGAAAAATCTTCATAAAAGAAAGCTTAATTGTTAAATAAAGTTGAAAACATTGTGGTCAAAGGAGAAATTGCTCGTTTTGAGCAATTTCTGCTGTTGTCATGATTTTTTCAAAAGTTGTCTGCTGCAGATGCGTCTGTAATTGGAAAAGGGTTAATACCTTGTCTTTCAACGATCAGATCCACAGCCAGGTTTTGTTTTTCTTCCACCTGAATCATACGACCTCCGTCCGTTGCTAATGGACTGTCACTGTATACAGTTAGGGCTCCGTAAGTATCGTCGTTACTCAAAATAGTGACCGTTGTATTCCGTATTTCACCGATATATGGCGAATTCTCCGCAGAGGGCAGCGACCCAGTGACATCGACCCGTGTAAGGAAAACAACAAATTTCTCATCAAGTTCAGGAATGGAATCACTCAGAATGGATATGGGAATCTGTCCTTCCATGATGTTTTCATCCAACAACACATAACCATTTGTTACCACAGAGTAATCTTCTCCTGGTGTAGCCTGCACACCTGTAAGTTCTCCCGCCTAAAGTGGAAAATATTTCAGCTTAATTAAAAAAAAAAAGGCAAAAAACTTTCCAATACCCAACATTCATTTGATGTATTTTTAAAGTTGTCATATGAAACATTTGAAGTAAAAAATTAACAATCCGGGATATGGATTTTGTCTACAGACGTTTTTAATTTGTTGAACCACAATTTATATGCAAGCTCTTTTTTCTTTGACACAATTCTGCAGCAGACGACATTGTAAACATCTAGGCAAAAAGAAGGAAAATCTCTCATAAATAAATGTAAAATTACGAAAAATAGTTGAAAACATTGTGTTAAAAGGAGAAATTGCTCATTTTGGGCAATTTCTCTTTTTGCCACAATGTTTTCAAAAATCGTCTGCTGCAAAGTCAGCAGAAAGTGTCTTTATGTGGGAAAGGATTAACTTGACTTTAACTATTATTTACATAATTATGTCTTACTCCTTTCCCACCTGGAGATGCATTTTGACAAATCTGCAGCAGAGCAATTTCTCCTTTTGCCACTATGTTTTCAGTTTTATTTAATAATTTCATTTTCATTCATAGATATTTTCCATATTATTCCTAAATTACACTAAAGTTGCTGCAGATTTGTTGAACGTGGAAAAGGGCTATACCACATGTACATGTGTCTCCCATGTGACAACGCATCTGTAGCAGCAGACGCTATTTCACAACTTGCCAAATTGCATAAAAATTATTTCATTCATAGATATTTTCTTTTTTTCAGTAAAATTGATATTTCCAGTCCTTTTCTGCAGATTTGTAGTACTTCAAAAACTAAATTTGTAAACATTGTAGACAAAGATCAGCCTGCAACTTCAAGCAGTTTTAATCTACATTGTTCGCTTCTCATACTTCAATATGTAACACAAATTGAAGCATACATTTGTGATATTTTACAGAAATAAATTGTGACAAGACCAGAAGCAGTAATTATGGTTAGGAAAAGGTAAGAACTGCTTACCAGATATATATTTTTAAAGTTCAAAAACATACCATCTGGACATTCTAGAAGAATGGTACACAGGCAAAAACATTGCAGGAAAAGAAGAAATTACTTATAACTAGCAATTTCTCCATAAATGGTCTATATAAGGGTGTGTAACCTGGTCTGTTACCCAAAATACTTTTTTATTTCCCTATCAAAGCCTAGGTTGTGTGTACTCAAAGGAATTGCTTCACTGGGCCATCTTTTGAGTACATACAACACAGATCTTGGATTATTAAAAATATGAAATAAGCTCCTCTTCTAGAGCTCTGTCCTTTTTCAAGGATGTTTTCGGAAGACGTCTACTGTAAAGGCACTGAATAAGATAAATAACTGACCTTGACATTGTCCTTCACATAATGTTGTACATTATCGGATATGATGAAAGATTGGGTGGAGATTGTGGTATACAGTGTACAGGATGCAGGAGCGTTGTTTCTGATGATCTCGAACGCTTGACACGGAATCTGTTTCAGACATTCGGTACCACACAACTGTAAATTGACAGGAGTGCTTTGTCAGACAAAAAGCCACATTTTAACAGATGGAAAGATAATGGAGATGATATCCCTATGTGCCACTTAACCAAGGAAGGCGACGAAATACAACATGTTTTTAACGCAATGGCAGCAGACGACTTTTGAAAACATTGTGGCCAAAGGTGAAATTGCTCATGATGAGCAATTTCTCCTTTGGCAACAATGTTTTCAACTTTATTTAACAATTAAGCTATCCTTTATTGAGATTTTTCAGGTTTTTATCACTACATTTTCATAGACTGCAGATTTGTTGTATGTTGGAAAGGGTTAATCTAATTAAAACATTCTTTTTCCAATTTTTAGTTAACTTTTGCATAGATGAATTTGATCTCATTCTGCAATACTTATGTAATGACACACAATTCAAAAATCACAATCGAGCTTCATTAATGAAAGGGATTGATTATTTCACGTTTAAAAGTTTAAGGGTTGCCATCAAGTCATAGCAGAATTCTGGATGCCTCAGGAGAATGGTTAAAACAAAAGAGCAACATCACAAGTATGCAGTAATTAAACAAGAGGCCCATGAGGGGCTATGCTCGACTGGGATGGTTCTTTGGACATTTTCAATCCAGAGCATGTATGTATGGTAAAGATCGGATAGTAAATGGAGGCTCTATTGTGTTCACAAGCTGTATTATAGTAATTTTGACAATTTCAAGGGCCATAATCCAGTCATGCAAGGGCACATCTGGCTGGTTTTCGAAAGGAACCGAGCTCTCATCAATATTTAACTACTATCTAAGTTTGGTGAAGATCAGATAGTAAATGGAGCCTCTATTGTGTTCACAAGCTCTATAATAGCAATTTTAGCAAATTCAAGGGCCATAATCCAGCCTTGCATGGGTGGATCTGGCTGAGTTTGGTGAATATCAGATAGTAAATGGAGCCTCTATTATGTTCACAAGCTCTACTATAGCAATTTTGACAATTTCACGGGCCATAATCCAGTCTTGCATGGGCGGATCTGGCTGGTTTGCAAAAGAAACCAAGCTCTCATGGATATCTAACTACTGTATATTCAGTTTGATTGAGATACAATCAAAACTGAAGACTATCGCATTCACAAGCAATTGTTTACGGATGCACGCACGGACGACAGACACCACGCCACGGCATAAGCTCTTCTGGCCTTTGGCCAGTAGAGCTAAAAACATCAGAAGGTCCATTTTGTAACATGTGGCTGAATTTAGGGTAAAACTAAGGTTCAAGTTAAGATTTAAAATGATAATAAATACACTAATGACAATGGATAAATAGATTCAGTTTTGAAAGAAAGTAGAACTTAGTATAATTTGCTTAAAATTAATAAAAAGTATAATGAGAGAAATGTTTTACCACAGCTGGTTCCCCAACTAGCCCTGTAATATTATACAACTGTCCTGGTAATCCCAGGGTACCAAACTTTGGTTCCATGAAGTATGCAAGAACGCTGGTTCCCATATTGTTAACATCACCGGATACCAGTGTAGCAGAATCTGTGCTGTAGTACACCTTCAACTGACCAAAACTTCCTCCACTGAAAACCAATTATACACAAAACAACATGAAAGTGTACAATACACATAAAACATTTCACCTATGTACTGTTTTCAACCTGTCACAAGGAGAGAAAAACATGCAGCCAGTACGGGGCTCAAATCAGAGACCTCTTGCTTTCTCGGCAAGTAGTCTACCATCTGAGCTAACCGGGCCACTTACATGCACTCTCTCCAATTGTAAAATAAGTCTGACCCTGCTTAATTGGAATTTCGTCCTCGAATTTTGGAACATCAGTACCAAGGATGTCATATTTATACACTGAGAGCGCTGTAAGGCTGACCAAGCAGTGCTGTCACGGTCGCTTATTGGGCGCCAATGTCACAAGGAGTGAAAAACATGCAGTTAGTCCGAGGCTCTAACCAGGGAACTCTTGCTTTCTGGGCAAGTTCTCTACAGACTGAGCTTACCTGGACTATTACATGTACTCTCAATTGTGAACTAGAATTGTTTTGACAAAAACATATGTCTCCCCCTCAAATATCTGTCAAAATCTCTCAAAACATTCCAACCTATAAAGCAGACAAACAAAAATTTGACCAAGTTGGACATTACTCAATTTTTAATTACTAATGTTTTGTCTTGAACCTATATTGTCGAGATGCAAGTTGTGCACGTCGCCTTGGTGAGGTGAACATGTAACCCAAGTTTCATGAAAATCCTTCAAACCGTCTTGGAGATATTGAGTGGACAGGAAATAAAGCCTAAAACCTTTGAGCTTCAAGCGTGACCTTGACCTTGAAACGGTATGGTCGAGATGCGGGTTCTGCACGTCGCCTTGATGAGGTGAACATGTGACCCAAGTTTCATGAAAATTCTTTAAGCTGTTTTGGAGATATGGAGCGGCACAAAATAAAGCCTCAAACCTTTGACCTTCAAGCGTGACCTTGACCTTGACCCAGTATGTTCGAGACGCGGGTTCTGCACGTCGCCTTGATGAGGTGAACATGTGACCAAATTTTCATGAAAATCCTTCAAGCCGTCTTGGAGATATTGACTGGACACGAAATAAAGCCTAAAACCCTTGACCTTCAAGCGTGACCTTGACCTTTAACCGGTATGGTGGAGACGCGGGTTCTGCACGTCGCCTTGATGAGGTGAACATGTGACCCAAGTTTCATGAAAATCCTTTAAGGAGATATGGAGCGGACACAAAATAAAGCCTCAAACATTTGACCTTCAAGCGTGACCTTGACCTTGACCCAGTATGGTCGAGACGCGGGTTCTGCACGTCGCCTTGACGAGGTGAACATCTGACCCAAGTTTCATGAAAATCCTTCAAGCCGTCTTGGAGATATTGAGTGGACACGAAATAAAGCCTAAAACCTTTGACCTTCAAGCGTGACCTTGACCTTGAACCGGTATGGTCGAGACGCGGGTTCTGCACGTCGCCTTGATGAGGTGAACATGTGACCCACGTATCATGAAAATCCTTTAAGGAGATATGGAGTGGACACAAAATAAAGCCTCAAACCTTTGACCTTCAAGCGTGACCTTGACCCAGTATGGTCGAGACGCGGGTTCTGCACGTCGCCTTGATGAGGTGAACATCTGACCCAAGTTTCATGAAAATACTTAAAACCGTCTTGGAGATATGGAGTTGACACAAAATAAAGCCTCAAACCTTTGACCTTCAAACGTGACCTTGACCTTGACCCGGTATGGTCGAGACGCGGGTTATGCACGTCGCCTTGATGAGGTGAACATGTGACCCAAGTTTCATGAAAATCTTTCAAGCCGTCTTGGAGATATGGAGCGGACACGAAATAAAGCCTCAAACCTTTGACCTTCAAGCGTGACCTTGACCTTGACCCTATATTGTCGAGACACGGGTTCTGCACGTCGCCTTGATGAGGTGAACATGTGACCAAAGTTTCATTAAAATCCTTCAAGCCGTCTGGGAGATATGGAGCGGACACAAAATAAAGCCTCAAACCTTTGACCTTCAAGCGTGACCTTGACATTGACCCTATATTGTCGAGACGCAAGTTCTGCACGTCACCTTGATGAGGTGAACATGTGACCCAAGTTTCATGAAAATCCTTCAAGCCGTCTGGGAGATATGGAGCGGACACGAAATAAAGCCTCAAACCTTTGACCTTCAAGCGTGACCTTGACATTGACCCTATATTGTCGAGACGCGGATTCTGCACGTCGCCTTGATGAGGTGAACATGTGACCCAAGTTTCATGAAAATCCTTCAAGCCGTCTCGGAGATATGGAGCGGACACGAAATAAAGCCTCAAACCTTTGACCTTCAAGCGTGACCTTGACCTTGACCCTATATTGTCGAGACGCAGGTTCTGCACGTCGCCTTGATGAGGTGAACATGTGACCTAAGTTTCATGAAAATCCTTCAAGCCGTCTCGGAGATATGGAGCGGACACGAAATAAAGCCTCAAACCTTTGACCTTCAAGCGTGACCTTGACATTGACCCTATATTGTCGAGACGCGGGTTCTGCACGTCGCCTTGATGAGGTGAACATGTGACCCAAGTTTCATGAAAATCCTTCAAGCCGTCTGGGAGATATGGAGCGGACACGAAATAAAGCCTCAAACCTTTGACCTTCAAGCGTGACCTTGACCTTGACCCTATATTGTCGAGACGCCGGTTCTGCACGTCGCCTTGATGAGGTGAACATGTGACCCAAGTTTCATGAAAATCCTTCAAGCCGTCTGGGAGATATGGATCGGACAAGATTTTGGGGACGAACAGACAGACAGACAGACAGACAGACATACAGACATCAAGGACAAAAACAATATATCTCCCCTGTATACAGGGGGAGACATAATAAGTTCAACCTGCAACAAACCCTTTCCCAGATACATACGCTTTTTTATGCCTCTGCAGCAGACAACTTTTGATAAATATTATGGCTAAAAAAGGAATGGTTTCAACTTTGTTTTGATGTAACACATGTTTGACATCCAAATGAGTCAATATAACAAAATATGTATGTCAAAGCTTAAATGTTAGACAAACAAACAGCGGAAAAGTGATCTCTATGATTATACACTTCCAATGCAGGACACACAAATAGGAGAAATTGCTCATGACCAAAAAAACTAACCCATTATTTGACAAAAGTTACAATATTTTAAAATCTGTCTTTATCAGAGAAAGGGTCAACTCACAAAGATGCCATCATTAAAAAAAACATGAAATTGCAATAATCCAACATATAGCTGTTATACATGTATATAACCTTTTGTCACAAGTTTTATATTCTATTAAATAGGAATACCTTCAATTATAAAAGATTTAAGCAGATTTATTCAAAAGTGTCTGTTGTAAATTAGTAAGCGTAAGTAAACCTACCTCCTAACAATTCTCAGATTTTGTACCGAGTTGGTTCCCATTTCCTCCACGACATAGAATGGTTCACTGAACTGTACCACACCATGTGGGTTATCGTTGGATAAGATAGACAATGTGAACTCATTTCTGGCCCCGATACGACCACCATTTGAGATGCTGGTTAAACGTATCTTGATGTCCTAGAATAGATCATTTGTAAAAATTCATTATAGGTTAAATATTTCAATCTTTTCTCAAGGTAAAGGGATTTAAGGTAAACAAACTAAATTTTGTTAATATAGACTATTAATTGGTTTATTTGCTAAAACTCTTAAGGAATTAATTTGTTAACCCTTTCCAACATACAACAAATTTGCAGCAGACGACTTTGAAACCATATCCGAAAACAATTAGAAACTCCCTTTAAATGAAGGTACAATAATTGAATATATATTGTAATTGAAAACATGGTGACAAAAGGAGAAATTGCTCGTTTTGAGCAATTTCTTCTTTTGATGCCATGTTTTCTAAAAGCAGTCTGCTGCAGAGGTGTTAGAAAGCATCTTTATGAGAGAAAGGGTTAAGTGACTCTGTTAAAGTAAAGTCAGAATCATGGGGGTCATAGAATTTGAGCCCATTCTGGGTTGCACTTTCAAGTGGCAGTCCCTTAGGTACATCACATGTCCTAGCCTTATATTAGTAAGTCATCCAGGGATCACGAATAAGTGTACTGTTGCCATACTATATAAGATATAATAACACAAATGGAAAAAAAAAACGCCCAATAAATTACAACTACTAAACTCTTTCCCACATACAACAAATCTGCAGCAGAAAACATCTAAGCAAAAACATGGAAAATCACTATAAATGGAGGTATAATTACTTAAAACATTTGAAAACATTGTGACAAAAGGTGAAATTGATTGTTTTGATCAATTTCTTCTTTTGTACTAAACCCTTTCCCACATACAACAAATCTGCAGCAGACAACATCTAAGCAAAAACATGGAAAATCACTATATAAATTACTTAAAACATTTGAAAACATTGTGACAAAAGGTGAAATTGCTTGTTTTGATCAATTTCTTCTTTTGTCAAATTGTTTTTAAAAGTCGTCTGCTGCAAAGGCATCGGAAAGGGTCTATATGTTGGAAAGGGTTAAAAACAATCAATTCCTCATCTTCCCATGATGTTTTAAACTTTAATCCAAATTTCTTGATGTTATATTTTATTGTATGCTTCTTTAAATGATAGATCCATTAATATGATTGAGTAGATTTGAACAAATAGTGGCAAAAGAAGAAATTGCTATTTATAAGCAATTTCTTCTTTTGCCACCATGTTTTCAAATGTAGTTTGCTGAAATTGCATCAAAATGTATGTTGGAAAGGCATTTAAGAAGGACAACAGGTTATTGATTTCCTACCTCTTGACCTTCGGGGATGTCATCTGGCAGTATGGTGATGAGTATTTGACGGGTGGCTTCATTACTCACAAAGAACACAGAACCAGAAGTCGGGGTCATGTCATCTGATGCCATGGATCCTACAGAATATATTGAATCAGTAATTGAGAGGACAAGAAGGCTTTAGACTTATGTCCATTAAAAATATTCTTTTAATTTTTTTTTTTAAAATACATGTAGTCATTTATTAAGCATGAATCAATGAATGAATGAATGTATATTGTTTTATGGCGCATCGACAGCTAAGGTCATTTAGCGCGCAATTAAATTTAATTATTCATGATCCCTGGGTAAACAAACCAGTACTATAGGCTAGAAAATGTGCCTTGCCCAAGGGTCAAGCATGAAAAAAAAGTATGGAAAAAGATATTGCTCACTGCTCAGTATACTATAAAATGATCAATTCATCCTTGTGCCATAATATTTCTAAAATTTGTCTACATGTGGGAAAGGGATAGACGAGAGATCAAAACATTGTGGCAAAAAGAAAAAATGACATGCTAAAAAGTTCTGTAAAAGTACTAAAGATTGTGTCTTCAATAAATACAAATCTTCTAAAAGAGGCCAACAAAAAGTTAACAACAGTAATTTATCAAACACGACTTATCGCTGTCCCACATACAACAAAAGGCAGGTTAGGGTTTATCCCTCCTTCAAGCTCATAAATATTTAAAATATTCCAGGATTTGTTATAGTTTTAAATCTAACTAGAACTATCACTGAAGATGATAAATACCCCCAAAACAGCACCTTGACTTCCGACCAACCGACCGATAGGTAGTCCAATTAAACAGTACTCATTTTGACCTTTGACCATGACCTTGACCTTTGAGGTACAAGCCACCTCATCATGGTGAACATGTGTGCCTAGAAACTAGAGAATCCTATGATGCATGGTTGAGATGCGGATCGGACAAGGTAGTCCTATCAAACAGTACTCATTTAGACCTTTGACCTCTGAGTGTGACCTTGACCGTTGAGGTACAAGCCACCTCATCATGGTGACCATGTGTATCCAGTAACTTGAGAATCCTAAGATGCATGGTTGAGATGCGGGCCGGACAAGGTAGTCCTATCAAACAGTACTCTTTTGACATTTGATCATTGACCTCTGAGAGCCACCTCATCACGGTGCACATGCGTGTCCAGTAACTTGAGAATCCTAAGATGCATGGTTGGAGATGCAGGCGGACAAGGTAGTCCTATCAAACAGTACTCATTTTGACATTTTACCCGTAAGTGTGACCTTGACCTTTAAGGTACAGGCCTGGGTTTTGTGCGTGACATGCCGCCTCATCATGGTGAACGTTTGTGCCAAGTTTCTTTGAAATCCTATAATGCATGGTTGAAATGTGAGCCGGACAAGGTACATTCCTTTCAAATAGTACTCATTTCAACCTTTGACATGTAAGTGTGACCTTGACATTTTAAGTTCAGGCCTGGGTCTTGTGCGCAAAACGCCGCCTCATCCATGGTGAACGTTTGTGCCAAGTTTCTTATAAATCCTATGATGCATGGTTGAAATGCAGGCCGGACAGGGTACACTTCTATCAAATAGTTCTAATTTTGACCTTTGACCTCTTAGTGTGACCTTGACATTTGAGGTACAGGCCTGGGTGTTGTGTGCAATACGCCGCCTCATCATGGTGAAGGTTTGTGCCAAGTTTCGTTCAAATTCTATGATGCATGGTTAAGATGCGGGCCGGACAAGGTTAGGTGGGACTGACAGACAGACAGACGTAAAAGGGCTATAACTCTGTAAATTCACATGCAATTGTGAAACCTTTAGGGTATGCACATCTCCTCTTGATATAGAAGCTTCATGTAAAATGTTATTGAATTCCACCCAGTGGTTTGTAAGAAACAGGCCGGACAAAATATGGCTTCAGACCGACCGACACAGTGACTCCTATATACCCCCCCAAAACTTTGTTTTCTCGGGGTATAATAAACAAGAGGGCCATGAGGCCCTGGAATCGCTCACCTGAGAATGGGCTATTTAAGACATAACTCTTTCAGCGCCAATGGCAATATTATCAAGACTCTCTGACAAAATTTCAAGCTGCTCAAGTCAAAAATGCGATATCTATAGTGTTAACTAAATTGTTCTCCAATTTGGCCTAGTGACTTAGTTGTTGACCTGACCTGACCTGACCTGACCCATATTCGAACTTACCCTAGATATCACCAAGACAAATATTCTGACAAAGTTTCAACATGCTCAAGCCAAAAATGTGGCTTCCAGACTGTTAACAAGATTTCCCTTAAATTTGGCCTTGTGACCTAGTTTTTGACATGACATGAACCATATTCGAACTTGACCTAGATATCACTAAGTCAAATTTTCCGACATAGTTTCAACATGCTCAAGCCAAAAACAAGATTTTTCTTAAATTTGGCCTAGTGACCTAGTTTTTGACCGGACATGACCCATATTCGAACTTGGCCTAGATATCATCAAGACAAACTTTCTGACAAAGTTTCAACATGCTCAAGTTTAAAATGTGGCTTCCAGTGTTAACAAGATTTTCCTTCAATTTGGCCTAGTGACCTAGTTTTTGACCCAACATGACCTATATTCAAACTTGGCCTAGGTATCACTAAGACAAACATTCTGACAAAGTTTCAACATGCTCAAGCCAAAAATGCGGCTTCAAGAGTGTTAACAAGATTTTCCTTAAATGTGGCCTAGTGACCTAGTTTTTGACCCGACATGACCTATATATATTCAAACTTGGCCTAGATATTACTAAGACAAACATTCTGACAAAGTTTCAACATGCTCAAGCCAAATATGCGGCTTCAAGAGTGTTAACAAGATTTTCCTTAAATTTGGCCTAGCGACCTAGTTTTTGACCCGACATGACCCAGTTTCAAACTTGGCCTAGATTTGATGGAGATATATGTTCTGATAAACTTTCATTAAGATTGGATGCAAAATGTTGCCTCTTGAGTGTTAACAAGCAAATGTTGATGACGGACGACGAACGATGGACGGCGGACAAAAGGCGATCACAAAAACTCATCTGGTGAGCTAAAAAGTCTAAAAAAATTTAACAAATTAAGCATGATTTTGTTTTAACCCTTTCCCACTTACAACAAATTTGCAGCAGACAACTTTGAAAATGTCTAGGCAAAATCACAGAAAACCTCTTTAAATTAAAGAACAACAATTGAATAGAGTTGAAAAAATGGTGACAAAGCGAGAAATTGCTCGCTTTGAGAAATTTCTTCCTTTGTTGTCATGTTTACAAAAAGCAGTCTGCTGCAGAGGCATCAGAAAGCATCTATATGAGGGAAAGGCTTAACCCTTTGCCTTATACGACAATTCTGCAGCAGACGACTTTGAACATATAATTGAATGGATAACCTAATGACTAAAAGTGGAAAACATTGTGGCAAAATGAGAAATTGCTTGTTTCTAGCAATTTCTTCTTTTGTCACTATGTTTTGAAAAAGCTGTCTGCTGTAGAGGCAAAATATGTGGGAAAAGGTTAAACCTATAGCTCTGTAAAGCTCTCCTAACAAAAATCTATATTAATAATTTGTTGTGTCACACACATTCCCTACCTCCCAACATGGCCACCCATTCAACTGTCATCACCCCTAGACTTCCACCTTTACGAATCACGGTAATATTCATTGATAGGGGACCTAACTCTGGTTCTTCTACGGACATACCATCCACTGAAAACTCTGTAAATATATACAGGAGAAGATTGTACTAAGAATATAAATAAATACCCTTAATGCAAATGCGGAATTAATCACTAGCATCTCATAGATTTAGATAGGAATAGAGTAATTACAATGTTCTTTGTTATCTTTGCAGCATATGGCTTTTGAAAACATGAGAAATGGGAAACACATTGGAATCACATCTCTGTTGTATGTCTGTCTTGTCACGAACTGACCTATTGGCATGTGACACATGTGTTCCTTTGAACATCTTGTCTCGCAATGTTTTCAATTCTGAATCAAATGACAATTTTATAAGCAGATGTTTTCAAAGCAGTAGATTTTCAAACTATAGTCAAACCTCTACTAAAAACCACCTTGGAATAGCAATTTCCTGTCTATAGCAACCACACGTTTAGTTTCCAAATAACGCATAAATGACACTGCATTTAAAGACAACATGTGAACAAAGACCATAATGTTACCTTCCCATGGGTGGTCTTTAAAGACAGGTTCCACTGTTTCTTATAAGGAATATGGTAAACCCTTTGCTGCAAACAACAATCTGCACCAGACTTTGCAAACATATAAACAACAAGAGCTGTCGGAGGACAGCGCGCTCGACTATTCCACCGCTTATTTAAGTTACTGAGATAATGGACTCTAATGTAGTTGCATGCAAAACATTAACCACAATTTCTTAGTGGGTGATAATTTGCATTATATGCAGGATAGTGTTATTTAACATGATTATTTTCATAGGTGTGATGGGTAGATAGGGTTGTATAACCTTTCAATGGAATGCATCAAGTAGTTACTAAGATATGGACTCTTAATGTAGTTGCACGCAAACCTTTAACCATAATTTCTAAGTGAAAAAAGGGCAAAAATTTGCACCATATACAGGATCGAGTTATCTTAATTGGTTGTGTTTATAGTTGTGCAATTGGGAAAGGTTGTATAAAGTTTCAATACAATTTTTCAAGTTGTTACTGAGATTACACTCTAAATGTAGTTGCAAAACTTTAACCAGAATTTCTAAGTCCAAAAAGGTCCATAACTTGCATAAAATGCTGGATAGAGTAATCATACTTGATTGTTTACCTAGATGTGATGGTTGGTAAGGGCTGTATAAAGTTTCAATGCAATGCATCAAGTAGTTACTAAGAGATGGTCTCTTTATGTAGTTGCATGCAGAACTTTAACCAGAATTTATAAGTCCAAAAAGGCCATAACTTGCATAAAATGCAGGATAGAGTTATCTAACTTGATAATCTACATAGGTGTAATAGTTGGGTAGGGTTGTATAAAGGTTCAATGCAATGCATCAAGTATATACTGAGATATGGACTCTTAATTTAGTTGCATGCAAAACTTTAACCAGAATTTCTAAGTAAAACAAGATGTGTTTGTGAAACACTGATGCCCCCCAATAGGTCAAAGGTCAAGGTCGCCAGGTCAAAAATGTTGGTACTGACAGAAAGGTCATGTCACAAGGAATACACATGTGAAATATGGTAGCCGTACCTGTTATGGTTCAAAAGAAGTGGTCAAGGTTAAAGTTTTTTCCGAGAATGGCAACATCTAGGTCAAAGGTCAAGGTCGCAAGGTGAAAAACTTTGGTACTGACAGAAAGGTTATGTCACAAGGTATACACATGTGAAATATGGTAGCCTTACCTGTTATGGTTCAAAAGTAGTGGGGAAGGTTAAAAAAAAATTGAGAATGGCAACATCTAGGTCAAAGGTCAAGGTCGCAAGGTCAAAAATGTTGGTACTGACAGAAAGGTCATGTCACAAGGAATACACATGTGAAATATGGTAGCCGTATCTGTTATGGTTCAAAAGTCATGGCCAAGGTTAAAGTTTTTTTCGAGAATGGCAACATCTAGGTCAAAGGTCAAGGTCAAAAATGTTGGTACTGACAGAAAGGTCATGTCACAAGGAATACACATGTGAAATATGGTAGCCGTACCTGTTATGGTTCAAAAGTAATGGCCAAGGTTAAAGTTTTTTTTGTGCAGACAGACGTGCAGACCAACAGACAGACAGACAGACAGGCCAAAAACTATATGCCCCCCGAATCGGAGATTCCGTGGGGGCATAAAAAAGTGCCATAACTTGCCTAAAATGCAGGATAGAGTTATCTAACTTGTTAATCTACATAGGTGTAATAGTTGGGTAGGGTTGTAGAAAGGTTCAATGCAATGCATCAAGTATATACTGAGATATGGACTCTTAATTTAGTTGCATGCAAAACTTTAACCAGAATTTCTAAGTAAAAAAAGGGCCATAACTTGCATAAAATGCAGGACAGAGTTATCTTAGATTATAATCTACACAGGTGTGATAGTTGGGTAGGGTTGTAGAAAGTTTCAATGCAATGCATCAAGTAAATACTGAGATATGTACTCTTAATTTAGTTGCACGCAAAACTTTAACCAGAATTTCTAAGTAAAGAAAGGGCTATAACTTGCATAAAATGCAGGATAGAGTTATCTAACTTGATAATCTATATAGGTGTGATAGTTGGGTAGTGCTGTAGAAAGTTTCAATGCAATGCATCAATTAAATACTGAGATATGGACTCTTACTTTAGTTGCACGCAAAACTTTAACCAGAATTTCTAAGTAAAAAAGGGCCATAACTTGCATAAAATGCAGGATAGAGTTATCTAACTTGATAATCTACATTAGTGTGATAGTTTGGTAGGGTTGTAGAAAGTTTCAATGCAATACATGTAGTATTTAAGAACTTGCATGCAAAACCTTAACCAAAGTGTGACGTGGACGCCGACGCCGACGCCAGGGTGAGTAGTATAGCTCTCATATTCTTCGAATAGTCGAGCTAAAAATAGGAAAGTGTAATTATACAATATAGATGAAAACATTGTGGTTAAAGAAGAAATTACTCATCGTGAGCAATTTCTCCTTTCGCCACAATGTTTTCAAAAGTAGTCTGCAGCAGATGCGTCAAACATGTCTGCATATGAGTAAGGGTTAGTATTTTGTCACAAAACATACCAAAAGCGCCATTTGGATCATCTGAACTGTCAATGACGACCGTTACACTCGTCACTGTACCAAGAGTTCCTCCCCCTGACACCTGATCCAACTGGATGCTAAAAGTCTCGGCGACCTCGGGGACATTGTCGTCGATCATTCGGATTGGTAGAGGAACAGATTTCTGTCCCCTTGGTAATGTCACAATGTTTGAGTCAACAAAAAAGTCGATACCAGAAATGGCTGTTCCATCTGTTACTCTAAAAGTAACGGTTACCTGCGGTAAATGAAGACAATCCACTTTTAATTTACTTTCTTAGAGCTACAAAATTAACAGTCTCGCTGATATGACATTTTTAAAGTAATCTGCCTTCTCATATATAGATGCAGTTTGATTTTTTTGCAGCAAACAACTTTTGAAAACATTTTGGGAAAAAAGAGAAAATGCTCTTAATGAGCAATTTCTCCTTTTGCCATAATTATTTTTCCTCAATTCAATAGATATTCTTTCATTTAGAGAGATTTTCCTTATTTTAGACCAGATATTTCAGAGATGTTGTCTGCAGACACCTGTATGCAGGGAATGCTTAAAAACATTTGAGGAAATAACATCTTGATAGTATTTAGTTCTTCTTCAGCTCAATGTAAATTAGACCTTTGAAATTTAACACTCAATTGAAGATCACACATTTGCAGCAAACAATTTTACAAGACATTGTGAAAAAAGGACAAATTGATAGTTTAAGAGTCATTTTTTCTAAATAATTTCAACCCTACATTGTACATCAAAGTAATAATCCAATGTTCTAGATGATATATTTCATTTACGTCTTTCGATATTTTATTTATTTATAGATAACCGATATAAATGAATATGCAAATTCTTTAATAGAGGTTAAACAATTGTGGTTAATTAAAGAAGAGATTGCTCATCCAGAACAATTTCTCTTTTTGCCACAATGTTTCAAATATTGTCTACTGTGGATGCATCAAAATTAGTTTGCATGTGGCAAAGCGTTAAATCACACGTACCTCTCCAAAAGCCCCTCCAAACCTAGTGACATACAGAAACGGCTCTGTTGTGTTCTCCTGCACCGTTGGGGAGAGAGGGGACAAGACTATCTCACCATTCGCGTTGTCGTTAAAGTTGATGATAATCTGACCATACGAATCAGTCTCCGAACCAAAAGTTGGGGAATAGTCCACTGAAACATAGAACAACAGTTTGATTGAGAACAATAAAATCTTAGATATTAACACTTTCCGACTTTTATAGGCATTTTGATGTATCTGCAGCTCCTTTTGCCACAATGTTTTAAATTCAACTTCAATTCAATAATAATTCTATAATTTATGGAAATTGTCCATACTTTTGCCTATATTTCCAAATGTTTCTGCCTTTTATTTTGATCTTACTTTTAAAATTATCTCCTTTTGCCACAATGTTTCAATCAATTTTAATTCAATAAAAAATTCTTTCATTTATGGAGATAATTTTTGCCTATATATTTTCAAAGTTGTCTGCTGCATTTCTTTTTTTAATGTGCGAAAGAGTTAAGCATAAGACTAGCAAGTATGGTATAGGGCTAACCAGGATTTCTGGATTTTCAAAAGTCGGAGACAAGGAAAGATCCAGATCAGCCTGGACCTCAGAGCAGGATCTGTCCTGTTCACTATCCAGTATTTCAAACTTCCTCTAAAGGGTTAGTTAAGTCCAAAAGTTGACTAAACAATTTGCAATATGATCGTTAATGCCATTTATTTAACCCTTTAACACATACAACAAATCTGAAACAGGCAACTTTGAATGCGCCTAGGCAAAACATGGATTTTTTTTTATAAATGAAAATATAATAATTTAAAAAGTCCTTTGCTGCAGAGGCATCTAAAAGTGTCTATATGTGAGACATATCTGTTTTCATGTGATATTACTCAAATCAGATAATTTTACCTGGTCTGATCTGAGCCGCTTCCAGCAGTCTTATTCCAGTCAGTCTTACATACACTGCCTCATCTTCCTCTGGTTCAAGGTCATCAAGGAGGTTCACATTAAATGTCCCCACCTCCTGACCTGAGGTGAAGGTCACAGACCCAGAGGTCATTTTATAGTCCTGGAGGTCAGCCCTGGGGACTGTTGTAGGAATGTAAGGGTAGGACTCCTCTGGGGTCAGTGTTGTGTAGTTTACTTGAACTGACCCGTATGTTCCACGAAGTCTCCGTATTGTCATGGTAACCACTGGAATATACATGTAATTATGTTGAATTTTTGGTTGATAGGTGTTGTTTTCAGACATATCAGTAAAAATCGCTATCAATGAAGAAGACAGTGTTGCAGTGGTGGAGCAAAAGCCTTTCACAACAAAGGAACTGGGTCTTGCCTTTGGAATTTGTCCACACAAAATTAAAATGGAATATTGAGAATGAGTAATATAAGCTGAAATTGCTAACTTTGAGAAGGCACCAATACTCATTGATCATAAATGATGCAGTGGATCAAATGATGTATTCATAATCTTCATAGTCTTGGGTCAATAAACCCTTTCCAACATACAATAAACCTGAAGGTGACGACTTTTGTCAAAAACATGGAAACTCAGTACACGAGAGGACAATTATTGAATAAAGTTGAAAATTGCTTATCATGAACAATTTCTCCTTTTGCCACAGTGTTTTTTTTAAAAGTCATCTGCTACAAGTGGGATCGAAAGGGTTCATTTTTACGAGAGCTGATCACTGTAAATAACGACAACAGCTTACCTGTATTCCCTTCATCTACTCTCCTTGGTCTCTGTGTCTCTGGTATCACAAATTCACCATAAGGGTCATCATTGGCTAATATTGTCACCTCTGATCGTAAGTACTGGGTAATGCCCAGTGATCCCTGAATTGAAGATTTATCATAGCCATTAGTCCATGTATATTTTTACCTTTAAAACTCAACATTGCAATTTGATCAAAGTTTACTTTGTTCTTTTTTTGAAGGTATCTGCATACTTACCAACCCTCCAGATTCAATCGTGAGCCTCATTATTTTAATGAATAAGATAACCCCACATCCACGATCGTGAGGCAAAAACTCACGTTTTTCACACAAAAAAAAAAAAAAAAAAAAAAAAATCATCATGAGGTTAATTGTTCTTAAACTTACTACAACCATTTTATTTTCTAACATCCACTTCTTAACATCTTAACATATTGTCACCGATTAATGGCTCTTTCTTTCAACAAGTTCAAAACAATGTGTGTCGGTCAACTAAATGATTATGTAATTTTGTTCTCCCTGTGTCATTAGATTAATAAAGATTCCATTGGTACCCAGATTTCATTCAATAGTATGTCTAATTAAAATGTTGTTAAGATGTTTATTTACTTGGATGCAATATGAAAAGGCATTGACACAACAGACAACTTGCTTGATTTTCTAGTTAACCACTAATAAAAGTTTTTTTAATATCAATGCATGGATTTGAAAAGATGCCAAAATAATACTTAAATGCTAACATACAGTTGAAATTTCTCTGTTAAATAGAAAACATTCTCAAAATGAGAATTTTTTATTCTTTTCCTAAAAATATTGAATATATTGTCTCCAGCCTCCCGGTAGTTATCTCAATTCCATTCTATTGTGAACATTTGTACTGTTAAATTCATTGCACTGAAAATTTCCCACTTCAAACCCAATCTCCCACTTTGAGATCATGAAACTCCTCCTTGGGGGGTGAGAAAAGGTTGGTAAGCATGTGTCTGTGGCAAATTGGCAAACAGTGCAGATTCAAATCGGCTTGGGAAAATGAGTAAACTGATCTGAATCTACAGTGTGCGTGCAAATACCCCAATGTTGATTTACATATTTAACCCTTTCCCTCATACGACAATTCTGCAGCAGACGACTTTGAACGTATTTTGTCAAAACATAGGAAATCTCCATAATTGAATGGATAACCTATGACAAAAAGTGGAAAACATTGTGGCAAAAGGAGAAATTGCACGTTATGTGCAATTTCTTCTTTTGTCACTATGTTTTCAAAGAGCTGTCTGCTGCAGAGGCGTCGGAAAGCGTCTATATGAGGGAAAGGGTCAATATATACCTGCTTATTTTCCGGTGTTTAAACACGACAAATTAAAATTCCATATTTGATAAGGTCAAATACTGTACCAAATATGGTAATGGTAGGTCACTGAAATATGCTGTTACGTCATTCAAAGTTAGGTAGTTGGGTGTGTGGTTCACATGCCAATCATAAATTATCTTATTTCTTTATTGCGTATTTAGTAATTTGTATTTGTTTTTTTTATTCTGTCTTAAAAGGTATACATGGTTTATAATAAAAGGAAAATTATGTTGCAGTTACAATACAGGTTTGAGTATTGTCTTCTCACCTGGGCTTGGACAATTTGACATCTCTCTGGACCTTCGGTCTCGCGAGATATTTATTGTCCGTGCCCTTGGTAGTACAATACTAAAACCTGTATGGCTACTGCAACAGAAAATATTCCCTATTTTTAGAAATTTCTATATTTCTACCAAGATATTTCTAAAGTCAAATGATGCAGAATAATTGTGTATGTGGGAATGGGTTAAATTTATAAGATGTAACAAACCTACCCGCGAAAGATTTGTGATTTGCACAAAAAATAGTTCATCCAGCTCTGGAGCGGTATCCCCTCGTACTTTAAGGTCAAGGTTACCAGTCAGCTGATTATGTTGGAACGAGACGGTTCCCTGTTGTTCAACAATGTCGTTGTTGTTGTCACCTTGAACCTCCCATGTAACGTCACTCCGGCCTATACTCCCGCCGACTCTTTGGATCTACAGAGAAAGTTATTACAGCAAAAAATCTTTATTACTATTTTAATCCTTTGCTGGGAAGAAGTAATTTTTGATGGCATTGTAGCAGGCAGCTTGAAATGATGCACTTTTACCTTTTTCCACAATGTTTTAAACTTTTATGTAACATCTCCTGCAAAGGGTTAATAGAAATATAGATATATCCAGGGATGAACAAAGAAATAAGTTCCTAGTGAGAATTAATAACTATGAGATAATATCAGTCTTCCAGACGATATGAAATGATGTCACATATATTACATCGCCTGACCTATGTCAATATTCATATTGGCATCGTGAAAGTCTAATACACAAAGCTACTTTTTCACAAATATAACATCAGTTACGGGATTCATCATCATTTTTTATCAGTCATATATGTCAAATATAATTTATTTACCGTTGAACTTTTAATGCAAGAAATCTTATTCCTCTGGGTTTTATCCGCCAATGACAAATATGGGCAGACACACTCATTTGCTACATGCACAGCAAAAACACTCAGGACAGAAATCTTGTATCAAAAGTTCTATGACGATGCCCTGGTCACATCCACGCTACTAGGTCAGTACAAGTAGGTTCTCAGCCAACATTTTGCAAAATCGTATGGATTCCATACTGACATGGTTGACTGATGCAAGCATTGTACGGGGACTCTGGAACTCGGTATAAATGTTTCACTGAGCTTCCGAGTTATCGTTGAGCTCGTTAAAATTTTCAAAGTCTTGAGCACCTTGCAGAGGCATCGCATGATGTCAGTGCAAATTTAGAACACCAGGAGGACCTTAGGAGCATGTAGGAGCTTGCACGACTATTGCAGGGGATTCGCACAGTCAATATACTATGTCTGAACGGTACTACTGACACTGGAAGGGGAGCTTGCGATGTCCGCAAGGGTCTGCATTGCCTTACTTTCACCATACGACATCCTTGACGATTCAAGCTGGTATAAAACCAGGAACAAAAGTGCATTGTACGCGTTAAGTCAGAGCTCCTTGCGAGTTCTGCACAACTTTGTTATGATGTCTTGGTAGCATCCTCCAAAAGATTTATGAGCCAATTGGCATGTGTACAGAAACTACAATTGTACGAAGACCATACAGATTTTATAAGTTGGTTTAAATCGTTTGATTTTATAAATCGTACAGACATTGCACAGAAATGTGAACAAGTTATTTATAAACTCTTAAATAAACATTTACTACACATTTACTTTTTTCCTTACTCTCAGATGCTTTTAAAACGGCCTGTTTGAGGCTAAAGATTAAAATTATTGATGTTAACACTTTTTCACATACAACATCTGCAGGACAAGTTTGAAAACATCTAGGCAAAAATAGCAAAAATCTGTATATTAAACAAGAGGCCTATGAGGGCCTATGCTCTTCTGGTATGGTTCTTTGCTCATTTTCAATCCAGAGCATGTATGTATGGTGAAGATCGGATAGTAAATGGAGGCTCTATTGTGTTCACAAGCTGTATTATAGCAATTTTGACAATTTCAAGGGCCATATTCCAGTCATGCAAGGGCACATCTGGCTGGTTTTCGAAAGGAACCGAGCTCTCATCAATATTTAATTAATATCTAAGTTTGGTGAAGATCAGATAGTAAATGGAGCCTCTATTTTGTTCACAAGCTCTATTATAGCAATTTCGACAATTTCAAGGGCCATAATCCAGTCTTGCATTGGCGGATCTGGCTGGTTTGCGAAAGGAACCAAGATCTCATGGATATCTAACTACTGTATAAGTTTGATTGAAATATAATCAAAACTGAAGACTTTATCGCGTTCACAAGCAATTGTTTACGGACGGACAGACGCATGCACAATGGACACAATAAAAAGCAATTTTTCATTTTGCAACAATGTTTACAACTCGTTTCCATTAGTAAACTTTCATTCAAAGATATTTTCCATTCTTTGCCTATATGTGTTTATTATACGTCTGCTATTTATGTACTGTATGTTGGAAATGGTTGAAAAAGTTTGTATTTTTTGGGCATAGTTTCTTTCTCCATGTCACTGAGTTAAACCTTTCCCACAAACAACAAATCTGCAGCAGACAACTTTGAAAACAAAAACCTGAAAAATCTCCATAAATAAAAAGCTTAAGTGTTAAATAAAGTTGAAATAATTGTGGGCAAAGGTTAAATTGCTCATCATGAGCAATTTCACCTTTGGCCACAATGTTTTCAAAAGTCGTCTGCAGCTATTGCGTCAAAATGTGTCAGGTGGGAATGGAGGTTAATTTGTAAGACATCATGTATAAGATATTTCAGAATACAATGTACCTCTAATGCGACAGTGTTGAAGCCGCTATCACCAGTCTCTGCAACTTGTACACCACGTGACGAATCGCTAAACTGAAATATTCCAAATGCCCCATCAGAATGCTCTATCACCACGGTGATCGCTGACCCTACTCCAATTTCAGCACCCCCAGATGGGTTGAGTAAAGTTACTACAAATGATTTCTCGTCTTCCGGTTCGTCATTGTCAATAATGTTCACATCAATGTATTTGTATCTCTCTCCATTTAGGAATGTCAGTCTACCCACATCAGCCTGAAAAAAAACAACATGTGTGTCAATTACTCTTTACCTACATAAAAAATTGTTCACTAACATTCTAAAGCGCTCTAAATAAGCAGTGTACTTCACATACTGACATCCTTATTTGAGTGATTGATTGGAATTTAACTACATTTTAAACATTATTTCAGTTAACCCTTTCCCTCATATGACAATTCTGCAGCAGACAACTTTGAACATATTTTGTCAATAAATAGAAAATCTCTATGCCATATTTGATCATAATGAGCAATTTCTCCTTCACCATTATTGTTTTTTAATTCTTTCCTGCATACAGTGCATGGCTTTCTCAAGTGTGGTTAAGTGAGTTAAATAACCTCTGAGTTTGACCTTGACGAGACACAATATGGTTGCAAGTTTTGCAAAATTATCTCATACATACTTTCCCATTTGTTGATGCATTTTGGGGAATCCACAGCAAAAAGAGAAAGTCATAGTGAGCAATTTCTCATTTTGCCATAATATGTTTGCAACTCTATTTGATAATCATTTCTTTCATTTATAGAGATCTTTCTGATTGTAATATTCATGTTTTGAAAGTCTTAAACAATAAATGTTCATAAACATTACATCTTTAACTCTTTTCCACATACAACAAATCTGTAGCGGACGACTGTGAAACTATCTAGGAAAACACTTTGAATAAGCTCTGTAAATTTAAGTATAATGTTACTTTTAATGATGTGACTCATTTATAATGCATCAATACTGTTGAGCCGTTCCACGAGAAAACCAACATTGTGTAAATTATCAACCCGGATCGGCCGCGCATGCCGCGCAGGCTAACTCTGACAGACACTTTTCGCCTCCTGTGGATTTTCTAGTTCAGGAATCAT
The DNA here is from genome assembly GCA_031761405.1 of Serripes groenlandicus. Classification (NCBI taxonomy): domain Eukaryota; kingdom Metazoa; phylum Mollusca; class Bivalvia; order Cardiida; family Cardiidae; genus Serripes; species Serripes groenlandicus. Next base: position 125,561,207 of record JASEVX010000002.1, read on the forward strand.
TACTCTATACATCTGTCCCCATGGGACGGAATGTGTCGGCCCGGATTAGCCTGCGTGGACTGTGCAGGCTGAAAACAGTGTAGCCAAAGGTGAAATTGCTCACGATGAGCAATTTCTCCTTTGGCCACAATGTTTTCATTTTTATTTAACAATTCAGCCATCTTTTATGATGATTTTTCAGGTTTTGTGATTGTTTTCAGAGTCATCTGCTGCAGATTTGTTGTTTGTGGAAAAGGGTTAAGGTAATAAATGAAGAGTAGAGGTCTTGATCAGACTGTTTGGAAGTACAGTCGGCAAATTGTACCTTTCTATACTGACAGTTTTTTCTATATTGTTTCTAATTTTTGATATATTCCTCCACCAAGCTTAAGCTATAACTGCATAAAATATAAATCACAAAAAATAAACAATATCGCTTAAACAAAGATTTTAACTTGGGCTTTTAAATAATGGTTGGGATCTGTTTATTTTTTGTTACTTAATTCCTCGAAGATCTTAATAGAAAACATTCAAACATTGCAAGATAAGAAAATATCACTTTCAGCCGTTTCCCCTTTTCGCACAATCTTCTCAATAGTTTTTTACATAAGATTTCTCAAGATTATAAGACCCTATTAACCCTTTCCCCCATACGACAATTCTGCAGCAGACGACTTTGAACATATTTTGTCAAAACATAGCAAATCTCCATAAAAAAGTGGAAAACATTGTGGCAAAAGGAGAAATTGCATGTTTTGTGTCACTATGTTTTCAAAAAGCTGTCTGCTGCAGATGCGTCAGAAAGTGTCTATATGAGGGAAATTGTTAAACCCACATATCTATGCTTTCTGACGCATCTACAGCAGATAACTTTTGAAAACACTGTGACAAAAGAAGAAAAACGAGCAATTTCTCCTCTTGCCAGTGTTTTCAACTTTATTCAATTATTATACCAATATTCATAGAGATATATATATCCCTATAGCCCCAAGTCAAAGGAGATCAAATTAAGCTTTCTGTATGGGGGTTTGATTGCTAACCCATTCCCATTTCCAGACACATTTTCACACATTTGCAGCAGACAACTTTAAGAAACATTGTGGAAAAAGGAGAAATTGCTCATGATGATTAATTTTCCTTTTGCCACAATGTTTAAAACTCTATTCAATGAGTTTTTTCATTTTTTTGTCTAAGTGATGGCAAATTTGAAAGGATTATACTTAGATCTTTTGGTAACATCACTGACACCAACGATAGTGTGATTACAAAAGCTTGTCTTGGACACCATCACAGGGAGTAAAAAGGTTTTGGAATCGGGTAACCAAACATGTTAAACCACAACCAAAATTCATGATACTTACAATATCTAAATCAACCTTGAAAAGAAAGTGTAAAATTGAAATATTTGTACTGCATGTATATTAAATGAATCATTTGGTATGACTAGAATGGAGTGCTCCGCGGAGCACGGTGTGTCACCTGCACCTGCTCATTGAAAGTGTGACAAAATAGTGTGACGGACACAGACAGACACCGGACAAAAAAAAAAGTAATCCTTAAGTGCCTACCATGCTACGCAGGGGGACACAATAAAAATGATATGCAAACTTTAACCCTTTTCCCACTTGCAGATACATTCTGACAAATCTTGAGTAGACAACTAAAAATTTAAAACATCGTGACAAAATGAGAAACTGCTCATGATGAAAAATTTCTCATTTGCCACAATTTTCAAATCAAATTGATAATTAATACTGTCATTTTTTATGTATATATGAGAAAGTAGTTAATTACTTAAGAATTGATCAAGAAATTGCGATATTCCTTTTTCATCTTTGTGTTTACTGTAAATATTTTGAAAGCACCCATAAAGTACGTCATTGTTCTATGGGGGCTACTACTCTTTCTCACATTCAAAAAAGACATTGTAATGACCTCGTGGCAAAAATGTAGTAAAGCAGAAAATGTTAATATTTAGCAATTTCTCCTTTTACCAATTTTTTTTTCAAAGTCAGATGATTTAACCCTTTCCCTCATATAGACACTTTCTGAAGCCTCTTTTGAAAACATAGTGACAAAAGAAGAAATTGCTCAAAACAAGCAATTTCTCCTTTTGCCACCATGTTTTCCACTTTGAGTCATAGGTTATCCATTCAATTATAGAGATTTTCTATTTTTTGGCAAAATATGTTCAAAGTTGTCTGCTGCAGAATTGTCGTATGAGGGAAAGGGTTTATATGACTCTGCATGTGGGAAAGTGTTAAATGTTACAATACAGTTTCAGTCAATTCATAAACTTAACCCTTTCCCTCTTCACATGTTTTCACATGAGCCATATAAACCAAAATAGCCACACCCTCTAGTGGCCATGTTTTTTTTACTAATCAACATGGCTTGAAGGAATCTAAAAGAGGGTGACTTAAGGAACATTTCTGCATTTCTTTTGGAAATCAGATAGACACTTTTTGTAGAAGAAGATTTTTTTAAGTTTTCACTATAGTCATATAAGGTAATGTTTTTCAACCAATCAACTTGGCTTCAAGGAATCTGATAGAAAGTCCCGAAGGAACATTTCTACAAAATTATTTGAAAATGGGCCAACCAGCTTGAAAAAGGAAATCTAATTTTTTTTTCTTTTGGCTGCAATGGAAACCAGAATTTTACATGGAATTTTGGGAAGGACATTGAAAGGATTCTTTCTTTGAAGTTTCATCCAAATTGACTCACTGGTTACAGAAGATGTTGACTGACAACGCATGACGGACGCTGGACAAAGGGAGATCACAATAACTCACCTTGGGCACTTCGTACTCAGCCTTATGGTTGGGGTTCAAGAAAAAGAATCAGTAATTTCGTAAACAAGTATGCCAAGTCTGATCATCATCAGTGGTATGGTTTTCTCTAAATCACACCCACAACATGTTGTCCTCAGAGAAAGCCATGGCAGCGAGCCTTTATCCCCTCCACAATGCTTAGTTAAATGGGTAATGTAACACATATCTTTACAAAAATTGCTGAAAAGATCCAGGCTGTTGCCAGGGGTAGGACAAAAAAGCTAATTCACTTTCCAACAATGAACAAGTGAACGTGAATTAATGATCAAAGAGTAACCCTTTACCACATACAGACGCTTTCCGACGCCTCTGCTGGAGACGACTTTTTGAAAACATTGTTTCAAAAGAAGAAATTGCTCAAAACGAGCAATTTCTCCTTTTGTCACAATATTTTCAACTCATTTCAATATTTAAACTTTCAATCATAGAGATTTTCCATATTTTTGCCAAGATGATTTCAAACAGGTCTGCTGCAGATTTGGTGTATTTTGGAAAGGTTTAAAATGTAGCCCTGTAACATAGAGATGCTACCATAGGTCATTTAGGACATTGTAGTAAAATATAGCAGGACATTTTAACCCTTTCCCACATACAACAAATCTGCAGCAGACAGTTTTGAAAACTTCTAGGCAAAACTATTGAATAGTAATGAAAGAGTAATTAATGGACCAAAGATAATCAATTGGATGTGTCTCAGATTACATATTTAACCCTTTCCCTCATACGACAAATCTGCAGCAGACGACTTTGAATGTATTTTGTCAGAAAATGGAAAATCTCTATAATTGAATGGATAACCTATGACTAAAACTGAAAATCATTGTGGCAAAAGGAGAAATTGCTGTCTGCTGCAGAGGCGTCAGAAAGCATCTATATATGGGAAAGGGTTAACCCTTCCCATATACATACACTTTTCAATACTTTCATATTAAGATATTTTTCATATTTTTGCCTGGATGTTTTCTAAATTGTCTATGTCAGATTTTTTATGGTAGAGAAAGAGTTAAACAATTTAAGTACATGCATCCAAGACATGGCTATGTCAAATAGAAATAAACCAGTTAGTGTATAATTTCAGTTGATCCAAAGATAAAAGCAACACATATGAAGCCTGCTAATTACAAGTAGCTTTGAACCCTTTCGCACATACAACACATATGCAGCAGACGACCTCTAAAACATACCCCAACAAAATTGGAAACTCCCTTTAAACGAAAGTACAATAATAATGAAAAGAGTTGAAAACATGGTGACAAAAGGAGAAATTGCTTGTTTTGAGCAATTTCTTCTTTTGTTGCCATTTTTCAAAAGTCGTCTGCTGCAGATGCATCAAAATGCATCTATAGGTGTGAGAGGGTTAAAACAGCTGACAAAAACTTTTCAAAAGAAACATTTGCATCTAAATTATTCAGGTATTTTACTATAGTTTTAAAAATAAATTAACCTTTTTCCGCATACTGACGATTTCTGTTGCACCTTTGAAAAAATCTTTTCAATTAACACAGACTCATCTCTTTATAATATCATTTATAGAGATTATCCATATTTTTCCTGAAATGTTATAAAAGTTGCTTGCTGCATATTTTTAATGATATGTAGGATGATAAAAGGGAAAGAATGGAAGACTAGGCCTGATTAAAGGCATCCCTTTTCCTAACAAATAATGTCCGACGATACCTATATTGTATAGCATTCTATAACAAAGGATAGGGTTAATGTGATTTGAAACCGCTTTCTTTTACACAAACAAATGTTCATGCTGTTGCAGCAGATGGAATTTGATAACATTATGGTAAAAAGGATAAATTGATAAAAAATGTGTATGTTCCCCTTTTCCCTCCATGTTAACATTTCTCTATCATTATTATACTTCTAATTTTCCAGTTGTGGCATAATATTTTGAAAGCATATGTACTCCGAGAATGTCATCATATCGAGGGCTTGGCGTGAAACAGTTGTAACTAAAATTGGCTTACTTTTTAACCAAGGTTAATCACCTCACCATAAAGTCTTTATAAGCGTTATATAATTGTTCTTGGTATACAATGCAAATTTAGGTGTCATTGCTCAGAACGAGCAATGGCACCTAAATTTGCATTGTTTACAAAGGGGTCCAAATTACCCCTAAACCAGGGTTTTCAAAATAGGTTTTTAGTTACGACCATTTCACACCAAGCCCTCAATATCAGTTAAACAGGTAGAGTTGAGGTACAATGAATGAATAGGATACCTACATACTGAAGCTTATAGACTCTCATTTCAGCCGTGTTTGTCAATGAGTAGGCACATATGACACGATTTTGGATTTATGGACTTTTTGGAGTTAGTTTTATTGTGTCTATTTAAATGATTCAATATAATGAATAATGGAAATTTCAATGTTAAATTTACAACTTTTCATTTTAGTAATTACAGCTTGTGTTGTGGTCGATACTGAGGATGGTGCAGAAACACAAACATGCACCTTTAAAGTATCGAAATGTGACTATATTTTGTCAATGGCGCCTGGCAACAGTTGTCAAGGGGAGAAAGATGGTACGCTGGCACGTGTACGAAGGTCAAGCGAAAAAAAGCCTCAAACACCGACTGAATTACTCGGCAAGAAGATAAAACGGGTTCAGAACAAATTGTTACGCGAGATGCAGAAACTGTCAACGAGGGTTCTACGTGGGGTAAGGCGGATGGAAATGGTCATGTTGGATCTGGCTTCCAAGGAAACCAAAATGGGAGTGGCTAAACAAAGTGCCTGTCCATCAGGTTTTGTGACAGTTGACAAGTGGCAGTCCTGCTATCTGATGTCTCATTTTAACACAAGTTGGTACGAAGCCAAAGACTACTGCAATGCTTTAGATAGCCAAGTGGTGTCCCTTTTAACATTGAAGGAACATTACATTGTCACATATCTCATCAGAAATAATCCAGGTGTGTAGCTTTGTTTTTAAACCTTTCCCATATCATGACAAATATGCAGCAGACAACTTTGAAAACATGAAAGTAAAAATATGGTTTATCCATTTTTTAAGTTAGTAGATATCTTCAATTACTGAATTGAAAATATTGAGGCAGAAAATGAAAAAATTCATGAGCAAATTCTGCTTTTGCCTAGGATTAACATTTTCAAAACTTGGCTACTGCAGAAGACTCAAAATTTGTCTGCATGTGGAAAAAGATTAACCCTTTCCATCATACAACAATTCTGCAGCAGACGACTTTAAACATAATTTGTCAAAGTATAGAAAATCTCTATAATTGAATTGATAACCTGTGACTAAAAGTGGTAAACATTGTGGCAAAAGGAGAAATTGCTCGTTTTGAGCAATTTCTTCTTTTGTCACTATGTTTTCAAGAAGCCGTCTGCTACAGAGGCGTCAGAAAGTGCCTATATGAGGAAAAAGATTAACCTTTTAATCATAAAGCAGATCATTAAGGTCATCATCTTTGAAAATATCCAAAGAAAATAAAGATCAGAAAATTGCAATTTATTATTTCGATGCATAGTTGCAGAACGAAAAAAAATGATTGTTTTGAACAATTTCTCCTTTATCAAAAATGTTGAAAAACTTTTTACTATATTGGAAAATAATACTAAATGAAACTGAAAATTACTTTTCCATCCAGTTGCATATGATATATGACATAAAGATTTAAATACCAATTATAAATTTTTACCCTTTGTGTCCTAGAATTAATTCAATCATAATGCTTTGTATCAAATGAAATTATACCATGTTCTGTCTCTATATTGTCCATTCGACATCCGTAAAATGATTTTTCTGACATTACCTTAATGTTTGATTTCGATTTATATCACTTTTATGCAATTTTCAACAGTATTTCAGTAGTATCACAATGATAGAACACTTACTTCCATTGGTGACAAAATAGTACAAAACTTGGAAATGTGACTTCCCCAAGGGCATTGATTTAATTCAAACATATTTATTTTACATCAAATGCGAAATAAAGCTTTTTAAAGATTATATCAATCAAGCTGGATGTCTGCTTCATGGAGACATGACCGGTACTTGTGCCGTTTGTGTGGAAATATCCGCAGAACCTCATCATCACCGGAGTTGAACCCAGGACCTTCAGTACGAGAGGCCGACGCTCTACCACTGTCTTCAGAGGGCATTCATAAGTGGGGATCATATTTAACCTTACATAAACCTTTTCCCACCTATAGACGCTTTATGACGTATTCCAAGCAGACAAATTTTTAAAACATTGTGGCAAAAGTAGAAATTGCTCATAATGATCATTGTCTCCTTTTGCCAAAATGTTTTAAGCTTTATTCAAAAATCATAATATCATTCACAGAGATTTTTCAATAATTTGTATGACCTTTTTTCAAAAACGTCTGCTACAGATTTCTTGGATGTGGGAAAGGGTTTAAGCATATCTGTCCACCCATTTCTTCAAATATCCGTCATTTAAATCTCTTATCAAAGAATAATCAATGGCTTACTGACTTGATGCAAAACAGTGCAATCCGGATTAGACAGTGCATATGGACAAGCTGATCTGGATCTGCATTGTTCACAAAATATTTTTTATATACTAAGGATCATTTTCCTAGAATTTTGACTCAAAAACAATCCTCTTCAATTATTAATCTTTCATTTCTAGAGATTGAGTACTAGACATTTCATTTCCAATCACGATTATTTTTCTTGTAACAATTACAGATGTAGAAGTCGAGTAATTTACATTTCTTTTACAATCCCAATTTTTTCATGTATTAATTACAGAAATAAAGGTCGAGTAATTTACGTTTCTTTTACAATCACAATTATTTCTCGTATACAATTACAGAAATAAAGGTTGAGTAATTTACATTTCTTTTACAATCACAATTATTTCTCGTATACAATTACAGAAATAGAGGTTGAGTAATTTACAATTCTTTTACAATCCCAATTATTTCATGTATCAATTACAAAAATAGAGGTCGAGTAATTTACATTTCATTTACAATCACAATTATTTCATGTATCAACTAGAAATATCACTGAAGGTGATAAATACCCCAGCTGGTGCCTGACAATATACATATGTATGAGAAATTCAAGGGGCCATAACTCATTTAAAAATAATTCCAGTGCAACACGCCGACAATATGCACAACTAGGCTTGGTATCAATCATTCTTGTGAAGTTATATTGAATTCTGACCAAGGGTTGCTGAGAACCGACCGACAAGCGTGACTCCTATATAGCGAAACAGAAATAAAAGTCGAGTAATTTACATTTCTTTTACATTCACAATTATTTCATGTATCAATTACAGAAGTACAAGATGCTGCTGGCTGGTGGACCAGCGGGACTTTCTATCCTAAAACCAAACAGTGGATGTGGGCCTCGGACACAGAACTCCGCCCACTCACCTTCATCAAGTGGGCTGCTGATGAGCCCAATGAACGGAGTCTACAGTGTATCATGCTGAATGCGAGAGATGAGCATTTATGGCATGATGAGATATGCACGAAGAACTTAAATTTTGTTTGTAAAGTGGACATTTAATACGTAGATTAACCATATACTAATACAAAATTGTTTGTAAAAGTGATCCAATGTCATTTAGAGTGACTTATTAAAAATAAAGTTGGTTTAAAGAAGGTTTCTTAAATTGTTTTGTTGATTTGAATGATTTAAAGAAACAGGAACAAAAACATTATCTTTGCAGGACAAAGTTAATATATACATTTGCATAAGGCAAAATGTCAGGTTTTTTCTACATTAACCCTTTCCCTCATACGACAATTCTGCAGCAGACGACTTTGAACATATTTTGTCAAAACATAGAAAATCTCCATAATTGAATGGATAACCTATGACAAAAGGTGGAAAACATTGTGGCAAAAGGAGAAATTGCACGTTTTGTGCAATTTCTTCTTTTGTCACTATGTTTTCAAAAAGCTGTCTGCTGCAGAGGCGTCAGAAAGCGTCTATATGAGGGAAAGGGTTAACCCTTTCGCTCATACGATAATTATGCAGCTGACGACTTTGAACTTATTTTGTCAAAACATAGAAAATCTCTATAATTGAATGGATAACCTATGACTAAAAGTTGAAATATTGTGGCAAAAGGAGAAATTGCTTGTTTTGAGCAATTTCTTCTTTTGTCACTATGTTTTCGAAAAGCCATCTGCTGCAGAGGCATCAGAAAGCGTCTATATGAGGGAAAGGGTTAAGATTGACATCACTTAACAAGCAGACGCATTTATTTTTGATATACATCTGCAGCAGACAACTTTTGAAAACATTGCAGCAAATTCATAATGAGCAATTACTCCTTTCGCCTGTTTTTTTTTAAACTGTAATACAAGCTTACTTATAGACATTTTCCGTATTTTTGTCTAGATGTTTTCAAAGTCATCTTTTACAGACTTGTATGTGGTAAAGAGCTTCAGTAATATTGATGTACACCATTTGAGATAAAATTCTGGTTTATCTTTTCCAGAATTACATCTACAGTTAAACTTGTCTAAAGCAGCCACCCAGGGCGAGTCAAAATTTGGCTGCTGAACACGGGTGGCTGCTTAATAAAAGTTGAATAATAAAATAATGTTGCTTTGATCAATCTTCAATTGGCTGCTTAATATAAGAGGGCTGCTTAACAGAGGTGACCTCTAACACAAGTGTGACTGGTATGTAGCCTTTATCACAAATACAGCAGACATTGAAGATTCTGGCAAGGCTATGGATACACAGGATCACCTGAATCGTCATTGTACACAAGTGCATCAAGTCCCTTTTTGTCTGGAACAGTTCACTTCTAGTTTGTTTTACTTACAGTATAATCTGGTGGAGATTTTCCACTACTTCTAGCTGTACCATCCATGGTCCGCCATTCAACAGTTATCTGCCCTTGATAGCCCTGGGCTCTTACCACCAGGAGGCGGGCAACTCCAGATTCTTCTGCAACTCGGATCTGAAATTCAAATTTACTATTCAGGAACTTGTATTACTCTATATTTAGTTCTCTATAGGATTAATTATTTGTGTTACAAGTGCATCTAGGCACTTATGTACTTAACTATTTTCACATACAACAAATTTGCAGCAGATGATTTAACAAGAGGGCCAAGATGGCCCTAAATCGATCACCTGAGTGATAGTAAATTAGTAGCAAATATTTAACTGCAAATTGTCCAGCCTGGTTGAGATGCGGGCTGGACAAGGTAAAGTCCTATCAAACAGTACTTATTTTGAACTCTAATTGTGACCTTGACATTTGAGGTACAGGCCTGGGTCTTGAGGGTGACACGCTGCCTCATCATGGTGAACGTTTGTGCCAAGTTTCTTGGAAATCCTATGATGCATGGTGGAGATGCTGGCTGGACAAGGGAATCCTATTAAACAGTACTCATTTTGACTTTTTACCTCTAAATGTGACCTTGACATTTGTGGTACAGGCCTGGGTCTTGTCCGTGACATGCCGCCTTAGCATGGTGAACATATGTGCCAAGTTTCTTTGAAATCCTATGATGCATGGTTGAAATGTGGGCCGGACAAGGTAGTGCTATCAAATAGTACTCATTTTAACCTTTGACATCTAAGTGTGACCTTGAAATTTGAGGTACAGGCCTGGGTCTTGTGCGCAACACGCCACCTTATGATTGTGAACATGTGTGCCTAGTAACTTGGGAATTCTATGATGCATGGTTGAAATGCGGGCCGGACAAGGTAATCCTATGAAACAGTACTTACTCATTTTGACCTTTGAGCTCTAAGTGTGACCTTGACATTTGAGGTACAGGCCTGGGTCTTATGCGCGACACGCCACCTTATTATGGTGAACATTTGTGCCAAGATTCTTTCAAATCCTATGATGCATGGTTAAGATGGACAAGGTAAGGACTAATAATAATAAAGGCTGTGTAAAACCCAAATAAAGCAATAAATAAATGAAAACACTGTGACAAAAGGGGAAATTGCATTTGTCACAATGTTTTCAGCTACATTCATTTATAGGGATTTTCTATATTTTTGCAGACTGGTAGTTGTTTCAAAGTCATCTGCTGCAGATTTTTTGTATGATGGGTAAATCAATGCTATGAATTTTGGAAAGAATTTATAAAAACATATCAGAACATGGACAATGATGACTTACGGTAGGTTGTTCCGTAGCAGGAGGAATAAATGGCCCATCTATTTGAGGCGGTATGATGTCTGTAGAGAACTGAACCAGTCCAAACAGGAAGTCATTTTCCTGGACTGTGACCACAGATTTACTCTTGAACACATCCAGACTGGCTCCACTTGTATTTGTAGAACCAGCCTTACCATCCTCTGTATCAATGCTAACCAGTCTGATTTCAAACACTTCCTGTGATTCTGGGACATTGTCATTTTTCAGAAAGACAGTGAAAGTCTGTAAAAAAACCAAAAGGAGCATATTATTCAATCAATTGTCAACATTTTAACAACAAGAGGGCCATGATGGCCCTGGATCGCTGACACCTTAATTATGCAATGTGAAATCTAATGCAAAACACATGAAGACAAGTACTCTGACAAAGATTTAAAATGCAACCTGTTAAAATGTTAACAAGATTTTCCTTCATTTGGCCTAGTGACCTACTTTAAAGGGCCATAATTCAGTTATGCATGGACAGATTTCAAAAGGAACCGAGCACTCATGGATATCTAGCTACTAAATAAGTTTGGTAAACATCGGATAATAAATGAAATCCATGCATGGATCGATCTGGCTGGTTTTCGAAGGAAACCAAGCTCTCATGTATATCTAGCTACTGTATAAGTTTGTTAGTAAACATCGGATAATAAATGATGACTTTAACTTGTTCACAAGATGAAAAGATGATGGACGATCACAAAAGCTCAATTACGTGACAGGTGAGCTAAAAATACAGTATAAGTTTTTACCACTGATCTTATTGCTAAATGATAATTCCAGTATTGAATATTGAAAATATATAGCAGCAAAACAACACTGTCATAATAGTTTTAGTGTGAACAGACTTAAACTAGAACTATCACTGAAGATGATAAATACCCCCGTAAACAGCACTTTGACCTACACCATAATCTGACCATAACTTAATAAGTAAAAGGATGCAATTGTAACCCCTTTAGGATATGTACATCTCTTGGTATAGAAGCTTCATGTAAAATGTTATTGAATTCCACCCAGTGGTTTGTAAGGAATAGGCCAGACAAAATATGGATTACGACGGACACACAAACCGGGACAGACAAACCGACACAGTGACCCTGAAGGGGGTATAACAATATCAGGAAAGCATTCAATGTAGATGAATAAGTAGAAGATTAACCTTTTACCTCATACAGAAACATTTGATGCCTTTGTATATGTAGCGGACGACTTTTGAGAAAAAATAAAAATTGATTGTTTGAAACAATTTCTACTTTCTCAACCTTGTTTTAAGATCCGTATCAAAAGTCAATCTTCAAATTTTCAGGTGTTACAATTTTTACTGCAGTCATTTTTAAATCATATATACAGCTCTCTAAAATGAAAATCATATCTGGCTCTTAACCCTTTCCCTCATATAGACACTTTTTGATGCCTCTGCAGTAGATGGCTTTTTGAAAACATATTGACCAAAGAAGAAATTGCTCAAAACAAGCAATTTCTCCTATGGCCACAATGTTTTCCACTTTTAGTCATAGGTATTCAATTATAGATATTTTCTATTTTTTGACAAAATATGTTCAAAGTCGTCTGCTGCAGAATTGTCGTATGAGGGAAAGGGTTAAGCTTTAACATGATTTGTACTCAAATATCTGAATTGCAGAAGTCATGGTTTGAACACAGTTAACATCCTCATTGTTTAACAGTTTCAAGCGCAGAAAACAATCATTGACTTTTCCCTGATACAGAAATCATATGATGCCATTGCGAAGACACATTTTGAAAACATTTTGGCAAAAAAAGGAGAATAGCTCATAGTGTGTAAATTCTCCTTTTGCCAAAATGTATTCGTTATTTTAAATTTCATTAAATTCATAACTAGTTTGCCTATATTTTCTTCAAATTCATCTGCTGCAGATTTTCTGTATGTGGGTAAGGAGAATTCAAAGACAAACATGAGATAATTATTAAAACTAGAAATATCACTGAAGGTGATGAATACCCCCAGCTGGTGCCTGACAATATACATATGTAGGAGAAATTCAAGGAACCATAACTCATTAAAAAATAATTCCAGTGCAACACGCAGACAATATGCACAACTAGGCTTGGTATCAATCATTTTTGTGAAGTTATATTGAATTCTGACTGAGGGTTGCTGAGAAATAGTGTTCACAACAAATGTCCACAGACCAATGGACCGACAAACCGACAGACAAGCGTGACTCCTATATAGCCCCCATATATACTATGTATCTGGGGGTATAATTATTAAAATAATACCTTTAATCTTTCTCCTGCATTAAAAACAACCTGACCAGTAAACTCCACAAAATCCTCAGTTGCCATCACGTTCTGAGTTCCAAGAATTTGATAGACCGCCCATGTGACGATCACCTGACCGTCATCTCCTCGCTGACGTCCAATCGTACATGTTATATTAACATTCTCTGCCATCGGGTTACTCGGCTGACATGGTTGGGGAATGTTAAACAGACCATTGGCATTGTCACTCTTCAAAACTGAAATAAGATCGAATAATCAATTCCCAGATTCAATAAATCTGCAGCTGACGACTTTTAAAAAAACTGTACAAAAATATGGAAAACATATTTGAATAGACCAACATATTTTTTGTTAATAGAGTTGAACTCATTGTGGCAAAAGGAGAAATTGCTTGTTTTGAGCAAATTCTGATCTTGACACAATGTTTTTAACAATAGTATGCTGCAGAGATTTCAGAAAGCGTCTGTATGTGGGAAAGGTTTAATTAAACTCCTTGCTAAGCCCCTGAATACATGGGAAAGGTTTAATTCAATTCCTTGCTAAGCCTTTGAATACATGGGAAAGGTTTAATGCAATTCCTTCCTAAGCCCCTGGATACCTTGGAAAGGTTTAATTCAATTCCTTGCTAAGCCCCTAAATACATGGGAAAGGTTTAATTCAATTCCTTACAAGCCCCTGAATACCTTTGAACGGTGCAATTTAATTCCATGCTAAGCCGCTGAATAACTGGAAAGGTTTAATTAAATTCCTTACTATGTATGCCCCAGAATACTTGGGAAGGTTTAATGCCCCTGAATACATGGGAAAGGTTTAATTCAATTCCTTGCTAAGCCCTAGATACATGGTAAAGGGTTAATTCAATTCCTTGCTAAGCCCCTGAATTCCTGGCAATAGTTTAATGCACTTCCTTGCTAACCTGGATACCTTGGAAAGGTTTAATTCAAATCCTTGCTAAGCCCCTGAATACATGGGAAAGGTTTAATTATATTCCCTACTATGCTCCAGAATACTTGGGTAGGTTTAATGTCCCTGAATACCTTGGAAAGGTTGAATTAAATTCCTTGCTAAGCCCCTGCATCTGAATACCTGAGAAAGGTTTGATTCAATTCCTTTCTAAGCCCCTAAAGACATGGGAAATGTTTAATTCAATTTCATGCTGAGCCTCTGAATACCTTCGAAGGTTCAATTCAAATCCTTGCTATGGCCCTGAATACCTTGGAAAGGTATAATTTAATTCCTTACTATGCCCCAGAATACTTGGGAATGTTTAATGCCCCTGAATACTAAATACCTGGGAAAGGTTTAATTCAACTCCTTGCTAAGCCCTGAATGCCTGGGTAATGATTCTATAATTCCTTGCTATGCCTCTGAATACATGGGAAAGGTTTAATTCAATTCCTTGCTAAGCCACTGAATATATGCGTAAGGTAAATCTAATTCAGTGCTGAGCCCCTGAATACCTGGGAAATTCAATTCCATGCTATGCCCTAGTATACCTTGGATTGGTTCAAGTCAATTCCTTGCTAAACCCCTGATACTAACAACACAGGGTTAATTGGGGTAAAAAGATAGATCATTAGTTTAAACCTATTTATTTCACATCAATTTTGAAACAAGCTTTAAGCTTATATTAATCATGCTTGATGTCTGCTTCCTGAAGATATAACCAGTACTTGTGCCGTTTGAGTAGAAAAATCCAAAAGGCAGAACCCACTTATCACAGGATTCAAACAGGGGACCTTTGGCACAAGGGACCAACAAGCTACCACTGCACTACTGTCTCCCAAATGAAAGAACATTGTGGGGCTAAGATTAGTTTTCTCCTTTTTAGGCCTCAGGACAGGGCTCATATGTATCTGTCTTTACCAGTAATAAATCTGTTGAACCCTTTTTTACTTGCAGATGCTTTTGATGCATATGCAGTAGACACCTTAACACTTTCCCCCATACAGCAAATCTGCAGCAGACGAATTAGAAAACATAGTGAAAAATACCCGAACAATCTCCAGAAAAGATAGCTTAATTGTTAAATAAAGTTGAAAACATTGTGGCCAAAGGGGAAATTGCTCATCATGAGCAATTTCACCTTTAGCCACAATGTTTTCAAAAGTCGTCTGTTGCTTTTGCGTCAAAATGCATCTGCAGGTAGGTGGGAAAGGATTCAGAAAAATCTCTGATTAAAGGAGAAGTTGCTCAAAAAGAGCAATTTCTCTTCTTTATAAAAAAATTAGCTTTATCCAATAATCATATTTCATTTTAGGAGATTTTAATAAATTTCAATTAGATGTTTTCAAAATCGCTTTCTACAGGTTTTTATTTTAATGCAAGAAAGGGGATAGTAAAATACATCTATTTCTGATGAAATAAAATATGTCTATGAAAATAATTATAAATACTCTATGGTTCAATATTTCAGCACTAGAGCTTCCTCAAAATTTATAAATATTTGACATTAAACTTTTCCCACATATAGACGCTTTCTGATGCCTCTGCAGCAGACGGTTTTTAACATAGTGACAAAAGAAGAAATTGCTCGTCTTTTTGCCACAATGTTTTCCACTTTAAGTCATACCGTATATACTCGGTTATAAGACGCATTTTTTTACCTTCAAAATCAAAAGTAAAGTTGGGGGAGCGACTTATAAGCGGGTCAAGCAAAATTTCAGAAAAAAAAATACCCACCGAGCTACCTATCTTCAAAAGCTGTCATTTATATAAAGAGCCGATTTAACACAATAATTCAAGTTTGATTGAAATAATAATAACATATTGAATTGATTTGTTTAGAAACCGAACAGAAGAAAAAATATAATTATGAATTTACACTCTTTTGTCTTTATTGTTTAGATTTATTAATGATCGGAAGCCATTTTGATTTTTGTGAAAATATAAATTGCGGCGCCGAAGTCGAGATTAAATAATTGTCTAAAATGCTAATCTCTCCTAAGGCTATTCTTTACACGCGACAAACAGTTTTAGGACTAATGCAAGTCAGTTGTAACTACAGCCTATTCCAGGAGAAATTACAACCGTTTGCATATAACCATCGAGTTGGAGGTACCTCATTGTAAATTGTGTAGACTAGTCACTACCACGTATTTGTAATTTTAAATGCAGATGTAGCAGACAGTGTTGGAAAACGTTGTGAGAAAAAGAGATACTGCTTTTTATCAGCGATGCATCCTTTCCTTACATTTTTTTATCTAGTTTCAAAGCTGTTAAACAAAGGAAAAATAAATACCATGCCCTTTTAAATCCTTTTCAATTCAAAGTTAATTTGTCCAATTTAAAGAAAATGTAGTAATTTCTCCTCGGAGCGCTATCAAAAGAAGTCTGCTGCAGATGTGTATAAATGCATGTTAAAATTGGTAAGAGTGAAATCTATATAGACCTTTATTTCCGCAAACCATTTTCCCAGACAAATGAGCTACGTCATAAAAAAGAGTATGTGCAGTTTATTCACAAGTATTACCAAGCTAATAGGATCGTAAATTTAACATTAATTTATATATATGGGTGTTTTTCATTTGTCGCGGCTGAATCAGCTGGTAAATTAGTGACGTCATTTATTGAGCCCTGTGTTTTTCACGTGACAAACATTTATAGGGCTAATGCAAATCTGTTGTAACTACAGCATGTTCCTGCAGAAATTACAACCGTTTGCATATAACCATAGAGTCCAACCTTCTTTCCACAGACCTTTAAAACCCTTGTCTTCACCTATCTGTGAATTACACACACTTTTAATAAACTTCGTCAATGCAATAAATTTTGACACATTTGCAGCAGACAGCTTTTGAAAATATTGTCAGAAAAGGAGAAACATGTATTGTCCTATTTAATTCATGCATCATATGCATAATTGTATTAATGCTATCAAACTCCTGTGTTTGTTTTACTTTTAACTCATCATTTTTTGAAAACATTGAAAGGATTAATTTTCATGTGTGAAATCGGACAAATGGGGCTTAAGGGTTGAATGCATGATAGAGACACCAACATCAACAAAACCCTTTGTTCATGTTTCGCGCTTTTATTTTTATATATTGAAATAAATATTAAGAAATTTGGACTAGTTAGTTTGGCTTATTTGGATTTATAAAATCAGGTTTGTGCATTATTATCTTCATGTATCATTATCCAGTTTTAGATCGAGAACCATGTTTTATTGAAGTATTTATCGTATTTGTTTGACATGAATCTTTTTCGAAATTTTATTTTTCCGGGGGGGTTGAAAAAACTCAGAAATCTGACTGCGTCTTATTAGAGAGAACAGCATAAAATCCTAGATTTTAGACCTCAAAGTAGGGGGTGCGGTGCGTCTTATAGTCGAGGGCGACTTATAACCAAGTATATACGGTAGGTTATCCATTCAATTATAGAGATTTTCAATTTTTTGACAAAATATGTTCAAAGTCGTCTGCTGCAGAATTGTCGTATGAGGAAAAGGGTCAATGGTGTTTACCAGTTATTGTTGCAATGTAATCAGCAGGTGATATGGTTGCCCCTCCCTTGGCATTTAGTAGTTTAACAGTAAATGTTTCATCACTCTCCTCATCTGTGTCTTGTAGAGCATTAATGTTGATATTCCCCTCTCTCAATCCACTGGGGTATGTCAAATAGCCCGATATGGGATTGACATCCTCTTTGGATGGTGTCAAGTATAACTCTTCAATCTCGCTGTAAAAATATGGGAAACAAGAATGAAGTGAAATCATATTGAAATCCACCCTGTAAATTGGGAGTGGATGGATCTTTAAAGTGTGAATTTATTGGCATAAACAAAAATCTAGCCATGTCCTGTCACTTTTTTTCTCCAATCAAGATGATATGAGAACTTTTGGTAGAGAGTTAGATAAGGAACATTCCTCTGAAATTATCTTAAAATTGACCAGTTAGTTTTAGAGAAGAAAATTATCAAAATGTTTGTCTTCAACCCCTTTTCTGATGCCTTGGCAACAGTAATTTTGAACAAAATAGAATTCTTCGAGCATTTCATAAAGAGGGTCACACAAGAAAAATTCTTGTGTTGTAGAAATATCCCATTGGTTGTAAAAGGAGAAATATATCGACAGATGCATGCACACACCTTTGCTTCTCCAACATCATGGGTGGGGGGAGGGGGGTTTGGGGGGGGGGGGGGTTTGATGAGAGAGAATTAAAGATACCTACTCTACAGTGAGTTTCCTTTCGTACACTCGCACATCCTGCATATAGCCTGTAAACTTGAGAGCTCCTGGATAGATTGAACCAATGGTTAATTGGCCTTCAAAGTCAACAATGGATTGTGCAGCACTTAAAGACCTGTAATTAGATATAACGAAATCCGGCATTCAGCCTTTGTCATTAACATATACAGACCTCTCGATTAAGGGGAATTTCATGTTCTTAAAACCTTATTCGACACTCACACCCTATGTTGTGTGTACTCAAAAGAATCGTCTCAGTGAGATGATTGTTTTGAGTACCCACAACATAAGGTTTAGTTGAGTCATAAGAGAAATATAGATGGAAAAAGAAAAGCTCACTCCTCTTTATCTTGTCCTCTACATATTCATAACAAGCATTTTCTTCTTTTGACACAATGTTTTTATCTCTTTACAAAAATTATTTATAGACATTTTTACATATTTTTGCCAAGATCAAAGTCGTCTGCTACAGATTGTGATAATATGTGAGAATTAGGGATAACATACCTTGTGTCAATGAGTTTATTGTCCACATAGAAGAGAATTGTCCCGGAATCAACAGATACAACAATGTGGTGGGTTAACGTGTCCTCAATGTTCTGTTCATAGGTCACTGTGAGTTCCACATTACCCTGCAGGAGAAAACAAAACAAATTACTTCCAATTATATCTCCTAATAAAGAATTCTTTGATTCACATTATTTGGAACCTCTGGAAAGTTTATAAGCATAAAGATACAGAGGCACCTCTTGCCACTTACAGAGATCTTTTTTTGTTTTTGCAGCATACGACTTTTGAAACATTGTGACGAAAAGAGAAATTGCTCATAATGAGAGATTATTCATTTTGTGACAATGTTGACAAATCAATTCAATTGATATACTGTCACATAGAGAGATTTCTTATATGTTGTCCCGCAAAGATATCTGCTGCATATTTGTTGTATATGAGAAAGGGTTAATCAAAAATATTAAGTTTATTTTGAGTAGCAATCCCCTGCCTAAAGCAACCACCCGGTGAACAAAGACCAGATAACTGTTTTTCCATGAGTGGTCTTTATAGGTTCCAGTGTATATATGATAAAGATATTTACTTGTGACTGATAAATGAATTGTATGCTCATATTATTTATTTATTTATTTATGGGGTTTTACGCCGCTTTCAATATTATTTCAGTTATATCACGGCGACGGTTCACTTATTCATGATCCCTGGGTAAACAAACCAGTACTAGGCTAGAAAATGTGCCTTGCCCAAGGGCACTCCACCATGAATGTAATGCTGCCACAGGGGATCGAACCCGGGACACCCGGTTTCGAAATCCCCGAAGCTAACCACTCGACCACAGCGGATTCCGTATGCTCAAGTTAAAACCCTCTTTAAATGTGCATTATTATGGGCCATGCAGTACAAAAGAAACACTTTGCAATGTTGCAATCAGCTTGCACCTTCATGCAGGCTGATCAGGATCTTCCCTGGTGGCCATCTTCATACTATCAAGTCCATAAATGCTAAGCATAGCAAACCCTTTCCCAGATACAACAAATCTGCAACATACAACATCTAGTTAAAAATGTAAAATAAACCTTAATAAAAGTATGATTATTGAGTTGAGTTTAAAATATTGTAATCACGGCGGCCAGATCACCTACTTGTGTGTTTCCTGGCTTTCTCACACCAGTAATCCACACAAAATTCTTTCCAAGCAACTGGCTGCTTTTCCACATAGACCGAAAGCCAATTGGTGGAAGATGAATATCACTTGTCACAGTGACTTTTGAAGACATTGTGACAAAAAGTAAAAGGGCTAATAATTAGCCATGCATTTCTTCCTTTATCACAATGTTTTCAACTCTATTCAATGATTATACTTACATTATTAGAGATTTTCTGTGAGAAAAAAATTTAGAAAAGGAAGAAATTATCAATATTTAAGACTTAATTTCGCCATTTTCTCACCATGTTTTCACAAAGATTAGTCAGAACAAGCAAAGGTGTCAAGACAACATCAATTGAACAGTTAAAAATGTTAGTAACAATGCGAGTTAACCCTTTCCCACATGCAGCCACATTTTGATAAATCTAAGGCAGACAACTTTTGAAAACATTATGAAAAAAGGATTTTGTTCATAATCAATTTCTCCCTTAGACACAATGTTTTTCATTTCTATTCAATTATTAATTCTTCCTTCATTTATAGAGTTTTGAATTTTTGTAAAGATGATTTCAGAGGCATCCGGTGCAGATTTTTTATTTATGTGAGAAAGGGTTAACCCTTTCCCTCATACAACAACTCTGCAGCAGACGACTTTGAACATATTTTGTCAAAAAATAGAAAATCTCTGTAATTGAATGGATAACCTAATGACTAAAAGTGGAATACATTGTGGCAAAAGGAGAAATTGCTCATTTTGAGCAATTTCTTCTTTTGTCACTATGTTTTCAAAAAGCTGTCTGCTGCAGAGGCGTCAGAAAGCGCCTATATGAGGGAAAGCGTTAAGCAATTCATTAGCCCGCTACACAGCTGAAGATGTCTGACTTCGCAAATACATCTAAAGTTGTTTATTTAATGTATTTTAGTAAATATACAAGAGCACTTAAAACTCAAATCAGGGAAAATGTACATATTGGTATTTCTGAACAGTGTATGTTCAGATCAGCTTGTGCAACTGCACAGTCCATTCAGTCCTCTCAGGTTCTACATAAATTGATTGATTCTTTTAACAAGAATGTGAAAGTAATACATTGATAGTGGAGATCTTGATCAGACTGTGTAGATGCACAGTCTGATCTGAATCTACAGGGCTAATTTAAAGTCAACTTGTACCTTTTGCCATGGACAGGCAAAAAAGATGCCTTCAGGCCAAAAATTACAACACACAGCTCATTCAAACAGCAAAGATCTGACAAGTCTTGTGTGTCCACACAGTCTCACCAGAGTCTTCACTATCAGCCGTTAATGATAACCCTTTCCCATTTCAGGATTCATTTTGATGCATCTGCAGCAGACATTGTGGCAAATGGAGAAATTGCTTATCATGAGCAATTTATTTTTGCCACAATGTTTTCATCTCTATCCAGTGATTATTATTTTCATTCATTCAGCTTTTCCATATTTTGTCTAAGGTGTTATAAAATCTGTTTAAGTTTTCTTAAGGGCCTGTCACAAACTACCAATTTACCTCGCCGGGACTAAACCGGAGCACATAATTATTAACGGCGAGAAAACAGCGGAGCTCTGTTGAGAAAGCACTTGAAACATCTCAATTGGCCGTAGAAATACCGATGTAGTTCCTATCGTGATACCATTGTACTACCGATGTATGAACCGATGCGCTACCGCATACCACTTTCATGTCACCTTAGTGTTACCGATGCGCAACCAATATTATATGAAGGGGCCGCTATTTTTTACCGATGTGCCACCGTTGACCGGAGCTATAGCGGAGTGATACCGTTGCGCCATTGTACTGCCGATGCACTAAACACTGTTGTTAGAGTGTAGAAATCTTTCATTGTGATAATAGTTTATACAATCAATGAGACATCAATCACATCTCCTCTACAGCATCATGTCTTGCCATGGCACAGAACTGGCTTTAGAGTTCCTTGCTGGTGGTGTTTGAGCTGGCCACGACATGGATGCCCTGTAGGTTTCTGCCCTGCCTACTCGTTCCTGGGATGAGGTCTCTGTTTGCATTCTCCCAACGGTCTAGCTGCTGGTTCTGCAGTGTTGGATACCACCCTCAAGTTGTGGTGAACAATGCATGCCTTCACGATGCTTTTTATAGTCGATGAGTGGTGCTGCATTGTGGTAAGCAAAATCTGGAAGTGGTTGGCCAGAATGCATTTTCAACAACCCTCCTAGCTTGGGACACTCTGTTATTGAAGATTCTCTCATCATCTGTAAGACCACGTGAGGTGTACAACTACATCAAGTGCTTCTGTAGGCCAGATGCCTCATCACCGACTAAGAAGTATGGCACATCCTTGTAGTCATTAAGAAGAGGATCTGGAGCAGGGAAACCAATGGTTTGTTCAATTTTTAGCCATTTCCTTGAGTTCAGACTCGTAGATCCGGGCGTCAGATGAGGCTGCGGGACTACCCACATTTGCCTAGAGGAACTTGTAGTCTGCATCTACCATTGTCATGAGCTCGATGGAGTGGAACCTCTTGTAATTAAAGTACAGGGATCCACTCTTTGGAGGAGCCTTACAGGCAACATGCCTGCCATCAAGGGCACCACAGGAATGTGGAAAGTTTCACTTCTCCATGAACTGGTCTGATATCTCACGCCAGCCTTCAGGGGTTGTGTGGCAGTTCATCACCTCGTCATGGTCCTCATCAATGATGGCTTGGCAGACTTCTCTCATGGCCAGTGATGGGTGTTTTTGGGTACCCTTCAACCAAACTTCATGACCTCGTACTTAGTCTCAGAGGCGATGTGGCGCAGAGTGATGGCAATCTTCAGACCAGGATCCAGGGGCTCCCTGTACCAGGTTCTTTGTTTGGTGATCCTGGGATCAACTCGCTGTAACAGTTCATCGTACATCTATGGGGGTATTCTGAGGAGTTCTTGAAGGCCCTCTGATCCTCCCTGCAGAGCCCCACCAGCAGCTAGTCATACATGCCAAACTGACATCGCATGCTTATCCATGGTCTCACCCAGATTGCTCGAGGTACTTGAGGTCTTCTTCTTCTTCTCCTCCTTCTGGCCTGAATCTGGTGAAGTGTCAACTGAGTAACCTGGTGGTTCTGGTGTTGGAGAAAGGCTAATTGATAATCGTGTAGCCAGAGATCCGCCATCCTCGTAGACAAACGAAGGAATGACAGGCTGGTAGTCTGTGCGAGATTTTTGAGCTAGTTCAAAAATTTAAGCCGTCATCTGCCGTTGCCAAATATTTCGCCTATGTTTTGACAATGTACTACCATTCTTAGCGATGTGATACCGTTGCGCTGCTGTCTTAGTACCGATTCCCGAAAATCACCAAATTTGTGCTCCGGTATAACTCCGGCAAGCCAAGTCTGCTAGGTGTGACAGGCCCTTTACATTGGAAAGGGGTTACATCTAACAACACTCTAAACACCTTTATATATATTTATATATGCCAATCAAATGGATTATGCAAAACCCACTTTTGGTCTGACTCCTATTTTTTCAAGGTCAGGTTTTCAGCCAATCTTATTAAATCCAAACCTTAACGTATTGCAGTTTGTCTCAGATTTTCCTTTGCATAACAATGATTAGCCAATCAAATTGTTGCATACAAAAATTGTAAGGTATCAACAACTGAGATAACCCATATAAATAAATGAGAATGAGAAGCAGTGATTTCGTGAGACAATCTCATATATATATATAGCAAAGTATTTTGGTATGATTTCAATAAGACTGGTCTTTAGCATAATACTAGCGTGCTGATTAACACAAACATACAAAACTGGTTTTACTAAGGTGCACATGTGCTCACATATATCATTAGATGATAAAACATTTTACAATATTTAACAAACCTCAAATCCCTGAAAGAACAAATAAATGGCGATCATGAGTTAGAGCCAATGCAAAAAGGAAAAAAGCAATTAATAAACATGATTATGAAATTCCGTTGGAGGGAAATTGAAGTTTTACTTGTTTAGAAATCTTGATAAATATTCCTTTTAAAAAATTGTTTATTACATAAGTTTTAAGCAGCTGATTACTACATATCTTGAACATAAATTAAAAATCCTTTCGAAAATCCGAAAGCATTTTGACAATTCTGCCTCAGGTTGATTTGAAAACATTGTGGCAAAAGGAGAAAATGGTCATTTTAAGTAATTTCTCATTTTGTCACAATGTTTTCAAATGTAGTCTGCTGCAGAGGCCATACAAAGTGTCTTAATGTGGGAAACGGTAAACTGTCACAAAATATGCACATATGTAGGAAACGTCAGCTTTGCTAGGTCAGGGACTGCAACTCTAAAGTGACTTGATTGATCATAATATTACATTATACCCAGAAAGTTTGATGAAACCAAATGGGAAGTCTTCAAGTTAGAAATAAGATTTTGATAATTCAGGTGCCCAAGCTATGAAGTGACTTAAGCCGTCTTGCTATGTTTAAACCCTTTCCCTTTTGCAGACATCTTTTGAAACGTCTGCAGCAGATGACTTTTGACAAAAATAGCTCATGATGAGCAATTTCTCCTTTTGCAAAAATGTTTTCAACCCCTACACAAAAAATGAACTTTTTTATGTTGTGATTTTCCATATTTTTGCCTAAATGAAATCAATATCATTTGCTGCAGATTGGTTAGATATGGGAAATGATTAAACTTGATCAAGATATTATATCCATAACATCCAAAACATTCACAGCAAGTATGATGATATGATCCAATATGAATTAACTTTTCAAATTTTATTTGATGCCACAGATTTTCCCATAGAATTACAGGTCTTAAAACAGGTATTCATAAAATCAGGCCTATAATTTTAAAAGATCATTTGGCAATGAAATGTATCTTTTCAAACAGAAAAGACATTAAATGTTTGTATCAGCAAAATGTTTTATCATAAAGTTGAAGGTCTAAATACTACCACCATATTTAACTGTAGCGTGATTGTGTTGTTATACAGAACAGCATTCTCAACAATATAGTATAAGATTAATAAAAAAGAAATATAGAAATTAAAAAGAGTTTTGATAAGCGTATACAAAAACACTATCATTAATTTATGTCTGAATACTTTGTTCTGATATCTGCAGTACCATCAGTTTGAAAACAAGACCCAAGTCCATTATGAGATTCAAAATTGGTGGACCAAGATTTTGGTAGCAAATGTGTAATTGCTCATGTCTGAGAAAATTTGATCAAGAGTGCTAAAAAAACCAGCGCAGAGTAGACAATGTAAGCAAGGTTGTTAGCATTAGCCTCTAATAGCTATGTTTTCAAACTCATTATTTTTTTTTTATTGTTGAGAGTCATTTAAGAAACAATTTTCTCAATTTATTGCGAAATCTAAAAGACAGATTTAGAAGAACAAGAGGGCCATGATGGCCCTGGAATCGCTCACCTGTTTTTTTATTTTTTTTCACTTTAGCTATATAAGCCCCGCCCCTGGCGGCCATAGTTTATGACCAATCAACTTGGCTTGAAGGAATCTGATAGAGGGTCACCCAAGGAACATTTCTACAAAATTATTTGAAAATCGGCCTGACACTTTCGGAGAAGAAGATTTTTTAGGTTTTCACTATAGCCATATAAGGCAAAAAAGCCCCCCCCCTGGTGGCCATGTTTTTTTACCAATCAACATGGCTTGAAGGAATCTGAAAGAGGGTCACTTAAGTAACATTTCTACAAAATTATTTGAAAATCAGGCTGACACTTTCGGAGAAGAAGATTTTTTAAGTTTTCACTATAGCTATATACCGCAAAATAGCCCCGCCCCCCTGGCGGCCATGTTTTTCGACCAATCAACTTGGCTTGAAGGAATCTGATAGAGGGTCATCCAAGGAACATTTCTACAAAATTATTTGAAAATCGGCCTGACACTTTTGGAGAGGAAGATCTTTTAAGTTTTCACTATAGCCATATAAGGCAAAATAGCCCCGCCCCTCCTGGCGGCCATGTTTTTCGACCAATCAACATGGCTTGAAGGAATCTGACAGAGGGTCATCCAAGGAACATTTCTACAAAATTATTTGAAAATCTGCCAACCAGTTTGGGAGAAGAAGATTTTTTAAGTTTTCACTATAGCCATATAAGGCAAAATAGCCCCGCCCCCCTGGCGGCCATGTTTTTTCACCAATCAACTTGGCTTGAAGGAATCTGATAGAGGATCATCCAAGGAACATTTCTACAAAATTATTTGAAAATCGGCCTGACACTTTTGGAGAAGAAGATTTTTTTAGTTTTCACTATAGCCATATAAGGCAAAATAGCCCTGCCCACTGGCGGCCATGTTTTTGACCAATCAACATGGCTTGAAGGAATCTGAAAGTGGGTCATCCAAGAAACATTTCTACAAAATTATTTGAAAATCGGGCTGACACTTCTGGTGGAGAAGATTTTTTAAGTTTGCACTATAGCCATATAAGGCAAAATAGCCTGGCGGCCATGTTTTTCGAGCAATCAACATGGCTTGAAGGAATCTGATAGAGGGTCACCCAAGGAACATTTCTACAAAATTATTTGAAAATCGGCCTTACGCTTTCGGAGGAGAAGATTTTTTAAGTTTTCACTATAGCCGTATAAGGCAAAATAGCCCCGCCCCCCCTGGCGGCCATGTTTTTCGACCAATCAACACGGCTTGAAGGAATCTGATAGAGGGTCATCCAAGGAACATTTCTACAAAATTATTTGAAAATCTGCCAACCAGTTTGGGAGAAGAAGAATTTTGAAGTTTTTTTTTCGTTTCGTTGCCATGGAAACCAGAATTTTGCATGGATCCCAAAAATTTGAAGGGATTCTGGTGAGGTCATTGAGAGGATGCTTTCTGTGAAGTTTCATCCAAATTGACCCACTGGTTACTGAGGAGAAGAAGTTGACGCACGACGCACGACGCACACCGCACGACGGACCCCGGACAAAAGGCGATCACAATAACTCACAAAATGGAATGACCCATGCAGTGAGCTAAAAACGAAAGGAGATATAAAATCATACCAACTTAACTTGAACAGGACTTATCCCTAATCCAGCTTACGCAACTCAAAAACTACATTTTGTTTTTTCCAGCCATCCATGACTTTAATCAAAATTTGCAAATAACATATACAAAGATCAGCCTGCACATTCTGTGCAGACTATACTTAGTCTACATTATTCTCTACTAATGTATCAATAATAAGTAAGTATTTGTTATATCAGGTATGATGAAATCAAATGCAGGTTTTAGATATTACTTTTCCGCACACAACAAATATGCAGCAGGCAAATTATACAATGACTAAACAATAAAATATAAATAAAATAATTCTTTATAAATTTATGTAAATGAAAGTTTTATTATCGAATAGAGTTGAATATATTGTAGATACGTCATCTGCTTAACCCTATACCGCATATAGAAGCTTTCTGATGCCTCTGTAGCAGATGGCTTTTGAAAACATTGTGACAAAAGAAGAAATTGCATATCATGAGCAATTTCTCCTTTTGCCACAATGTGTTCAACTCCATCAAATAATTAAACATTCATTATTATAGAGGCTTTCAATATTTTTGCTTAGTTTATGTCTTGTCATCTGCTACAGATTTGTTGTATGTGAGAAAGGTTAAGATACCTTTGCAAAGGGAAAAGTGTTCAAAGCATACTTACATTTACTCCTGTAGAAGACAATCCAAATATAAGCAGGGTCCTTTGACTGCTGGATACCAGTCGCAGAGTGTAAAAATGTCTGGAACCATCCATGTTGGTTTTGGCAATGATATACCCATCCGTATTGGCAAATGGAATGACCCATGCAGTCAATGTTATCCCATTCTCGGCCATCTGTCTTGGAGGTTGAAACATAGTAGGGACTGATATCATTGAAGCTGAAATAACACAATTTGAAAGTAAATACTAAAACATATCCCTGATATAACTATCTTGTTAAACCCAGAACTAAACTTTTCTGCAGAAGCAGACGCTTTTATTGATCTGATGAATACCTATTATAGGTCATCTTAGAATGTTCTTTTGTGTCAACCAATAAAATTGTCACCTTCAATATTGTTAGGTATCTATCATCAGGGGAGATAACCCTTATACATAGTAAACATTTAAACATTTCCCTGCTATAACAATCTCACTACCCCAGACCTTAACTTTTCTGCAGTTGCCGACGCTCAAATAGATCTGATGAATGCCTAGCGATAACATGTCATCTTAGATTGTTCTTTTGCATCAACCAATCAAATTGTTGCCTTCAAAATTGTTAGGAATCTATCAACAGGGAAGATAACACTTATAAATAAACAAGATAGAAAAGCACTGATGACTGAGTGTTGGTTGCGATGTCATTGTACAGGAAAACAAAAAACCTGCTCATGAAAATTTATATTTATAAGGTCAATTTGAAATGACCTTTTATGCAGTGTCATCAGATCCAATAAACATTTTGGTCTGAATTTTATGAAATTGATGCTATAACAAAAATACTATTGTGTGAAAATTAACAAGAGTGCTGCAAGTGAACGCCAACATTTGTCTGATCATTTTGATTTATTTTCTCCTTTTCTCACAATGCTTACAAAAGTGCTGCTTCATTTTGTCTATATTAACCCTTTCCCACATACAAACGCTTTCTGACACCTCTGCAGCAGATGGCTTTAAAGAAAGTTGTGGCAAATGGACAAAATGCTCCCTATGAGCAATTTCTTTTTTAAGCCATAATATTTTAAACTCTTTTCAGTAATCAAACTTTCATTAACCCTTTCCCTCATACGACAATTCTGCAGCAGACGACTTTGAACGTATTTTGTCAAAACATAAAAAATCTCAATAATTGAATGGATAACCTATGACGAAAAGTGGAAAACATTGTGGCAAAAGGAGAAATTGCACGTTCTGTGCAATTTCTTCTTTTGTCACTATGTTTTCAAAAAGACGTCTGCTGCAAATGCGTCGGAATGCGTCTGCAAGTGGGAAAGGAGTTTTTCCATATTTTGCCAAGATGTTTTCAAAGTTGTCCGCTGCCGATTTGCTGTATGTGGGGAAGGGTTAAGGACAGGGTTAGATAGATAGAACATTACTCACATTCTATTCCAGTGAAAGAAACCACAGTGGTTCCAGTTCCTGGTCGTCTTTTACTGGGCAACAGTACAAAATTGGATGGAATGTTAGCCAAGAACAAGAGATCATAGACCTGTGGTAAGCTGCCGGCTACTTTATCTGAATAGACTTCCCACATCACCTGTATCAGAGAAAGCAAAAAAATATAATTAGAAATCAAAGGCCTGATTAAACGAACAAGAGGCCCACTGCATAAGGCAACAAGGAACATTTCTACAAAATACCTTTAAAATCTTTCACATACTTTTGGAGAAGAAGATTTTTAAAGATTTCACTATAGTCACATAAGGCAAAATAGTCCCGCTCCCTGGTGGCCATGTTTTTAATCAATCAATATGGCTTGAAGGAATCTGATTGGCAAGATACTTTCGGAGATGAAGATTTTTAAAGTTTTCACTACAGCCATATAAAGCAGAAACAGACCTGCCCCTTGGCGTTCATGTTTTTAATCAATCAATATGGCTTGAAGGAATCTGATAGAGGCTTACCCAAGGAATATTTCTATAATCTTATTTGAAAAAGCGTCCAAAAGGTTTGGGAGGAGAACATTTCTTAAGTTTTTTGTTTTCGGTTGCCATGGAATCCAGAATTCTGCATGGATAAAAAACATTGAAGGAATTCTTGTGAGGACATTGAGAGGATGCTTTCTGTGAAGTTTCATACCAATTGACCCACCGGTTACTGAGGAGAAAATTTTGACGCACGGATACACATATGCATGCACGCACAGACTAATAACTGATAATTCGCCCTGACATAAGCTCTTCTGACTTCCAGCCAGTGGAGCTAAAAATCAGAAATTTATTCTTTCCCTTATAAAGGCATCCGACACCCAAGAAAGCAAGTGATTTGGAAAACATTCAAGAAAAGTAGAAACTGCTGAAGATTAGCAATTTCACCTTATTCCACAATGTTCTAAACTCAGTATTCAAGTTATATTGTTCCTTTCAAACATCTGTTTCTTTAACCTTCTTAACAAATCTCACATACACAAAATCTGCAGCAGACAACTCTTGGAAGCATATATATAGGCAAAAACATGAAAAATCAATATTAATGAAAAAAGTTTAATTATTGAATAGAGTTGAAAATAATATAAGCAATTTCTTCTTTGCCACAATAATTTCAAAAGGCCTCTTCTGCAGAGGCATCGAAATACATCTGAATGAGGGAAAAGGGTTAAAATCCTTTCCCTCATACGATGATTCAGCAGACGACTTTGAACATATTTTGTCAAAAAATAGAAACATTTCTATAATTGAATGGATAAACAATGACTAAAAGTGGAAGACATTGTGGCAAAAGGAGAAATTACTTGTTTTGAGCAATTTCTTCTTTTGTCACTGTTTTCAAAAAGCTTTCTGCTGCATGCAGAGGCGTCAGAGACGCTTTCTGATGCCTCAGCAAAAGAAGACTTTTGTGACAGTATATTCAATATTTATACTATCATTTAAAAAGATTTTCCATATTCTAATATGTTCAAAATTGTCTTCTGCAGATTTAATGTATGTAGGAAAGGGAAAGTATTAAAGACACAAATGTACGAAACTTTCAAACATAAATCAGAAGCCATTTCCCTACCTCTACAGTTCCAAATATACCCATGCGCCTCTGTACGACTAGACTGCCCTGAGTACTGGCAGCATTGCCGGGATAATAATCCTCCGCTAAGGTAATCTCCCTTGATAAAAGTGGGAAGCCGAATCTCCCATATGGATCGTCACTGGCAAGGATAGTGATCAGGGCTTTCGAGTCCTGGTGAATACGGGCTAATGGTATATCTGTCCGTCCATCTACCACTGATTTAAAAAACATAATTGTGTGTAATCATTTTTTAAAGCCATTTACTACAATTTGTTTTTCAACAGATCAACTTTAACACTTTCCCACCTTCAAACGCATTTTGGCAAATCTGCAGTAGACATCTTTCGAAAACATTATGACAAAAGGAGAAATTGCTCCTTTTGCCACAATGTTTTCCACTCTTAGTCATAGGTTATCCATTCAATTATAGAGATTTTCTATGTTTTGACAAAATATGTTCAAAGTCTTCTGCTGTATAATTGTCGTATGAGGGAAAGGGTTAAATAGCATATCTGCTGCAATGCATTCTAAAGTCATCAGAATCAGTTGCACGATTCAAATAACCACTTTGAAAAGTTCCCTGAGGAATTTTGCATATAAACACAATGATTACCAACGTTTTGCTGCAGCTGTATAAAAATTCATCTGAATGTGTTGAAAGGATTTACAATGCTCGTCTAGGAACAGATTGTGTATTGTTTTTTAGAATTTTGGGGCAAGGTTAAAGTTTTGTGACAGTACAGACACTGCCGATTACAACGCCAATGGTATAACAATAGGCCGAATTTCTTTCTTTGATAAATAGACGAGCTAAATGAGCATATTTTACCTATGACCTCTGTGAGTTGTATATTGTACGTTTCATCCTGCTCTGGTTGAATGTCCAGTCTCGGAGTTAATTGGATATACTTGGTTCTTTCCCCTACTCGAAATGTTACACTGAGGTTCTCGGCCACTAAAAAGTCACCCCCATTCGATGCCACAACATTGGATGTGGTAAAATACAGTTTATAAAATACCATCACACCACCGAATGCCCCTTGGTCTCTGGAAATTCTGAAAACCAAATATTCGCTTGCCATTACGAAAAAATATAACTGTGTAGTAACAGATCAGTCAATATATTATATAATTATAATTTGTAGGAAAATTTATTTACACGATAATAAGTTTTCATATATTCTTCTTCTGCTTTGAAAATATTTAACTTAACCCTTTCCCTCATACGACAATTCTGCAGCAGACGACTTTGAACTTATTTTGTCAAAACATAGAAAATCTCCTAAGTTGAATGGATAACCTATGACAAAAAGTGGAAAACATTGTGGCAAAAGGAGAAATTGCACGTTTTGTGCAATTTCTTCTTTTGTCACTATGTTTTCAAAAAGTAGTCTGCTGCAGAGGCGTCAGAAAGTGTCTATATGAGGGAAAGGGTTAAATAGATAATGTCATATCTTGAAATGTTGAACATGGCTTTAGTCAACCATTCCACACATACAACAAATCTGCAGCAGACGTCTTTGACAGTATCTTGGTAAAAATATGAAAAACTTAAAGTATAATTATTGAATCGAGTTAAAAGCATTGTGGCAAAAGGAGATATTAATTTTTCATTTTGCCATTATGCTCTGAAAAGTCATCTGCTACAGAGATATCAGAAAGTGTCTGTATGTGTCTGATTTGAAAATATTTAAAATTGATAAATATTGTCATAATTAGAAATTTTTAACCTGGCTTTTATTCTAGGCTTGAAAACATTCTCAAAATTTCTTTCTGCAGCTTTCTGTTTTGATTGATTATTTGGGTTTATAAAGCCATTTTTCAGTCATATAATGGAGGCCAATTCACCTACCCATGTGTTTCATGCCTTTCTCACACGTTAGCCCATCAGTGAAATGACGCTCGTTTCATTGACTTTTGTCAAATATTAGAAAAAATGTTCAGTTCTGAAGAGTCTTAGCCCTTACCCACACACAGTAAATCTGCAAAATTTATAATCAAAAAGATTGAAAATCTCGATGATTGTAGGTATAATTACTGTAAGAAGTTGAAAACATTGTGTCAAAAGGAAAAATTGCTTGTTTTGAGCAAGTTCTCCTTTTTTCACAATGTTGTCAAAAGTCGTCTGCCGGTGGGAAAGGGTTAAAGATTTCTTACTTACGCATAACTAGCAGTGCCCCCTTCTTCAACAGTCTGTGAGAATGGAGCATCAAAATGGAAGACACCATAGGCCTCATCATTGTCCAGAATGGAAATGTTAAATCGATTTGGACCAGTCAACACACAGTCACCTGTAATGGAAACACACAAATAAGAAATGTTTAATCGATTTGAACCAGTCAACAGTCACCTGTAATGGAGACACACAAACAAGAAATGTTTAATCGATTTGGACCAGTCAACACAGTCACCTGTAATGGAGACACACAAATAAGAAATGTTTAATCAATTTGGACCAGTCAACACAGTCACCTGTAATGGAGACACACAAACAAGAAATGTTTAATCGATTTGGACCAGTCAACACAGTCACCTGTAATGGAGACACACAAATAAGAAATGTTTAATCAATTTGGACCAGTCAACACAGTCACCTGTAATGGAGACACACAAACAAGAAATGTTGAATCGATTTGGACCAGTCAACACAGTCACCTGTAATGGAGACTCACAAACAAGTACATCAAAAAGTTTGTCTTGTTTAATTGTCTCCTTCATACAGACATATTTTTTAAGTGTCTACTGTAGAAAACTTTCGAAAACATTGCAAATGCACCATATAATCATAATTGCTTATCTTAGTAAATGCAAATACATTTTGACGCATCTAAAGTAGACTGCTTTTGAAAAGATTGCCCGAGATTTATGTAACATTTTTACAAATTGTCTGCTACAGATATACTACATGTTGGAAAGGGTAAACAAAACTATTACTTGACAATTTTAGCATGTTCTTTTACCCCTGTGCAAAGATAAGTTTAATAATGACAAAACTTTGATCAAAAGACTTTAAAAATGGTAGTAATGGCTGCCAACCTTGGGGCTCAGTGTTGCAGGGTTGTCATAATGACTGACTGACTGGTGTCAGGATAAATGGATTAGTAGTACTGGTAACTTACCCTGAAAATGCAGTGATATAATTGAACAAGTGCACCACAGAGCAAATGCAAACGATCACCTGTATTTTTCTAAGTATAAAAACGCATTTCTGAATAATTAGTGAAGCCAGAGTTATATGACTTTGTATGGTATAGTTGTTCTTAGGAACTTGTGTTCCAAGTTAATTTGAAAATGTTGAACGTTTTTTTGAGTTACGAGGTATGATAGTAGGTATCATGGTAGCCCAACTTTTTTTCTTTGAAAAACATACAAGCTAAAAATTGTTGAAAGCGGCGTAAAACACCAAACAATCAATCAACTAACTCTGATCTTATAAGTGATTTGTTTTATGAAAATACTTATTGTGGGATAAATGAAACGCAGTTTAAATTTTATGAAAATAACTGATTGTCACAAAAGTATATTTCTTTGCTCTAAAGTCAGGATCAAGTCAATAATGTTGAGTAACACTATTATATTTTTACCCAGTATTTCATAAATTTCCACAAAAAACGTTTCTTTCCCCTCTGGTGTTTCATCGTCATATATCCGTACAGTGATTGACTTCTGTTCCTCCCCTATATTAAACACGACCTGACCGCTTGTAATCACCATGAAGTCATTCAACTCGGAGCTGGCGGTCCAATCCACTGTCCGATACTTGACCGTGACAACTCTGTCAGTAGGACCATCCCGTTGTATTTGTACCACAGTCTCAGAAGGTTCTTCAACATCCACTGAAGTATCTGTAAAAAATTATTCAATATACAGAACATATATACAGCAATCAACCAATCGTTTACCGGATATATTTATTTTAAGGGTTGTCTGCTTCAAGAATATCTGTGCAAGACTGTAATGTAATGTTATGAATTTGTTTACCGTCACTGTGCACAGTTAACTATTTGGCAAGAAGCTATTGTCTTTGACTTATCTATTTGTTTAAAAATAGGGACCAAGGACCAAGGGTTATATTTTTACTATTTATTTAATTATTCTATAATTGAATGACTATGTTATTTTCTTTCAATTAGATTTTAACTATTTTATACCAGGAGGTTGAAAAAGGTACATCTTAAAGCTATATCACTGGTATACTTCTGACGACAATCAGTCAGGACCACCAGTTTAAAAATAACATTAAAAATTATATTTCCTCCAATACAAGTATAGATATTTGTTTTATTAGTGTTTTAAAAATGAACAAGGTTTGATCAGGATACAACTTAGTACAGTACTATAAGTTAATTATTACTAGGATTTATAAGGAGTGCCTAAGTTGTTTAGTAAAGTGCCATTGAACAATATTTCAATCCTGTTTTATGGTCAAGGAAGACAGTGTTAGAGTGTCAGCCTCTGATACCAAAGGTTCTTGGTCTGAATCCAGTGACAATCAGGTTCAGTAATTAATATCTCTATAGGTGCTACCTATTTACAAAAAAAACCAGTAAGATGGTTGTTAACAAAAATTAAAGAGCATACTTTGGCAATAAAAGATGATTTATAAGTAATTGACTAGACGATAAACATGTTCATTTGCCATTTCAGAAAGCTTCATGGGTTATTGAAAAAAAGAAAGAAAAAAAAAATATCTCACACCTGTTACCCGTGTGCGAAAAAAAAACATTTATGGGTTTTTTCGTAATATTTTTCCCCACAAATAGAGCAGGTACTGGTTAAGTCTCACGGAAGCAATAATCAAGAGGGATTAATATAAGCTGACAGCTTGCTTTGCAAATGATGTAAATAAATCAGTTAAACCCTTTCCACATACAACAAATCTTAAGCAGAAGTCTTTGACAACATACTCGAAAACAAGAGGCCCAAGAGGGCCAGTATCGCTCCACGGCCATAAGGCAAAAATAAAATCTCCAAACAGCCCTGCCCCGTGGTGGCTATTTTTTTTACCAACCACCATGGCTTAAAGGAATCTTGTAGAGTGTCACCAAAGGAATGTTTCTTCAAAATTATTTGAAAATATGCCTGACACTTTCGGAGGAGAAGATTTTTTAAGTTTTCACTATGGTCATATAAGTCAAAATAGCCCCGCCCTCTGGCGGCCATGTTTTTCGACCAATCAACATGGCTTGAAGGAATCTGATAGAGGGTCACCCAATGAACATTTCTACAAAATTATTTGAAAATCGGCTGAACACTTTCGGAGAAGAAGATGTTTTAAGTTTTCACTATAGCTATATGACGCAAAAAAGCCCCGCCCCCTGGCGGCCATGTTTTTCGCCCAATCAACATTTCTTGAAGGAATCTAATTAAGGTTCACACAAGGAACATTTCTACAAAATTATTTGAAAATCGGCCTGACACTTTTGGCGGAGAAGATTTTTTAAGTTTGCTCTTTAGCCATATAGGCAAAATAGCCCCGCCCTGTGACGGCCATGTTTTTTTACCAATCAACATGGCTTGAAGGAATCTGAAAGAGGGTCACCCACGGAACATTTCTACATAATTATTTGAAAATCTGCTGAACACTTTTTGAGAAGAAGATTATTTAAGTTTTCACTATAGCTATATAAGGCAAAAAAGCCCCGCCCCCTGGCGGCCATGTTTTTCGCCCAATCAAAATTTCTTGAAGGAATCTAATAAAGGGTCACCCAAGGAACATTTCTACAAAATTATTTGAAAATCGGCCTGACACTTTCGGAGAAGAAGATTTTTTAAGTTCTCACTATTTTTTTCTTTCGGTTGCCATGGAAACCAGAATTTTGAATGGATCAAAAAAAATTGAAGGAATTTAGTAGAGGACATTGAGAGGATGCTTCCCATGAAGTTTCAACCAAATTGGCCAAGTGGTTAGGGAGAAGAAGTCGTTTAAAGGAAAAAGTTAACGCACGCACGCAAGGACGCACGACGGACAATTCGCCATGACATAAGCTCGACTGGCTTTCAGCCAGTGGAGCTAAAAATTGGAAACTCCCTTTAAATAAAGGAACAATAATTGAATCAAGTGGAAAACATGGTGACAAAAGGAGAAATTGCTCGTTTTGAGCAATTTCTTCATTTGTTGCCAAGTTTTCATAAAGCCGCCTGCTACAGAGGCATCAGAAAGTGTCTATATGAGGGAAAGGGTTAAACTAAACCCTTTCCACATACAACAAATCTTAAGCAGAAGTCTTTGACAACATACTCGAAAAAAATTGGAAACTCCCTTTAAATAAAGGAACAATAATTGAATCAAGTGGAAAACATGGTGACAAAAGGAGAAATTGCCGTTTTGAGCAATCAGAATATCTCAGGCAACAAGTTAAATATCATGAGCAATTTCTCATTTTGCCCAATTGTTTTTCAAAACTCTTTAATTATTTATACTTTGATCTATAAAGATTTTTAAAATTTGTTTTGGATAAGTTGTTTTCAAAGTCCTCTGAAATATTTTCAATTCTACTCAATTATTTATATTTTCATTCATAAAGATTGTTCATGTTTTCTTTTGGCGAGATGTTTTCAAAGTCATCTGAAATGTTTCCAAATCTATGTCATCATTCATACTTTTATTTGTAAATATTTTCATTTTGTTTGGCCTAGATGTTTTCAGAGTCATCTGCTGCAGATTTGTTGAAATTGGGACAGAGTTGACACGAGAATTTGTTTAGATTAACCCTTTCCCTCATATAGATGCTTTCTGATGCCTCTGCAGCAGACGGCTTTTTGAAAACATAGTAACAAAAGAAGAAATTGCACAAAACGTGCAATTTCTCGTTTTGTCACAATGTTTTCCACTTTTAGTTGGTTATCCATTCAATTATAGAGATTTTCCAATATTTGACAAAATATGTTCAAAGTCGTCTGCTTCAGAATTGTCATATGAGGGAAAGGGTTAAAACTTTGCCACACTTTATGAAGCCTCAGCAGCTAACACATTTTTTGAAAACATGGTGGCAAATGGTGAAATTGCCCCGTAAGGAGCAATTTCCAGTTTTGCCACAATGTTTTCAATTTTATTAAAAAAAAAATCCTTTTATGCATAGAGATTTTTTCATGTTGATATGGTTTCAAATTCATCTGCTACAGATTGGTTGCATGTGGGAAAGGGCTAAGCTTTATTTCTTACCCATGAAATAAAGAGGAAAATCGTTGGCATTGATGACAATAGCTGTACTACTCCGTTCTCCAATCAATGCCCCGCCTTCAGGACTGGTCAAGGTCAATGTGAAGGACTCTGTTGATTCTGTAATCTGTAGATAATATGTTAATATAAGAGATTAATTTATTGTTTTTACACAATTTTCAACAGTTTTTCAAACACGGCGTTAATACTGTTCAGGTCTCCAGGAAGCAGACATCGGGCATGATTAGTATAAGCTTAAAGCTTGTTTTGCAATCGATGTAAATTAAATATGTTTAAACTAACAGCTTTTCAGTAATATCATAGTGTCATGTTGAACTGATTGTACATAACAGGGCTCTTGCGAGGGGGTGATTTGAGCGGATTGGTCGCCTTAAATTGTCAGATTTCGCCTATTCACTTGATCAAAGCGAAGTCGACTTGGCCGACAGTTTTGTTCTCAGTTATCGGACGCTATAAATCATCACAGTCACTCGCCATGTCGCTTTATACAGTTACGTAATCAGGAATTGACAACTGATAATGTATACCCATTTAAGGGAGAAGAATCCCTTAACCCTTCCCCTCATACAACAATTCTGCAGCAGACGACTTAGATCTAAGCAAACAGAAAGAAAAGCTCTATAAACTTTAGTATAATTACTGAAAAGAGTTGAAAACATTGTTGCAAAAGAAGAAATTGCGCGTTTTAAGCAATTTCTTCTTTTGTCGCCATGTTTTCAAAAAGCTGTCTGCTGCAGAGGCGTCAGAAAGCGTCTATATGTGGGAAAGGGTTAAAACCCACATTGAGGTAGAGCGAATTGTCCAATCAACCATCGTGACTTTATACACTTATTTGCATAAACGAAAATACAATTTTATGATAATTATACACACCTCATCAGGGACTGATTCTAGACTCACGTAGGCCATATCCTGGTCCGAGGCAAAGGTGAGGAACCCTGAGGCTGGGCCCAGATCTACTTCATCATTAGGGGTAAGGCCCCAGAATACTTTTATACTACCAAACAGGCCCCTGGTTCTCTGTACCCCAATTGTAGCTACCGCTCGCACAGCACTTTTGCTCTCATCTGTAAGGGATATAAGATGAAATTAATAATGCTTTTAACCCTTTCCCATTTGTAGACGCATTCTGCAGCTGACGTCTTTTGAAAACAAGAGGGCCATGAGGCCCTGAATCGCTCACCTGAGAATGGGCTATTTAAGACATAACTCTCTCATGCTCAAGCCAAACATGTGGCTTCCAGAGTGTTAACAAGATTTCCCTTAAATTTGGTCTAGTGACCTAGTTTTTGACATGACATGACCCATATTCGAACTTGGCCTAGATATCATCAGGACAAACTTTCTGATAAAGTTTCAACATGCTCAAGTTTAAAATGTGGCTTCAAGAGTGTTAACGAGATTTTCCTTAAATTTGGCTTAGTGACCTAGTTTTTATCCCGACATGACTCATATTCAAACTTGGCCTAGCTATTTACTTAGACAAATATTCTGACAAAGTTTCAACATGCTCAAGCCAAAAATGTGGCTTCCAGAGTGTTAACAAGATTTTCCTTCAATTTGGCCTAGTGACCTAGTTTTTTACCCTAACATGACCTATATTTGAACTTGGCCTAAATATCACTATGACAAACATTCTGACAAAGTTTCAACATGCTCAAGCCAAAAATGCGGCTTCAGGAGTGTTAACAAGATTTTCCTTAAATTTGACCTAGTGACCTAGCTTTTGACCCGACATGACCTATTTTCGAACTTGGCCTAGATATCACTAAGACAAACATTCTGACAAAGTTTCAACATGCTCAAGCCAAAAATGCAGCTTCAGGAGTGTTAACAAGATTTTCCTTAAATTTGACCTAGTGACCTAGATTTTGACCCCACATGACCCAGTTTCGAACTTGGCCTAGAGTTGATCAAGATATATGTTCTGATAAACTTTTATAAAGATTGGATGCAAAATGTTGCATCTAGTGAATTAACAAGCAAATGTTGACGACGGACGACGAACGACGAACGACGAACGACGGACGACGGACAAAAGGCAATCACAATAACTCACCTTGAGCACTACGTGCTCTGGTGAGCTAAAAATTGTGACAAAAGGAGAAATTGCTCAAAACAAGCAATTTCATCTTTAGCTACAATGTTTTCAACTATTTTCAATAATTATACTTTCATTTATAGAAATATTGTGTTGGGTGAGTCCCTAGGGTAGTTGTTGTATGTGCTTTGCCAATTGGGTTAACGCAATTCCAGGTGTTGATGACTTTCAACCCATCTTTAGCAGATTACCATTTTTTATAATGTTTTCAATTCTCTTCAATTATTATACAACCATTTATGTATTTCTTCGCAGGGAGACAGTTTTAACCTTTTCTTATATACAACAAATCTGCAGCAGACAATGTTGAATACATATAGGCACAAATTACAACAAGAGGCTCATGAGGGCCTATGCTCTACTGGGATGGGGACAACAAAGGAAAGAGGAATAATTATCAGATACTAAATGGAGCCTCTCTATTGTGTTCAAAAGGTCTATTATAAGAATTCCAACAATTCCAAGGACCATAATCCAGTCTTGCATGGATGGATCTGGCTGGTTTGCGAAAGGAGTCAAGCTCTCATGGATATCTAACTATTGTATAAGTTTGACTTTATCACGTTCACAAGCTCTTTTATAGCAATCAAAACTGTAGACTTTATCACGTTCACAAGCTCTATTATAGCAATTTTGACAATTTTAAGGGCCATAATCCAGTCTTGCATGGGCGGATCTAGCTGGTTTGCGAAAGAAACCAAACTCTCATTGGTACCTAACTACTGTGTAACTTTGGTGAAGATCAGATACTAAATGGAGCCTCTATTGTGTTCACATTGAGCTCTATTATTAGAATTTCGCCAATTCCAAGGACCATAATCCAGATCTGGCTGGTTTGCGAAAGGAACCGAGCTCTCATAGATATCTAACTACTGTATAAGTTTGATTGAGATACAATCAAAACTGAAGACTGTATCGCGTTCACAAGCAATTGTTTACAGACGCACGGACAACGGACACCACGCCAAGGCATAAGCTCTTCTGGCCTTTGGCCAGTAGAGCTAAAAATGTATCCAAATATTAACTTATTTATTGACCACAGTTGCTCATAATGAGCAATTTATCCATTATCCATAATATTTCAGAAATCTTAAATATAAAAAAGGGCTAAAGACTCATACAAAGATAATGTTGGGTCATACAATGATTTGAAAATTATAGTACTGGCCTTTTTCTTGGCACTCAGGATTGTGTGAATTATAAGCAATTATCTTTTTTTCCCACATACAATAAATCTGCAGCTCATATTGCCGAAAAATATAGAAAATGTCCATAAATATAAGTTTGATCATTGAACATGTTTTTAAAAGAAGTCTGCTGCAGATGTGTCAGAACAGATCTCAAGTGGGAAATGACTAATTTAAAAGGAATATGTCAACAGTAGGAACTTACTTATATAAATTACTTGTTCTGTAAACTGAAGAACTCCATGTGGGTCATCATTCTTTACGACCTTGACCTCAACACTCGATCTTGACCCAAACACAGCAGTATCATCACCATAGCTTTGCAGACGAAGGGTAAAGGTTTCTTCCAGCTGTAAAACAACAAAATATTTTAAGTTTGAATTTAAAAGTGTTACTATTCATGAACATTTTCTACTTTTGTCACAATTTTTTAAATAAATTCTCTCCTGCAGATGTGTTAAAATGCTTGAAATAATTCTGCTGCAACTAAATTTAGACTACACTTTTTTCTTGCCTTCATTCAACTATAGACCAAGAATCATTAATATATTTGAATATCATTATGTATGACAGATGCTCAGGAAAAAAATTGCGAAAAAAACCATGCAGTTCTTTTTTATTCAATTAACAATATCTTACCTCTGATATGTCATCAGGTATAGCAGCAATACTGAATGTTTTAGTCCTGACACCTGGTGGAAATGTGAGGACATTTGTGTAACCATGGAAATCAGCTTCCCCGTTAATAACGAGGTACTGGATAGACTTTGAGATGAGGTCTCCATCTTCTCTCATCACTGTAAACTGTATGGGTGTGCCTCCTTCCTGGAACAGCAAAAATATATACCCATTAGTACAGTGAGTATTGAACCGTTCCCACATACAACAAATCTACAGCAGACTACTTTGAAAACATCTAGGTAAAATGTGGCAAAATCTATAAGAGGTAAAGTTTAATCGACAGAAAAGAGTTGAAAATATTGTGCCTCCTTCCTGGAATAGAAAACAATGTAAAACATCAGTACAGTATGTATTAACCCTTTACCAGAAACAACTAATCAGCAGCATATGACTTTGAAAAACATTCAGGTAAGATTATGGAAAAATCTATGTGAAGAAAATTTTAATAAATGAAAAAAAGTTGAAAATATTGTCCCTCCTGAAACAGCAAAAACCTAAACACACTGAGAGTATTAACCCTTTCCCTCATATAATAAATCAGCAGACAACTTTGCAAACATACCCGAAATATTTTGGAAACTCCCTTTAAATGAAAGTACAATAATTGAATAAGAGTTGAAAACATGTTGACAAAAGGAGAAATTGCTTGTTTTGAGCAATTTCTTCTTTTGTCACCATGTTTTCAAAAAGCTGTCTGCTGCAGAGGCATCAGAAAGCGTCTACATGATGGAAAGGGTTAACTTTTCCCCACATACAACTCATCAGCAGCAGACAACATTGAAAACATCTAGATGAGACTTGGGAAAATGTATATTTATGCGAAAGTTTGTGCCTCCTTAAACAGCAACAATTTAAACCCTGTGGTACAGTTTGTATTAATGCTTTTCCACATA
This sequence comes from Serripes groenlandicus, assembly GCA_031761405.1. NCBI lineage: Eukaryota > Metazoa > Mollusca > Bivalvia > Cardiida > Cardiidae > Serripes > Serripes groenlandicus. Next base: position 125,604,005 of record JASEVX010000002.1, read on the forward strand.
CAGCAGTTAGTAATCAGCAGCAGATGACTTTGAAAACATTTCGTTAAGAATATAGAAAATTTATATAAAGGAAATTTTTATGTACCGAAAATATTTGAAAACATTGTGCCTCCTTCCTAAAAACAACAAAAATCTAAACCTATGAGAACAGAGAGTATTAATCCTTTCCCACATACAACAAGACGAATGTTTGATGCTTTTGTTTGATGCAAAGCATCAAAGAGAAGCCGCAATATTTCGTTTCACATGCAGAAATTAGAAAAAAGATCATTTAAATCCACAAACATTAGAACAATTTAATCTGTAGTCAGTAATGCTGATATCGGTTATTAAAGATATAAGTTTTATGTAGGATATTTAACCTGGCAGGGTCTGTGTTTTAAGTGAATGAGATAAATTAGAGTTGAACTGATCATGAAAAGTGACATATAATATTAAAGATAAATGGAAAAGAGGTTATGATAAATTTAAATTAGTACCAAAAACAATCAACTATTTGTATTGAGCACACACCCTGTTATGATAATGTTTTATCAAATGATGCTGACACACAGAAAATCTGTTTTTCGTTTGTATCGGTAAGTCATGATAGTGAATAAGGGTATCCCACATAAAACCAATCTGCAGTGCACGACTTTGAAATTATCAAGTAAAAAATGTAAAAAAAATCTCTATAAATGATCGTATGATAATTGAAAAGTGTTGAAATTATTGTGGCAAATGTAGATATTGCTCATTATGACCAATTTCTCCTTTTGCCACAGCGATTTCAATGATGTTTACCCTGAAAGACTTTAAAATCATCAAGTACAAAACATAGCAAATCTCTATAAATGATAGTAAGATAATTGAAAAGAGTTGAAATTATTGTTGCAAATTGAGCAATTGAAAATCAAAGCTGTCGGATTATAAACGAACAATCTCGAGTTGACGAAACTGATATGAACTCGTGTCGTGATTAGCATTCAGAAAATCAAGGAAACGTATTTCAATGTACACATAATCCGAAAGACTGACGAGAGCTGCAGCGACTTTTGAAAACATTCTGACAAAAAGAGAAATTGATCACGAGGAATTTATCCTTTTGCTACAATGTTTTCTACTTTATGTCCATAAATTATACCTTCATTTAGCAAGATGTTCCAAGTTTTACTTAATGTGCTACATGTCTGTTGTACGTGGGAAGGCTTAACTAGAAAACGTTAAACCAGTGCATGAAAATTTACTTGAATTTATTTCTTAAACTGTAAATTTACCAGTTGATATAAGAGTTGAAAGGCTGTCTAAATTTACAGTGATAAGTTACATACAGTTCAGTTAATCTGATCACACTTCGTTTGTAAGAACCAGAAGATTTCATTTCATTTAAGTTTTCTGGATGTTCACATCGCATCCGTGATAAAACATGTTGTCGGCTAGGCAAAATACACCGATATCGTGTTTACCGCGATATTCATGAATGTGAAACTGCAATGGCGAAAAAGAACGAAATTGATCTTGAAACAGATATTTCTGTGGTTTAAATCTTTTCATGTCTGCAGTTTGCAATGACAATTGTACTCAAAGTTAACTTTGAATCAAGTATGTACTGAACATGATAGTCAGATTATTAAAAGCAAAGCAAATGAAAAATGTATTTGAAATTACGATAAAAATGAAAAATCTATAAATAGACTATAGAGGAATGGTACTGTTTTTATTTTAGCTCCTATCTTGATTCCGGAACCAGAGTCGCTGCGCGGTCGCTTACGACATTTACAAACTAGACTAAATTGAGATTGGTTTAAAACGCGTTGGTGAATACAGATCAAATCTAAAACGTATACTAAATATTAAGATTTAGATTTAGTCAAAAATTTAAATTGAAAAGTTTAGTGAATACGGGACGTGGCTTCTTCGTCTAATTATTGCGTAATATATCATAGGATGTAAGGAACCAGACTACATTTACCAATTCAATAGAAGGGTTCTCTATTTTACTGTTTAGACTAGATACAGTATGAATTTCGCTTAAATAAAAATGTACATACATTCAATTAATATACTGGCCTTTGTCTTTTGTTTTTAATTTTTAAAACTCACACATGTATATAGAGTCTAAAAGGGATGTTTTAAAAGTCATTACCTTAAATTAATGTACTTAGTAAGGACAAAGAGAAATCAAGATATGTGGTCGCGCTGGCAGGTCCAAATATTCTCCTTGTTCGAAATTTCTAAGCATCCCTACAGGAAGCCGCCTCCTGGCGGCTTCCAACAAAACATCAGCAGACGATTTTAAAAACATTTGAACAAGTTTATGGAAAATCTCCATTAGGGAAAGTTTAATTATAAAAAAGTTGAAAATATTGTGGCAAAAGTAGTAACTGCTCGTAATGACACCATGTTTTCAAGTCGTCTGCTAGACTGTTAGCCCATTGGTGGAAGACAAATGACGTTAGTCACATTTTACGTCGTTCTAAAATTGGTACAAATATTAGCTATTTTGATCTATTTCTCCTTTTGCCACAAAGTCTGCAGAGGCTTCAAAAGGCATCTGTATGAAGGAAAGGATTAAAACTGTCTCCAAAGTGATAGGATTCCACTTACAGATATTTCATAAGACAGCTGTTCATCAGACGAAAACTGGAACACACCTCCTGGGTTATCATTTTTCCCAATAATAACTGTCCTTTGTTTGGCTCCCTGTCTGAGTCTCTGAGTGATGGCTGGTGCCACACTTGTCAATGTGACCTCCAGTTCTTCGTCCAGTTCTGGTATACCGTCAGGCAAAATACTCAGAACAATATTTGTTTCTGACATTCCTGAAAATAAATTGATATACAAGGTCTAAATAGTCTATTCTCAAGGAATATTCATGAAATACATGTACCCTAGTCTCTTTTTCAACGATTTATGAATATTCATAAGGATATAATTCAAAGGTAAATAATGTCTCATGCACGTCCATTTGCATGACATAAGCAATTTAACCCTTTCCCTCATATAGACGCTTTCTGACGCCTCTTTTGCCACAATGTTTTTCACTTTAAGTCATAGGTTATCCATTCAATTATAGAGATTTTCTATCTTTTGACAAAATATGTTCAAAGTCATCTGCTGCAAAATTGTTGTACGAGGGAAAGGGTTAATGGTTATGTTGCTCAAGATGAGCAATTTCTCCATGTTTCAACTTAGTAACAAAATGTCTCTTCAATATTGCCCAATGTTAGATTTATTTCCTTGAATTCGTACCATTACACCAAACATGCAATATCAATTTAACAGTTTATTTCAAGCACTTCTTTGGTTACATAATAATTATCAAACAAGAGATTAGCAAAAAACATATTGTACTGTTGACAGACAATAACTCCATAGAAAAATATTGAATTTTCACAAGTTATATATAATCTAATAACATCCTTTTGTACCTGAAGCTTCCTAAAGTCTCATAAAATTCCAGGCAGCCATTGTTTATAGAAAGGTCAAAACACAAAAACAGGATGAATGGACATTTTACATGTAAATAAAATCTGTTAATCCACATGCAGATGTATTTGGATGCTTATGAGGCAGATGACTTTTGAAATCATTGTGGTTGCTTGGAAAGTATGTTGTGTGGTGTACTGGTGTGGGAAAACCAGAAAACGCATGAGTAGGTGGACTGGTCGCCGTGATATGACTGAAAAATTGTTGAAAACGGCGTTAAACCCCATTCAATCAATTAATCAAAATCTTTGTGTCAAAAGGAGATATTGCTCATGAAAAGCAATTTCACCTTTTGCCACAATGTTTCAACTCTATTCGATAATTATACATTTTTAACCCTTTCCCACCTAGAGAATTGGCTATTTTACTACCTTATCTCCATATAAGGCTATGCTATTTGATAACAAAAAACCAATAAACTAATGATAAAAAAGTGACACCATTTCCATAAACATTATTGGAAAAATATACTGATTTGACACCTGTCTATTTTATACCACTATTACTGTATCAAATATTGTTTAAACAATTGTTGTATAAGAATAAAGTCTGTAGCCAATTAAATTGTCTTTCTAATGGTATAAAAAAAAAATATCATTGGAAGAGTAGTATCTAAGACATGGAATGAAGAATAGGGGATAGATGTTTTTTCTGTGTTTTTTACTGTAATAAATTAAATGAACATTTGTGTTTGTAATGCTTATATTAGTAAAAAACACAATACTAAATAAACTATTTAAATGTTAAATCTCAATAAGGAAACACATAAATGAATGAGTTTGGATGAGTGGATAGTTGTTGAATGATAACATTAATCAGAAAAGAGACTCATCAACAGAATCGAACAAAATCAGCCATCTTTAAATACAGACATAATATTTCAGTACCGGTAACTAATTATAAAGTGTAAGCTAATTGATCTGATCAATTGATTGTTCTAAAACGAACTGACATCGTCTTTTGTCCGTCTGTAACATTTTACACATTGCATGATGGTCATTTCATTATTTTATTACCCCTAATTTAATGGACATGCCAGCAGATGCTACTTTGTTTGTTTGGAGTTTAACGCCGCTTTCAACAGCTTTGGTCATATCACGGCGGTCAGTGCACCTACCCATGTTTTCCTGGCTTTCCCACACCAGTACTTACACAACATTCTTTCGAAGCCACTGACTACTTTCTCACATAGATCAGAGGTGAGAGGCAATGGAAAACATCGCCCGAAAGAATGTCGCCGCAACCGGGTATCGAACCCGTGACCTCCAGATCACGAGTCAGATACGCTACCAATTGAGCTACCCGGCCGGGCCCAGCAGATGCTACCAATCAGCGTATCAAAGCCTGATCGGTGCTTGATGGTTTTTTGATTGAGTTTTATGACCTTTAAATTCCAATAAACAACAGTACAATGTGATTGACGCCTTTTGACACATTGTTTTCTTCTTAATTTCTATATGATGCCATACAGGTTGTACTGTTGTAATAAAGACATAATGGGAAGGTGAACACGGCCGCCGTGACATGATTGAAAATTATTGAAATAGTGACAAAATCTAATCAACCATAAGAGTTTTGTACACAGTTTTGCCTAGATGGTTTCAAAGTTGTCTGGTGCAGATTTACCGTATGTGGGAAAGGGTTAATTGTCCAAACTGTCCATTTTGTTTTATTTTCACCCCATTCCGTTTTATTTTAATTATAAGTATCAGTATACCCACCAATTAATTTGGATTATATCCACACTTAACAAATTCAGAAAATTTATTTCACTTGCTATACACGGCATTTGTCCCAAATTTGTTGTGTAAAGGATTTGTGCCACACCATACGAAATGGGGGAAAAACCTTGTGAGGCAGAGATCAGACTGATCATGAATTGTTGTGTAAGCTTTTTAGTTGTGAATCACACTGTAAGTTTCTTAGGAAGAATTATGACCAAAAAAATACCACACAAATATGCAATTTGATCTTATTATGAAATACTCGGAAACTATCCAAATGCGGAATTTGTGCTGACGCGGTTCACTTGAGTAAAATGCTCACACGCTATGACGTAAGCATTTCCCATAGGCTCTCCCAAATGTCGGTGTTAAAGTCTACGACCTTTTGTGTTTGTGAAATTGGACGATTTTATTTGGATTATACGGGATTTGTATGCAGTTTTGTGAAAAATCATTTGGATTACAAGGGATTTTTATGCAGGCTTGTGTCAGTTGTGAGAAATTATTTTACAATTCACTCTTTAACAAACAAATAAATCTTTTGAAAGTTTGGTCAAATATAACAAAATTAATTTTATTGAACACGTCGACCATTTTCTTGTTGAAGACGCGTTTGTAGCAGACGATTTTTGAAAAACATCGTGACTAAAGGAGACAGCAATTTGCTCAAAATTAGCAGTTTCTCCTTTTACCATAATGTTTTCAACATTACCATTATGTTTTCAACTGTTTGCAATGATTATACTTTATAGAATTTCCTAATTTCGAATGTTTTTACACATGCCAAGGTCGTGTTTTTGTTTACCTTCCATGGACACGCAGTGTAAGAATTGCGCATACAGAAATACACAGCATGGTATAATAATATCATTTACTGGCAAACTTTATATAGTAACAATATGTTGTGATCCTTGGAACTGCATTTTGAATAATTGAAGTTTAGGTTTATTAACTTTCGGGAGTAATTTTCTTACGGAAAAGTCGAGAATTAAGCTGTTGAAAATCAGACGCGGGCGAATGCGTATCTATGTGGGAATCGATAGACACGGGCGAATGCGTATGTATTGGGGAATCGATAGACACGGGCGAATGTGTATGTATTGGGGAATGGATAGACACGGGGGAATGCGTATGTAAGTGGTAAAGGGTTAATGGAAATTCTATTTATTTTTATGTAGATGTTTTCAAAGTTGTCTGCTGCTTTTTTTGTTATACATAGGGAAAGGGTTAACATAATGAATGCATTGCCTCACAATTCTCATAACAAAACACAATTTACCAGATCTCATAATAACGGTTCCATTCATCTGGGCGATGTCCTCAGAAGTAACTTGGTCAGCATTTGCACCGGTTCCCTTTACTGACCAAGAGATTGTGGCATCCCCACTGGTTCCCTCTCTTGACAGTTTTAGAATGACTGTAGATGGACTGTTTTGGTATTCATCGACCTGATGTTATCAATTATTCAGTAAGAACCTCAATCACATTCAGATGCATTTTGACGCATCTGCAGGGGACGACTTTTGAACCGTTTACCATATACAGCATTTCTGAAGCAGATGACTTTGAAAAGATCTGAACAAAGTGCCAAAAATCTTTGTAATTGGAAGTATAATTACTGAAAAAAGTATAATAGACAGTATTTTCAAAAGGCGTCTGCTACAGAGGCTTAAGAAAGCATCTATATGTGGGAAAGGCATAGGCAATTGCTTCTTTGGCAACAATGATTTCATTTCTGTTAACTAATCATATAGATTAGCTAAATGTTCACCTAGATGTTTTCTGAGTCATCTGCTGCAGACTTGATGTGTGGGAGGAAAGTAGGTTATGGCATTAACCCTTTACCTCATACAACAATTCTGCAGCAGACGACTTTGAACGTATTTTGTCAGATGGATAACCTATGACTAAAAGTGGAAAACATTGTGACAAAAGGAGAAATTGCACGTTCTGTGCAATTTCTTCTTTTGTCACTATGTTTTCAAAACGCCGTCTGCTTTAACCTTTTCCCTCATACGACAATTCTGCAGCAGACGACTTTGAACGTATTTTGTCAGATGGATAACCTATGACTAAAAGTGGAAAACATTGTGACAAAAGGAGAAATTGCACGTTCTGTGCAATTTCTTCTTTTGTCACTATGTTTTCAAAACGCCGTCTGCTTTAACCTTTTCCCTCATACAACAATTCTGCAGCAGACGACTTTGAACGTATTTTGTCAGATGGATAACCTATGACTAAAAGTGGAAAACATTGTGGCAAAAGGAGAAATTGCACGTTCTGTGCAATTTCTTCTTTTGTCACTATGTTTTCAAAAAGCCGTCTGCTTTAACCCTTTCCCTCATACGACAATTCTGCAGCAGACTACTTTGAACATATTTTGTCAAAAAATGCAAAATCTCTATAATTGAATGGATAACCTATGGCTTAAAGTGGAAAACATTGTGGCAAAAGGAGAAATTGCTCGTTTTTAGAACAATTTCTTCTTTCGTCACTATGTTTTCAAAAAGCTGTCTGCTGCAGAGGTGTCAGGAAGCTTCTATATGAGGGAAAGGGTTAAATCCTATAGTCTGGATATTTCAAGAGTGTTTATTTATTATCACTTTTAAAAAACAAGTTAACTAAGATGATATGCTGCGAGCCTTGCGAGCCCCATATTCTGGTAAGTAAATAAGTTTATTAAAAGTGATAATAAATAAACACAAATGAGATATTCTATTTATCACATAAAGTGATTCTTTTTAGGTGTATTTCGAAAAAATGTACATGAAATTTGCTGGTTTTGGCCCCAAAGTGCCAATGTTAAAACGTCAAACCGCTGATGTGACGTCTGGTATCCGCGTTGTTACAAAGACTTGAGTGTTAGTAATTAGTAGTGTCATATATAATATGTAATTGGATTTTGACACTCCCATTGAGGGCTTTGTGATAAGTTAGACAATTCTTTTAAGTACAAACATCAAACAATACAGTGTTTGGAGGTCAAATAAGGATTTCAGAACATGAATTAAGCCTCTAATCTTTAGCTCCATGAAATTTACTACAAGGATGTTTGTAAGACTAGATTCTCATAAGGTAAACTTTTGTAAAATACTGATCATGGATTTTTCAAGGAAATGGATTTAAAAGTATTTGGCTCATGATAATCTAAGTTTATCCTTTCCAAGTTATAACAAGTCTGTTGCATATGACTTTGAAAACGTCTAGGCAAAAATATAGAAAATCTCTATAAATATATTTTATCATGGAATGGAAATGAAAACATGATGGCAAAAGTTTAAATTTCTCATAATTAGCAATTTCACAATATGTATGCAACAGACTGATGCTTCTGAATGTGGAAAAGGGATAAAGGGAAAAACTTACAGTCGAAACAGCTGTAGTCTCAAAGCCAATCTCTCCATTGGCTTCTGCTGGCGTCACGGTCACTTCAGCTCTGGTGTTTGTTCCCAGTGTAGGTGTATTGAAGGCACCTATTGCAGGCTCTGGAAGAAGACCCATGGTAAGAAACCTTTACCTGATGCACACAACTCTGACAGAGGTCCAGATAAGGAGGGATATTCAGCTCGTTTTCCCACAATTACTCTCTTATTATTAATCCTTTCCCTCATATAGACGCTTTCTGACGCCTCTGCAGCATACAGCTTTTTGAAAACATAGTGCCAAAAGAAGAAATTGCAATTTCTCCTTTTGAAAACAATGTTTTCCACTTTTAGTCATAGGTTCTCCGGTTAATTATAGAGCTTTTCTAATTTTTGACAAAATATGTTCAAAGTCGTCTGCTGCAGAATTGTCTTATGAGGGAAAGGGTTAAAGCAAACCCTATGTTGTGGGTACTCAAAAGAATCGTCTCACAGAGAAGATTCTATTGAGTACCCACAACATAGGGTTAGAGGATCAAATAAGGACTTTAGAACATGCCCATTCATCAATTAGTTGATTATATTTTGAAATATTCTTGGAAATTAATTCTAAACATACACGTATCAGTCAACCTTAGACAGACAGCTTTTTTCGCATCTAAAAGCCAACATTTTTCATTGGTTGAGTGATTGATTTGGGTTTAATGCTGTTTTCAACAATTTCAGTTATATCACAGATGCAAGTTAAACTACCCATGTATTCCCTGACTTTCGCACACCAGTACCCACACAATTGTCAATCCAGGGGTTTTGAGTTCGAACCCCAGCTTGGCCAACATTATTTCCGTCGTTTGACAAAATTCATTGTGACAAGCGTCAATCGTCTTCCACCAATGGAAAAGTGTTCAGTTGCTTGGAAAGATTGTTGTGTGGATAACTGGTGTGAGAAAGCCAGGAAACACATGAATAGGTGAACTGGCCGCCGTGATATGACTATATAATTGTTGGAAACGGCATTAAATCCCAATCAATCAATCAATGTTCTGAATAGAAGATCTTCTGGTGACATTGAACTTTTCTTTGGGGCGTGAAACTTAATGTCAAACATTTACCTGTAATCATAGCAACTCCAGTGATAACAGCGGTAAACACCCCATCCACTTGTATGAAGGCAGATTCCTCGATATGAATATGTTCTATCTTCTCTAGCTGACCACTAGGTATGATCGTAGATATCTCATTCTGTTCCAACACAGCTGGGAATACAAAACAAACATTTAATAATTTTCTAATTGTTTCCCACATACAACAAATCAAATCAAATCGGGCTTATACTTTTAGACAAGAAGACTTCAGTATAAACCTTTATGGAAAGCGAACTCCGACCCCTGGCTTTCATGTTTTTAAACAGATCAGATTTATTTAAACAATCATGGTAGAGTGTTACCTAAGGAACATTTTTTTTTTTTTTTTTTTAATAAAGCCAATAAATTTTTAAAGTTTTTCCTTTCCTTTGCACCTTTAACCAGAGACTTTCATTTTAATTCTGTAAGACTTATCTGCAAAGTTTATTCCTGTAAAATTTGGTCAAGATAAGCCTTGTGGTTTAGGAGATATTATTAAAAGATGTTAAAAAAAAATCATTTCCATTGCCATTAATATTTTGATGGAATTCAATACGAGCTATTTCTCCTTTTGCCACAATGTTTTCCACTTTTAGTCATAGGTTATCCATTCAATTATAGAGATTTTCTATGTTTTTGACAAAACATGATCAAAGTCGTCTGCTGCAGAATTGTTGTATGAGGGAAAGGGTTAAAGGGCATCTCCAAAAGAAAATTCCTGTGAAAATTGGTTGAACTTGGTCAAGATGTTTAGGAGGAGATGTAATGTAAGAAAATTTCTGTGAATATTGGTTGAATTTGGCCAAAATGTTTCGGAGGAGATGTAATGTAAGAACAGAGTTGATGGACAGCTTCTCACGGCCATCCAACAATCCTATTACCATGACTATAGAAAGTGATAAAGGGAGGTAATGCAGTACCTGTACTCCCACCACCAGAGGGTGTGTACGCTACTGTCATATTCAGTACTAAGTCTCCAACATTGGCACCCACTCTTAACAACACTAATTGTAACATCCGCGGATCTGCATTCTGAAAGGAAACAAGAGTTAAATACATTTCCTCATACAAAAAATCTTGGCAGATGACTTTAAAAAAATCTTGGCAGATGACTTTAAAAAAATCTTGACCAAAATGCGATATTAATCTATAATTGAATGTCCAACTATTGAATAGAAATGTAAATATTGTGTGGCAAAAGGAGAAATTGCCAATAATGGACAATTTCTCTTTTTGTCACAATGTTTTTCAAAAAAGTCGTCTGTTGCAATGGTGTCAGGCAGTGCTATATGTCGGAAAGGGTAAATTAACACTTTCCCTAATACTGATGACATTGGTTTTTTCAGAGCAGACGACTTTAGAAAAACATTTTGACTAAAGAAGAGCTTGCTCATAAAGAGCAATTTCTTCGTTTGTCACAATATTTTCAACTGTATTTTATATTATACTTTCATTTACAGATAAAAACTATATATTTTTTTTTAAATTCATCTGCTGCTGATGTATGTGGGAAGAATTTAAAGGAACACATGCATCCCTTGCCAATTGGTCAGCACCAGGCAAGCAAGCCTGTGAAGGCCAGATGGACAGACTAGGCATAAAACAGAGAAATTATCTCTATCTGCCTGACCATCCATATGGGATGTGTTTTATGCAAAAACAGACCTGTATTTTTATACAAATAAAGTAAATCACAAAATTTCATAAAACTACATGTACATCATTATAAGTTATATTTTTGCATGAAGAAAATCTTTGTTATCCTTATCCTACATACAACAAACCAGCAGCAAGCAAAACTATCAAAATTTCTGCTAATGTAAGTATAATTAGTAAAAAGAGTTGCAAATATTGTAGCAAATGGAGAAATTGCTCATTACAAGTAATTTCTTGTTTTGCGAAAATGTTTGCAGAAGGAGCATGCTTTCCCACATATAGATGCTTTCTGACACCTCTGCAGCAGACAGCTTTTTGAAAATATGGCGACAAAAGAAGAAATTGCTCAAAACAAGCAATTTCTCCTTTTGCCACAATGTTTTTCTACTTTTAGTCATAGGTTATCCATTCAATTTTCTAATTTACAAAATATGTTCAAAGTCGTCTGCTGTAGAATAGTCGTATGAGGGAAAGGGTTAAGTAATGAATAACTATAAGAAGAACAATTGAATCAAATAACTTACAATGATTAACTGTTGCCTTCCAGCAGCAGCAAATTCCACAACACCGTACAAGTTATCACTGTCTTCAATGACTAGTATCCCGTCTGTTATTCCATCCACTTTGGCGTTGCCCGTCACGTTAGGTAGCAGACGAACAACAAATCGTTCTGATGGTTCTGACAAGGAATCATCAACAATGTTGATTATGATAGGCTTCTCTCTCTCACCTTGGGCAAAGGTCACCGTCCCGGATGCAGGGTTTAGATCCTCGGTAACGGAGGCCGATTTTGAATCATTGCGAGCAACTACCCACACAACGGATATATCTCCGAAATCTCCGGCATTTCTGACAATAGTGAATATCACATCCGAGTCCAAATCTTCATTGATCTGTGCGCGAGGTAGAGAGATTAAATCAACTGACCGCAGACTTAGAACTCCATATGGGTTGTCGTTTGCAATAATTATAACGTCAGCTTTGCTTGGTTCCATCAATATAACATCACCTTCCGGGGAAAACAGCGATACCTGATATATAAAATATGTGTTGATTTTATTTTTTACAATATTTATAAAATAAAATAAAGACTTTATAATTATAACCCTTCCCACATACAGACGCCTCAGCAACTTTTGAAAACATTGTTGCAAAAGGATAAATTGCTCAAAACAATCAATTTCTTCTTTTGCCATAATGTTTTTAACCTTTTTTCAGTAAATATACATTCATTTGTAGAGATTTTCTGTGTTTTTCCGAGATCTTTTTAAAGTCGTCTGCTGCAAATTAGTTGCATGTGAGAATTAGGCACGTCTAATCATCCTTGCAAGACTTTGCAAAACAGGGAGATGGGAGAGAGATAGAGGGTGAGAGGGGGAGTAGAGGAAAGAGAGAGAGAGAGAGACAGACAGACAGACAGACATACATAGAAAGACAGACAGACAGTAAGAGATAGAGAGACAGATCGAGAGTGACACAAAGACAGACAGTTCATATTTGCAGCAAACAATGAATACAGTCTATGATATAATCGTGGAAGACATTGGGTCAATAGAAATAGAACAAGGGTCTCTTGATCCACAGGTTCCAAGTTGGACTCCCATGAGAGCAGGATGAACATATCGGATCGTCCAACACACCCCTCACAAGAACTGGTTGAGCATCAAGAAAGTTGTCATCGAGAGTGATTACTATATTTGTAAGAGACAACTTTTAAGACAGAGAAAAAATAACCTTTTCCCACATATAGAAGCTTTCGGACGCCTCTGCAGCACATCACTTTTGAAAACATCGTAGCAAAAGGAGAAATTGCTCCAAGCCAGTAATTATACTTTCATATACTGAGATTTTACATAATTTTGTCTTGATGTTTTCAAAAGTGTCTCCTGCAGATTTGTTGTATGTGGTAAAGGCTATAGAAATGTACTGCTATAAATAGTTAAATTTGTATTAAAAGCAATACTTTTGGAGAAAATTTAAGGGTTGCTATAAGAGGTTTGTAGTCCTCGAGGGTGCTGTTTTGAGAGGTTATACTGTAAGTTTAACCAATACAATTTGGTGCAATTATGCAGCAGATGGTTTTTGAAAACATTGTGACAAAATAAGAAGAAATAAACATATTTTTGAAAAGATGTTTACAAAGTAGTCTGCTGCAGAAAAGTTGTATGTGGGACAGGCAGTTTTAACCCTTTCCCACATGCAACAAATCTGCAGCAGAAGACTTAGAAAACATCTAGACAAGTATTTGGAATGAATCTGTAAATAATCTATAGTATATATTGTGGCAAATGGACCATATTCCAATGTTTTCGAAAGTTGTCTGCCGCAGAGGAGTCAAATTGCATCTGCATGTGGGAAAGGATTAAACAAATTTATTTTTACCTGAAACGTCTCTTCCACCTCAGGATTATCATCCCTGAGTATTTCTACATTAATGGAGGCAGTTCTTGCACCCATGGGGAACACCACCTGTCCACTACTCTGACCTAAGGGACCCCTGAAATCCTGACCCAGGGATGCAGTGACAGGGATCATCATATAGGCCAAGGTCGTTATACCATCTACAGATCCTATTTCTGTCACCCCGTCAATGTCAAGGCCACGATTGACTGTAAGGCTTACTAATCTTGAAACTGGACCTTCATCAAAACGGAATTCACTCTGATAAAAAAAAGTAAGAATTATGAAATGACCCTTACAAAATTTACCGTCTTCTAAATTTAAAGCAAAGAGGAAAAGATTAACAAAATCTATGAAAAGTTGCAATAATACCTAGTCAATATAATTGTGGGAAAAGTAGAATTGCTAACTTTGAGTTCATTTCTATATTCTTTTCGTTGAATAGTTATAGAGAATTGAGATGTTGATATTAACTCTTTCCCACATACAGACGCTTTCTGACAGCTCTATAGCAGACAACTTTTGAAAACATTACGACAAAATTAATGGAAAAATTGCTCATCATGAGCAATTTCATCTTTTGCAACAATGTTTTCAATCTATTCAATTATTATACTTTCTATCACAGTGATTTACAACATATTTGCCCAAGATGTTTTCAAAGTCGTCTGCTGCAGATTTGTCGAAGGATTACCCTGTTGAAATCTAACCTGGACAAGTTATTCCTACTAGCTGTCTCTATAAAGGCAAATAATTAACCCTTTCCCACATACAACAAATCTGCAGCAGACGACTTTGAAAACAAATGGCAAAAATGTGAAATATCTCCATAAATGGGCTTTAAACCCTTTCCCTCATATAGACGCTTTCTAAAGCCTCTGCAGCAGATGTCTTTTTGAAAACATAGTGACAAAAGAAGAAATTGCTCAAAACGAGCAATTTCTCCTTTTGCCACAATGTTTTCCATTTTTAGTCATGGGTTATCCATTCATTTATAGAGATTTTCTATCTTTTGTGTTCAAAGTCGTCTGCTGCAGAATTGTCGTATGAGGGAAAGGGTTAATAATTAAATAGAGTTGAAAACATTGTGGCAAAAGGAAAAATTGCTCGTTTTGAGCAAAAGTCGTCTGCCGCAGAAGCGTCAAAATGCGTCTGTAGGCGGGAAAGGGTTAAGAAGTTGATATATATACCTGTTGAAATCTAACCGGTGCATCATTTGCTAATATGATGATGGTGAAATTATCATTGATCACTCTGGCTCCTTGGGTGGCACTTGTTAAAACCAGGTTAAAATGTTCATCATTTTCTGGGATCTGCAAAACACAAATCATATTAACAGGTATCGTAAATTGACCAATACATAACAACAAGATCAGCTTAACCCTTTCCCTCATATAGACGCTTTCTGACACCTCTGCAGCAGACGGCTTTTTGAAAACATAGTGACAAAAGAAGAAATTGCACAAACCGTGCAATTTCTCCTTTTGCCACAATGTTTTCCACTTTCAGTTCAAAGTCGTCTGCTGCAGAATTGTCGTATGAGGGAAAGGGTTAACATAGAAATAAATGGTAAATTCCCCGACACATACTCATCATGCAACATTTCAATTCACATGATTGACAAATTAATTTTAATGCTGTTTCAGCAATTTTTCATCGCAAGTTCACATACTCATGTGTTTCCTGGCTTTCTCACACCAGTGTGGAGTACTGGTGTGAGAAAACCAGGAAATGCATGAACTGGCCGCCGTGATATAACTGAGAAATTGTTAAAAACGGCGTTAAACCTCAATCAATCAAATCAATCAATTCTCACACCAGTACTCAACACAACTTTCTTTACATGCAACTGGCTGCTTTTCCAAATAGAATAGAAGCCAATTGATGGAAGACATTTAATTAACATCATCTGTCACATTTACTTTTGACAATTAACAAGAGGCAAACTACTATGCACACAGCAAAGAAAAGATCAATTACTAGATAATTTAAGTTTTTATGTAACAAAATGTAACACAATATTTTGAAATTATTTGATCATTAAATTGCTCGATACTCTCAAAATATTTGAACTGCATCAGGCAAAAGAAATAACAAGAGGGCCATGAGGCCCTGGAATCGCTCACCTGAGAATGGGCTATTTAAGACATAACTCTTTCAGCGCCAATGGCAAAATCATCAAGACAAACTTTCTGACATAATTTCAAGCTGCTCAAGTCAAAAATGCGATCTCTATAGTGTTAACTAGATTGTTCTACAATTTGGCCTAGTGACTTAGTTGTTGACCTGACCTGACTCTAGATATCATCAAGACAAATATTCTGACAAAGTTTCAACATGCTCAAGCCAAAAATGTGGCTTCGAGAGTGTTAACAAGATTTTCCTTAAATTTGGCCTTGTGACCTAGTTTTTGACCAGACATGACCCATATTCGAACTTGGCCTAGATATTATCAAGACAAACTTTCTGATAAAGTTTCAACTTGCTCAAGCCAAAAATGCGGCTTCCAGAGTGTTAACAAGATTTTCCTTCAATTTGGCCTAGTGAACTAGTTTTTTACCCAACATGACCTATATTCGAACTTGGCCTAGAAATCACTAAGACAAACACTCTGACAAAGTTTCAACATGCTCAAGCCAAAATTGCGGCTTCAAGAGTGTTAACAAGATTTTCCTTAAATTTGGCCTAGTGACCTAGTTTTGGCCCGACATGACCAAGTTTCGAACTTGGCCTAGATTTGATGGAGATATATGTTCTGATAAACTTTCATGAAGATTAGATGCAAAATGTTGCCTCTAGAGTGTTAACAAGCAAATGTTGATGACGGACGACGGACAAAAGGCGATCACAAAAACTCACCTTGAGCACTTTGTGCTCTGGTGAGCTAAAGATCAGACATTTTACCAGCGGCCATATGTAAATTCATATTGAAATCACATAAATTCATGATAGGTGCTTTTCTATCTTTAAAGAATTTAAAAACTGGAAAATGAATAATAATCCTCATAGAATATATATGAAACATGATAGATAGATATATGCTAATGAAGTATCTAAAATAGAAATCAATTCCTCATTACATAATTTTCTATATGGAATCGAATTCCTTATTACATAAGGTGTTATTTACAGAATCGAATTTCTTATTTCATAATTTGATGTGTCAAATTGAACTCCTTATTACAAAATTTGATATATGGAATACAATTCCTTATTAAATAGTTTGATGTATTGAATCAAAGTCTTTATTATGTCATTTGAAGTATGGAATCCGGTAACTCCTTATTACATAATTTGATGTATTGAATCCAATTCAATATTATTATCCCCTGCTTTTTAGAAGAAAAGAAAGGGGGATTATTAATTTCGGTTTGTCCGTCTGTCTGTCCGTCTGTCTGTCTGTCTGTCACACTTCGTTTCCGCACAATAACTGCCACAAATGTGAACCGTTTTTTTCAAACTTGGTAACAAGGTTAAATGACTTAAGGGCTAGGTCAAGTTCGATCGTCACTTTCGGCGGACTATATTTGGTGGAGTTATGGCCCCTTATTTAACAAAAAAGTCGTTTCTTGCTGTTTCCGTGCAATAACTGCCACAAATGTGAACCGTTTTCTTTCAAACTTAGTAACAAGGTTAAATGCCTTAAGGGCTAGGCCAAGTTTGATCGTCACTTTCGGCGGACTTTTTTCGGTGGAGTTTTGGTCCCTTAATTAACAAAAAAAGTTGTTTCTTGCTGTTTCCGTGCAATAACTCCCACAAACTTGGTAACAACCTAGGCCAAGTTCGTCACTTTCGGCGGACTTTATTCGGTGGAGTTATGGCCCCTTATTTAACAAAAAATGTCGTTTGTTGCTGTTTCTTTGCAATAACTGCCACAAATGTGAACCGTCACTTTCGGCGGACTTTATTCAGGAGTTATGGCCCCTTAATTAACAAAAAATGTCGTTTGTTGCCGTTTCCGTACAAGAACTGCCACAAATGTGAACCGTTTTTTTTCAAACTTGGTAACAACCTAGGCCAAGTTTGTTTAATTTACCCTGTAACACATGTTCAATAAAAAGTCTACTGACATGTTTAAACCTAACCTCAACATTTTCCTACAATATTTCCTGCAAGCGGGGGATATAAATTTCATGAATTTGCTTGTTATATCATATTTCAGGACAATCATTTTAGGTGTTCTTGCAAGTGTTGGTTATATATGTATATACAGTCAAACTTGTGTTAGCGGTCACCTCTGTTAAGCAGCCAATAAACTTGTACTACGCAGCCACTTGAAGATTAATCTAAACAGCATTTTTGATTTATTTGACTTGTATTAAGCAGCCACCTGTGACCAGCAGCCACACTCTCCCCTATGTGGCTGCATAAGACAAGTTTAACTGTACATGGCGTATCAAATTAGGTTTGAATCTTACAGTATCTGTTCTGATCTGTAACTGGATTGTGAGACCAACTTCCAGAGAGTTAAATGTCACGGCACCAATAGCAGGACCGATATCACCTCCTTCTCCAACTCTTCCTACTGGACTTGCGCTCTCGACCTGTAAAATATATTAAAAAAGTCCCATCATCCAAAAAGGGGTCTTATTGCATTGCATCTACAAACACTGGAGTCTCAGATGAGCCTGTGTATAATGCTTTCAGTTTTATAAACCCTTTCTGAGGCCTCTACAGCAGATGACTTTTGAAACATTGTTGCAAAGGAAGAATTTGCTCATCACCAGCTTTTTTTGCTTTTGCCACAATCTTTTCAAATCTACTCAATAATTCATTTAAAAATATAAAAGCCTGCACATGTTTTTAGGTAGATATTTTAAAGTCGCCAGCTGCAGATTTGTTGTATGCGGGAAGGAGATAACCAGTATTGTCACAAAGTCTAAATAAAAATGTGAAATAAGCATGCATTGATGAAAAAGGACTAGAAGCATAGCCCTTCTAGTTTCACAAACATGAACCTTATATACATATAAGTCAACAAGTATTATTATTAACTACCAATTTGTCCAAACAACACAATTGCTTTCTCACATGTTTTCGAAACATAATTATCAGATATAAGATTAATGATAAATCAACATAAACAAAAACAATATACAGTCCAACCTTTGTTTTATGACCACCCATGGGAAGAGAACAATCTGGACTTTGTTAACAGTTGATCGTTAATTACAGGGTCATTTATGCAAATAATTGGGAAATTAAAAGTGTGGTTGCTATAGTCAGGGAATTGCTAAACAAAGGTGGTCTTTAGCACAGGTTTGAC
The DNA here is from genome assembly GCA_031761405.1 of Serripes groenlandicus. NCBI lineage: Eukaryota > Metazoa > Mollusca > Bivalvia > Cardiida > Cardiidae > Serripes > Serripes groenlandicus. The sequence goes on from JASEVX010000002.1 coordinate 125,623,005, forward strand.
TGTGTAACTGTTTCATTAAGATTTTGCAATTCTAAGGAGCCATTGAAAATATTAATACTATTAAAAGTTAAAAAAAAAAAATCTCCAGCAGACGACATTGAATGCAAAAATATGGACAAGTTCTAATAATGAGAATATAAGGGCCCAATCACACTATTCGGCCGGATGTCAGAGTAACCCGAAAACGTTTGAAGCGGGCGGAAAGCGTGCGGAAAGCATGTGGAAAGAGTTTGGTCCGTTCTAGGTCAATTTGCGTGTTTTGAAAGCATTCGGACAGCATTTGTCATGTTCTATGTCCATTCGGGTTGTTCGGAAAGCATACGGAACCCATGCAGCACCTCCAAATTTTCATTCCGAATGCACCAAGAACTAGGAACATGTTTCTCGAACATTTTCCTGTGCATGCCGTATGCTCCTAGAATGCTTCCCGAATATTTCCCGAATACACATGAACATACCTATTCGGATGATTCTGAAGGTCGATGAAAATTTTTGGAGCTATCAAATGCCGTTCCGTATGCATTTGTACGGAGACGAACAGCCAGTATGCTCCTAGAACACACCAAATGCTTCCTGAATATGATCCGTTCGCTCCCCGAAAACCCAAATTCCTATTCGGAAAGCAAACGGAATGGCATTCGTCCGAATGTGATCGCCTCAAAATGGATTTTTTTCTAGAATGCACAGTATGTTCCGTATGCTTTCAGAACACCCCGAATGGACATAGAACGAATGCATGCGGAAAGAGTTTGGTCCATTCTAGGTCGATTCGCTGTGTTTTGTTAGCATTCGGAAAGCATACGGAAAGTGTTCGGAAAGAAAACATTTCGAAATCAACATGCGGGAAGCATTCGGTCTGTTCTGAAGGCATTCTGAAACCATACTGAAAACATTTGGTAAGCAAACGGAAAGCATTCGGTGATACATTGGATAAAACGCATTCGGAGGGACATTCAGACAGTTTGAAAAATCACACCACTTTCGTATACGGAAAGCAAACTGAAGCTCATTTGGGCCAGTGTGATCGCACCATAACTATTGAATGGAGATGAACAAATTGAGGTAAATGGAGAAATTTCTCATTTACTTCATTTTGCAACATTGGTTTTAAACGTTGTCTGTTTTTAGTTTGTCATTTCCCACATACCTGGCTATTTTTTAGGCATTTTGGGAACAAAAATTTTGCCCTTTATTTAGGTAAATTAATCAGTTATTTTTTATTTGGGAATAACAAAAAAACAGGGTTAACATGACAAAATTGGGAATTCTGCATGATTTTAAAGACTATTTTGGAATGTGTCAGAATATCAGACTAGTGGGATGGCTAGAAAAGGGCCTGCAGGCATACAGACCCTTTTTGAGACCTCTGCAGCAGACCAATTCTGAAAAAGAATATGGCAAAATGAGAAATTGCCAATTATGAGCAATTTTTATCTTTTGCCACAATGTTTTCACCTCTTTTCAATAATTAACATATATCATGTAGAGTTATTCCCCAGTTTTGCCTAGATGTTTTCAAAGTGGTCTGTTCTAGATATTTTGTATGTGGGAAAGGTTGATTATTGTTCATGGTTTACCCTGTATGTGACTGTAACCTGTCCAAAAGTGCCAAACTCTCGTCCAATATTTACATCCAATACATTTGTCGAAACTGGGTCTTCTACTGTTTGGAGAGGTGAGGCCTGAAAATAAATAAAAAATAAAAAACTCTAGTCTTCTATCCATTCCAACAGTTGTATTTTCTGTGAATCCACTGACAGTTACTTTTTGTTCAATTTAGATAAGTCAACGCTTATCCATTTTTGTTCAAGGGATTTTACTGAATAATTATTAGAGCCAGAGTGATGTGACTTGGTATAGACATGCATATTGTTCCTAAGAACATCAATTTTCATTTGAAAATGTAAAACAGTTTTTGAGTTATGAGGTAATGTTAATTTAAGTGACGATGACGCCAAGGGTATTTCTATAGCCCAACTTTTATTTTTTCGAAAATCAGACAAGCTAAAAATAGCATTAATATTGTTATGTAAAGCTAACCCCAGGTATGCAATTTTAATCCTTTTCCACATACTGACACTTTCCAATGCCATTACAATAGACGACTTTTAAAAAATTGTGGCAAAAATAGAAATAATTTCTCCTTTTGCCACAATGTTTTCAACTTTATTCAATGATTGTGCTTTTACTCATAGAGAGTTTCCATATTTGTGTTACTAAATGTTTTCACAGTTGACTGCTGCAGATTGGTTGTATGTGGGAAAGGGCTATATATAACACAATACTAGAACAGGGAGAAATATTGACTGATTAGCAATATTCAAGCTGTACATATAAATTACAGAAATGATTTGACCTTAAACTCACACAAGAGATAGAGCTGTAACGTCACATTGAAAAGACATTGACTTGTGAAGACTTAAAGCATCTTATTTAACCCATTTCCACATATCTGCAAAGTTAAATAATGTCCCTTGCAGATTTGTTGTATATATAATAAAAGCTATTACAAACAGAAGGTCATCTGTATGAAGCTAAATACTAGCCATCAAATTTGCTGTAGAGCACAGTTTTGTAAATACTAGAGAAATGAGAAAATGAACAACTTTGGCTTGCTACACATTGTTCTACTCTGTATCCAAGTTAAAATTCCATTTTTCAAAATTTAGGCTGTTCTCAGATGACTATTGAAATAAATATGGGAAAAGGAGCAATTCTGTCTTTCATTGTTTCCAACTCTGTATCTAAATTAAAATAATAATTTTCAAAATTCCATTTGTTCTCAGATGTTTTCAAACAATCACTTATTCCCACATATGAAAATGACTTTGAAAACGTCTAGGCAAAAGCACAGAAAATCCCATTAAATGAAAGAACAATAATTGAATAGAGTTTAAAACATGGTGACAAAAGGAGAAATTGCTCGTTTTGAGCAATTTCTTCTTTTGTTGCCATGTTTTCAAAAAGATGTCTGCAGCAGATGCGTCAGAAAGCGTCTCTATGAGGGAAAGGGTTAATTATTGAACATTAGGTAATCAGTTTTCCCTTTCATCATAAGCAATTTCTCCTTTTGCCACAATGTTTTCAAAAGTCATCTACTTGAGAGGCATCAGAAGGCATCTGTATGTGGGTTAAAGTTAAAAAAGTTCAAGAACATACATCAATAATTCTGAAAACCCCATAAGCATCATCATTGGCCTGTATTATAACTGTGGCCAGATAAGGCACTGTGACATCAGCTGCGTTCTCGAGTACGGACAGAGAGAATATGTAGGTCTCTTCAATTTCAGGTTCGGTGTCATTTCTAACGGTAAACGTCACGCTTGATATACTTGATCCTCCGGGTGAAAACGAAGCCAGCTGGCTGTTACCTATAAAATCCTGGTTTATATTGTCGACCTGGAGGGAAAATAATGAACATGTATATTAACCTTTCCAAAATATAACACATCTGCAGCAGGCAACTTTGCAAACATTAGCAGAAAAAAGTACTAAATCTTATCAATATAAGTATACTTATTGAATAATATTGAAAATATTATGAGCAATATTTCCTTTTGCCACAATGTTTTCAAAAGACATCAGCTTCAGAAACAGATGATATAATTAACCCTTTCCTTCATACGACAATTCTGCGGCAGACGACTTTGAACATATTTTGTCAAAAAATAGAAAATCTCTATAATTGAATGAATAACGTATGACTAAAAGTGGAAAACATTGTGGCAAAAGAAGACATTGCTGGTTTTGCGCAATTTCTTCTTTTGTCGTTATGTTTTCAAAAAGCTGTCTGCTACAGAGGCGTCAGAAAGCGTCTATATGTGGGAAAGGGTTAATTACACATGTGGAGACTCCGAGTGGATGATTTCTAGAAAAACACTGTGGCAAAACTGTGGTTAACACTTTCCTACATACAGAAGCTTTACGACGCCCCTTGTAACAGCAGATGACTAAAAACATTGTGGCAAAAGGAGAAGTTCTACCCTCTTCAATAATTATACTTTCATATTCAATGATATTTCGTAGTTTTGCCTATATATGTTTAAAGTCGTCTGCAGCATTTTTGATGTAGGAAAAGGCTAACAATACCATTCTGACAATGTTACCTGCATGGAAATCTCTCAAAATGAACAAGGTATTCAGCAAAAAATATGCAATGAAGCTGAATGTATTAATAAAATATCTTATGGAAAAGGGGTCAAGTCAACGCAATAACATCTAAATATCTTCATCTTCTTAATATATCATAATGTACAGGACATAACTATTTAACTATTTCCCAATACAACAAATCTGTAGCAGACGACTGAAATTGTTTAGTCAAAAATATGGACAATCTCTTGAATTGAAATTACTTTTGTTTAACCCTTTCCCTCATACAACAATTCTGCAGCAGACAACTTTGAAGATATTTTGTCAAAAAATAGAAAATCTCTTTAAATTGAATGGATAACCTATGACTAAAAGTGGAAAACATTGTGGCAAAAGGAGAAATTGCTCGTTTTGAGCAATTTCTTCTTTTGTCACTATGTCTTCAAAAAGCCGTCTATATGAGGGAAAGGGTAAACAGACAGCAGCAGTTTCTCCTTCTTCTAAAATGTTGTCAAATGTCGTCTGCTGCGGAGGTGTCTGAAAGTAATGGTTAAATAAATCAACTGAAAAAGACTTACAGACACTACTACATTTATAATTCCTGCAATGTCCCCGGTATGGCGCACACGAATACTAAACTCCTTCCCCTCTTCTGCTACAACTTGTGTATCTTCAAACCGCACTGTACCAGCAGATGCCAACATCAAAGAACTCCACGCAAGGGCAAGTTGCCAAAGCAACCACATCTTGTGTAAACTTCCTGAAATGAATAAAACAAGGTTTGTGGAAGGTGATATTCTTGATCAGAAGTCTTGACGACAAAAAGAGAGGGCTGCAAATTGACTTTACACTCGTCTTGATAAAACTGAATAAGTCTTCATTAAAAATGTTTTCTTGTGCATATCATTTTGGTATGATGATGATGCTTGTGGTTATGAATATTTTGATAGTTTGCATCTGTCAGCCATGTTTTTCTACCATTTTTAAAAATTGGCGTGAGCAGTCCTTGTCAAATATACACATCGAGGACAACAAGACGCCTACATAGTACATAGAAAGGAATCATTTAGACAATTATGAGAAGTCCACCATAGAAACTTTAGTTGAAATTCTAGTCATTATTATAGTGGTTATATTTGAGAAATTATTTTTTAACTCTTTCAACCTGATATATATACATGTATTATTCTTCAACCCGGAATATATTTAAAACTGTCCAAGAACTTTAACATTAATGAATACTTAAAGATGTGGAATGAGCCCATACAGATTATTTGTTTGTATGATGTTTTAAGCCGCCTTCAATAGCAATGCTAAAAAAATCCAGAAAATGCAAACATTGTATGATAGTTAACCCTTTCCCACATACAACAAATCTGCAGAAGACTGAAAACATCATGCTGTATCTGTAAGTGGGAAAGGGTTGACATAAATAACTCATCTTGTGGACAATCTGTTCAAGTCAGAGAATGTATCACATGCTTATCCATTTTCCTGAATCTATATTTTCTAAGTTGTGATAAAAAAGATATGATATTAGAAAATAAGTTTATTATTTTACACAAAGTTGGTAACATTGTGAGAGAAAAGAAGAAAATGCTCATTGTGTTTTCAAAGGTCCTGACTGTTGCAGAGGCATCAAATATCATTGACGCCGTGTGGAAGCATGTCGTTAGTAATGGGATAGGTTTTAATTTTGTACCAATGGGTGACATAATCAAAAAGGGAGAAACCAACATTATTATTGTTAAGAAAAACTTTGTTATATGTTTGAAAACAAGAGACCCATGCTCTACTGGTATGGTTCTTTGGTCATTTTCAATCCAGAGCATGTATGTATGGTGAAGATCGGATAATAAATGGAGGCTCTTTTGTGTTCACAAGCTGTATTATAGCAATTTTGGCAATTTCAAGGGCCATAATCCAGTCTTGCATGGGCGGATCTGGCAGGTTTGTGAAAGGAATCAAGCTCTCATCAATATTTAACTACTATCTAAGTTTGGTGAAGATTGGACAGTAAATGGAGGCTCTATTGTGTTCACAAGCTGTATTATAGCAATTTTGACAATTTCAAGGGCCATAATCCAGTCATGCAAGGGCACATCTGGCTGGTTTTCGAAAGGCACCAAGCTCTCATCAATATTTAACTAATATCTCAGTTTGGTAAAGATCAGATGATAAATGGAGCCTCTATTGTGTTCACAAGCTCTATTATAGCAATTTTGACAATTTCAAGGGCCATAATCCAGTCTTGCATGGGTGGATCTGGCTAGTTTGCAAATGGAATCGAGCTCTCATCAATATTTAACTACTATCTAAGTTTGGTGAAGATTGAATAGTAAATGGCGGCTCTATTGTGTTCACAAGCTGTATTATAGCAATTTTAACAAATTCAAGGGCCATAATCCAGTCATGCAAGGGCACATCTGGCTGATTTTCGAAAGGAACCAAGCTCTCATTTAACTACTATCTGAGTTTGGTGAAGATGAGTAAGTAAATGTAGCCTCTTTTGTGTTCACAAGCTCAATTATAGTAATTTTGACAATTTCAAGGGCCATAATCCAGTCTTGCATGGGCGGATCTGGTTTGCAAAAGGAACTGAGCTCTCATGGATATCTAACTACTGTGTAAGTTTGGTGAAGATCAGATAGTAAATGGAGCCTCTATTGGGTTCACAAGCTCTATTATAGCAATTTTGACAATTTCAAGGGCCATAATCCAGTCTTGCATAGGCAGATCTGGCTGGTTTGTGAAAGGAACAGAGCTCTCATAGATACCTAACTACTGTGTAAGTTTGGTGAAGATCAGATAGTAAATGGAGCCTCTATTTTGTTCACAAGCTCTATTATAGCAATTTTGACAATTTCAAGGGCCATAATCCAGTCTTGCATAGGCAGATCTGGCTGGTTTGTGAAAGGAACAGAGCTCTCATAGATATCTAACTACTGTATAAGTTTGATTGAGATTCAATCAAAACTGAAGACTTTATCGCATTCACAAGCTCTATTATAGCAATTCTGACAATTTCAAGGGCCATAATCCAGTCTTGCATGATTGAATCTGGCTGGTTTTCAAAAGGAACCAAGCTCTCATAGATACCTAACTACTGTGTAAGTTTGGTGAAGATCAGATAGTAAATGGAGCCTCTATTGTGTTCACAAGCTCTATTATAGCAATTTTGACAATTTCAAGGGCCATAATCCAGTCTTGCATAGGCAGATCTGGCTGGTTTGTGAAAGGAACAGAGCTCTCATAGATATCTAACTACTGTATAAGTTTGATTGAGATTCAATCAAAACTGAAGACTGTATCACGTTCACAAGCAATTGTTTACGGACGCACTGACGCACGGACACCACACCACGGCATAAGCTCTTTGGCCAGTAGAGCTAAAAACACGATACAAAATACGTATGTCTTCTACCGTTATTACAACACTTTAGACACATTTAATTTGTATTTAATAACTGTTTAATAATTGTTCCCCAACTTCTTAGGCTACGCTTTTTTATAGGTTGGTTTACGGAGTTCACTTTTCCCCAACTTCCTAGGCTACGCCTTTTTAATTGTTCGGTTTACTTTTAATTGACGACTCGATGGATCAAAGCTCAGATAAAAGTTTCGGGGGATGTTTTTTCCTATTTATTTCTGTTGTATTTCTTAACTCAAAACGTTCCTCCTGTTACAGTTGTTCATTCAGACCATTGATTTTTTTTTGCTATATATACATACATGTGAAATTTTTCTTTTAATTTCATAAATGCTCAATTTTGATGATAAATATCTTTAAACTTGTTAAAATAACTTGTATATAAAACTGCTAAACTGGAAGGAGAATAGACTTCCCTCTCTCTTTCCAAAGCTTGTGTCATACTTAACTTATAACTAGAGGCAATATCTGTTAATATTTCAGCACCTATGTTTTTTGTTTATCTAATTTATCTAGTTAGAGCAGTATTAAAAACGTTTTTTTGTAAAAATTAATAAACTTCAGCTTGTATGACACATTATAGTTGCAGTGAATGTTAAGCAAACTGTAAACCAAATGGTTTACGGACTAAACTTGTCCTTTCACGACTAAACTTCACATGCTGAATATGACATAGATCGTAGCATATAAAACGTCTAATCCCTACGTCAAAATTGACCCTTTCTGCCCTTGATAACCTTTTATTATAGACTATGGTAGCCAGGTGAGCAATATAGGCATATCTTTTCCTTCTTGTTTAAAATAAAGGGACATTTGGCCTTCTTGTTCAAAATATTTATATCCTGTCTGTTTGCACAGGTTATTTAAATGTACTGAACTAAAACTCGGCTTCCCTTAAGTCATGCTTCAAAATCATGAGCGGCTTCTTTGATGCTTAGCATCAAAATTCGTCTTGTTTGTATTATGTAATGCTTAATTTATTTGATTAATCAAGACTGAGTGTTCTCTTTCTCAGAAATTTGTCATTCATTGATTATTGTCAAGTTTTGCGATTATTTTCTTCACAGTTTTTCAATTTGGTAGAGTCTAACTTCAATTTAAGGTAGGGGGTACAAAGTTAATTAATAAAAGGAGGGACAAGTCATATATTATTGACATAATATAGAATGGACAATGTCTTTTGTGTAGAATTTCATTAATCTATCCTACACTGCTGCTGTTTGGACCTGATATGTAGCCCTTCCCCACATGTAGACGCTTTTTAATGACTCTGTTTCAAGGATAAACTTCCAATTTTCCAGTTGTTACAAAAAAAAAATCCTGACATTTATAAATCTCATGACCGTTAAAGTCTAAAAACCCTTTCCCACATATAGACGCTTTCGGACACCTCTGCAGCTGATGACTCATTTTCTATATTTTGAACTTTTATTAATTAGATTCATTGTAAAATGAGAAAGGCTTAAAATGTCTATGAAGGCTATGGATATAGGAATATTAACAATAAATGAAACCGCTAATAAAACAGTAATAAATTATTGAACCAATCTGTCCCATCAAGATACCTTTTTTACGCAGGCAAATTGACTTAGTTTGTCATTTCATATCTGGCTGCAACAGTTAGACAAACAAGAGTGTCGTCTGCCAATAAGTCACAGTGTGACAAGACTGACAGGCTTAGTCCTATCCTGACAGACGACATTAACCCCTCTTTCCTATATTCAACAAATCTGCAGCAGACAAATTTGAAAACAGAGTGACAAAAACCTGAAAAATCTCCATAAAAGATATCTTAATTGTTAAATTAAATTGAAAACATTGTGGCCAAAGATGCAATTTCACATTTGGCAACAATGTTTTCAAAAATCGTCTGCTGCTATTGCATAAAAATGTGTCTGCAGGTGGGAAAGAGTTAGAACAATGTTCCATTTCAAACAATATAGAAACATGGAATGAGACAAATCACATTTCTACAATTCATTAAAAAGTTCTAGGCAAACAAATTAAAAAATCTCTTGAAATGAAAGTATAATTGTTGAACAGAGTTGAAAACATTGTGGAAAATGGAGTAATTGCGCATTATGAGCAACCACCCTTTCCCTCATATATCCACATCTGCAGCAGATAACTTTTGAAAACATTGTCAAAAAGGTGATGAGCATTTTCCCTTTTGCTTTCAATTCTATTTAATATACAAACTATTATTTGCCGAGATATTTCCTATCTAATTGCCGATATGATTTGAAAGTCGTTTGCTGCAGATTTGTTGTGTGTGGGAAAGGGTAAACGGTCGTCGGCTGTAGATGTGACTAAAAGCCTACAGGGTAGATTTACCTGTGGTTTGGTCCAATTAATGACTAATATGAGTATAATAGATCAATGAAAACTATAATACAAGATGTCACTTGAACAGCAGCTGTTCTGTTACATTGTTTTCAAAAGTGGACATCAATGGGACACAAGGATCATATTGTTATTGAATTATGACTTAAGCGAAGTCATGCTAAAGCAGTCCTTCAGAGGTTTTGATGTATTCATTTTGTCAGCTGCAGAATTGTCTGCATGAAGGGAAACAAAATGATTTCTCTAAATTTGACTTTATTGTGATACCATATGATATTGAATTATAATTTGAGACAACTAAAACTAAAAGTGACTTTTAGAGGTTTTCAAATTTGCCCCTAATCACACATGCAAACTCATTTTTAAAAAAGAATCTGCAGAAGAAGCATTTTGAAAATAATGTTGCTGAAGGAGAAAATTTGCAGAAGGTGAATGCATGATGTGAGTAATGAGGGGAATTATGAGCCATTTCTCCATTTGCAACAATGTTTTAACCCTTTCCCTCATATAGACGCTTTCTGACGCCTCTGCAGCAGATGGCTTTTTGAAAACATAGTGACAAAAGAAGAAATTGCACAAAACGCGCAATTTCTCCTTTTGCCACAATGTTTTCTACTTTTTGTCATAGGTTATCCATTCAATTATGGAGATTTTCTATGTTTTGACAAAATACGTTCAAAGTCGTCTACTGCAGAATTGTTGTATGAGGGAAAGGGTTAAACTCAATAATCATACTTTTATTTATGCATATTATGCTTAATTTGCCTTCACATTTTCAAAGCTGCAAGTAGGAAGGGGTTAGTGGCAGTTGTGATCATATTCCTCACCAGAGTACATGTATTTACCTATATTTACTTTTGGTAATTTGGTCAAGAGGTTCCAGAATGCTTGTACTTCTTAACCTTTCGCACATACAGACGCTTTCTGACGCCTCTGCAGCAGACAACATTTGGATACTCTGTCATAATTAGCAATTCCTCTTTTTGCCACAATGTTTCCAACTCTTTTCAATAGTTACACATTAATCTATAGAATTTTTTTCATAATTGTGTCTAGATATTTTAAAAGTTGTTCGATTCATTATTGTTGTATGTGGGAAATGGTAAATAGCATTCAGGTAACTAGATTCGGGTATCTAGCATTCGGGTAAATAGCATTCGAATAAATAGCATTCGGGTAAATAGCATATAGCATTCGGGAGAAGATCCTGATAAAACTTCACAGGGGTTTCAGGCCAAGTCCACTTTATCATTTACTAACTACATTGTCCCATTCCCTGATAGAACATTTTTTAGACGACATTTGACTCCTATCCAGCAGAGTCGTTGCTGTGAAATAGTCCAGATTCCAGACAAACAGACAAACGCCCAGACAGACACATGAACACACATGTAACATGGTGACTATATTCTTCCTGGAAATTTTCTGGATGCTCACCAAAGTGTCTGTATGTAAGAAAGGGTTAAAGTGAAGACTGTAGTTATATTAGTCTTGCCTAAGCAGAGCCTTCAATGGTGACCTTAATGTAACCGCCATAAATGAGACTTCAAGAACAAGGGCGTTTTAAGGAACACATATCTTGCAAGACCTAAAAACTAAAAGTTGGCAAAGTGAGATGACTGTGACCGCTATTTCAGTATGAGAAAGTCGAAAAGACATAGTCAGACCATCGAAATGTGATCTCTTTGTGTCTCCCTATCAATGCAATCAACACATTGCTCTACTTTGTTGATATGACAGTTATTATAACTGTATTGTCAATGTCTGTTCATAACTCTCATCCAAGAATCACACAAAAACTATACATGTACGACATGAATTATTAATAGTATTTGCATCCTATCACCCTCAGAATATACATGTATTGTTGCCAAATATAACATTATGTTCAGAATATTGATTAAGGTAATTAACCCTTTCCCTCATATAGACGCTTTCTGATGCCTCTGCAGCAGACAGCTTTTTGAAAACATAGTGACAAAAGAAGAAATTGCACAAAACGTGCAATTTCTCCTTTTGCCACAATGTTTTCCACTTTTTGCCATATAGGTTATCCATTCAATTATAGAGATTTTCCATTTTTTGACAAAATATGTTCAAAGTCATCTGCTGCAGAATTGTCGTATGAGGGAAAGGGTTAAGAGCCTTCCTTCAGATTTCTCCAAAATTCACTGTGACTAGATTCATGCATTCTCCTTCTGCCAATGGGTTTACAGTCTATGTGTGAAGGAATCCATTTGCCAGGGGGGAATGCTGTGCCACCCAGAGTACTGGTGCGAAAAATGTTACGAATGATAGGGTGTTATGGCTGTTGTGAGATAGTGCAATCCTTCTATCCGTAAAATTAAGTAAAACCTTTGAGATTTCCGTCAATCAGACTTGAGCTTGTAGCTTTAAAACAGTATATGCTTTTCTTTTTGTTGAAATAGTCCATTCCATATTCCAATTTATGTGAAATAAAAATAGTCACAACCGCCATATTCTCATGCATGTGCAAAATTTAACTCTTTAACTGTTGAAATGAATTTTTTTAACTCCAATCAATCAAGCGATCAATCCAAAAAGCAATATTTAGCTGTAAAACTATTGAAATACATTGTTAAATTCCAATCAATCAAACAATTTAAAAATGGTTAGCTTCAGATGTCTCAAATCTTCTGACTCAAAAAAAGGTTTAAAAAAACAAGAGTCAGTTTTCTTTCACAATAAAGTAATGGTTGTACTGCAATTATATAAAGAATTATATCAAATATTGTATCGCTTCCCCAGTTGTAGACGCATTTTGATGCATCTGCAGCGGATGACTTTTGAAAACTTTACTACAACAAAAGAAGAAATTACTCATCAGCAATTTCTCCTTTACCAAAATGTTTTTAACTCTATTCAATAATTGTATTTTCATTTATAAATAGAAATTTTCTATATTTTTGCCTGGATATTTCCAAAGTGGTTTGCTGCAGATTTCTTGTATGTGGGAAAGGGGGGGTTAAACAAACCTGTTTAAAATGAATGAACTGATCACAATCCCACAACATATAATTCCATTGATATAAATTCAGTTTTTTGATTGGTAAACAATTACTGTTTAACTCCAGCTTCAAGCCATCTGTCGCCAACTATTGAGCAGATATCTTTATTTATCTTTACTCAGTGGCAAACATACCTCATTTTCTTGTCTCTTTCACTCTAAACCCTTCCCCTCATATAGACGCTTTCTGACGCCTCTGCAGCAGATTGCTTTTTGAAAACAAAGTGACAAAAGAAGAAATTGCACAAAACGTGCAATTTCTCCTTTTGCCACAATGTTTTCCACTTTTTGTCATTGGTTATCCATTCAATTATGGAGATTTTCTATGTTTTGACAAAATATGTTCAAAGTCGTCTGCTGCAGAATTGTCGTATGAGGGAAAGGGTTAAACTAAACCAAGATTTCTAACCCTTTCCCACTGGCTACAATTTTGCTGCAGACGACCATGTAAACATCTTGACAAAATGGAAAAAACATCCACAGATGAGATTTGAATTATTAAATACGGTTGAAAACTAAATTGTAGCAATGGCAAAATTGCACTCAATTTCACATTTTGCAACAAAAGTTTTTTAATCTTACCTGCAGCAGTTGCAACATACTATATCTGCAGGTGGAAATAGGTTAATGTTTTAAGAAAAACAAAGCAGGATTAATTAACATGTGCAGCCGGTTTCCTAATATTGCTACATGTTTTGTTTTTCCAGGTGCACTATGCTCTACATGGTCACCCAATGAACATACCCATAAAGTACCAATACAGAAGACTAAATACGTACACCCTTCCCCCTTACAACAGATCTACAGCAGACGACTTTGTAAATATGTTGGCCAAAATGTGAAAAAACTCCATAAACAAAGGTTTAATTATTGAAAAGAGTTGAAAACATTGTGTTTAAAAAGGAGAAATTGCGGATCATGAGCAATTTCTCCTTTTGCCACAATGTTTCCATAATTCTCCTGCTGCAGAGGTGTCAAAAATCGTCTATATGTAGGAAAGGGTTAATTTCCCTTATATAGACGCTTTCTTACTCCTCTGCTGCAGACGGCTTTTTGAAAACATAGTGACAAAACAAGCAATTTCTCCTTTTGCCACAATGTTTTCCTCTTTTAGGATATATCCATTCAATTATAGAGATTTTCTATATTTTGACAAAATTCGTTCAAAGTCGTCTGCTGCAGAATTGTCGTATGAGGGAAAGGGTTACGGAGATAATGCTCTATAGAAATGTACTCAAGAAACAGCTTTGCATGTCTGTAGTTCACCATTGAAATTGCTTGAAAATTATCAATTGTCCACAAAAAACTCTTTTATGAAGTTGTCTGTTTTGTTTGTTTTTGTTTGTATGGTGTTTTATATCGCTTACATAAGTTATTTCAGTTCTATCACACTGTCTCCTGGTTAATTTACCAGTACGTTACCAGTATCATTTATCCTGACATAGATACATCAGTCATTATACTTTTGCCCAACCCTGTTTAAAAATCTCAATCGATCCGGTTACATTTTTAAATATCTCTTTTTTCATGCCACTGTGGCCATCTTGAAAGGTTACAAAGGTCAAATTCAAATTCAAATTCACAAAAATTTCCTAAAACTCCAACAGCTGATCAGATGCACTAAACCCATGCATTATCTATCAGTTTACACGATTGTCAAATTTAATTGGATTGATAATCGTGTTAACGTCATGGTAAGTGACTCTCTAGAAAGTTTATAGACGTGTGATAAACAAAGACAATACATGTGTTCTGTGTTTACAAAGTGACATATAGCTTAGGTGTTAGTAAGATTTTTGAAAATATCTGGAACGATTTCTTTACACGTTTTAAGATTGTAATCGGTCCGGTGAGTTAAAAATCGGTCCAGACCAGCACATATTTTGGTCTTCCGGAGGCCTGGCATGTAGTAAGCCGGCCTCCTGATCCCTGGGTTCTGAGTTCTAATTCCATTAAGCCGAGCCCCGGTAGCTCAGTCGGTAGCGACGCAGGCTGTCAATCCAGGGGTTGTGAGTTCGAATCCCCGCTCGGCCAACTTTCTTTTTGACGATTGACAAAAGTCAATGCAACATGCGTCATTCGTCTTCCACCAATGGGCTAAGTCTAAGTGGGAAAGCAGCCAGTTGCTTGGGAAGATTGTTGTGTGGAGTACTGGTGTGAGAAAACCAGGAAATGCATGAGTAGGTGAACTGGCCGCCGTGATATAACTGAGAAATTGTTAAAAACAGCGTTAAACCCCAATCAATCAATCAATCAATCAATCAATCTAATTCCATAAGAGAGGGTTCAATCTTTAGGACTTTCCCACACTTACAATGAATGTATATTGTTTTATGGCGCATCAACAGCTAAGGTCATTTAGCGCGCAATTAAATTTAATTATTCATGATCCCTGGGTAAACAAACCAGTACTAGGCTAGAAAATGTGCCTTGCCCAAGGGCACTCCACCATGACCGTAGTGCCGCGACTGGGTATCGAACCCCCACACTTACAAACTTTTTTACCAGATACTTTTTCAGTTTTAAATCTGTTTTGCTATAAAACACTCATTTTGTCACAATGTTTTCAAAATTCGCTTGCATTTCGGAAAGGAACAATGAACATGATGTAATTTACATGATGAACTCATTAATGTTTATCTTTAACCCTTTCCCACATACAACAAATCCCCAGCAGACGACTTTGGAAACATGTGGACAAAAATATAGAAAATCCCTATAAATGAGGCTATATTTACTGAAAAAAGTTGAAAGCATTGTGGCAAAAGGAGAAAGTGGTCGTTTTGAGCAATTTCACCCTTTATTCACACTGTTTTTAAAAGTCTTTCGCTGCAGGAAAGAGTCCATATGAGGGAAAGGGTTAAACAGAATATGTACTCTTGTAAGAAAGGAAACCAATTCTAATAATGATTGATACATGTATCTCTTTGCAGCACAACACAGGTTTCAAAAGTCATCTGCTGCAGAGTTGTCAGTATTTTAGGTACAGACCACCCGACCTTTCAGAGAGTTAACCCTTTCCCTCATATAGACGCTTTCTGACGCCTCTGCAGCAGACGGCTTTTTGAAAACATAGTAACAAAAGAAGAAATTGCACAAAACGTGCAATTTCTCCTTTTGTCCCAATGTTTTTCACTTTTAGTCATAGGTTATCCATTCAATTATAGAGATTTTCTATGTTTTGACAAAATATGTTCAAAGTCGTCTGCTGCAGAATTGTTGTATGAGGGAAAGGGTTAATTAGGTTGGTCAATAACAATTGCCAATTTCATTAAATATGCATCCATATACACCTCTCTTGAAGTATATCGCATGGCATTAAATATGCATCAACATGGCCCAGTGTCGAAGAAAATAACAAGTTTCCTATATATATATATCACCATAACAACTAGGACTGTTTGCTAACAGAAGTGGGTTTAGTCATGATCTGATTTTCAAAACAACACCATAGTAGTTACTCATTGGCAGAGACCATTCTGACATACAACAAATTTTGAAGCAGATGTCTATGAAAACATCTAGACAAAAATATGGAAAATCTTTTAAAATACAATTGAATAGATTTGAAAGCATTGTGGTAAAAGGAGAAAATTCACATTTGAACACAAACAACATATATTTAGTCTTTCAGAGATCAAATAAGGATTAATCTGGATTGGATACATGAAACACTCCTATTATTAATTTAACCCGTATATATCGCTGTGCAAGACCATGGCTCCTAAGTACAGCATTGTAAAGATTGTACAGTGTATTAACTCTTTCCCTCATACGACAATTCTGCAGCAGACGACTTTGAACGTATTTTGTCAAAACATAGTAAATCTCCATAATTGAATGGATAACCTATGACAAAAAGTGGAAAACATTGTGGCAAAAGGAGAAATTGCATGTTTTGTGTAATTTCTTCTTTTGTCACTATGTTTTCAAAAAGCCGTCTCCTGCAGATGCGTCAGAAAGCGTCTATATGAGGGAAAGGGTTAAGCTTAACAATCCTGAATTTTTATAATATTGGAAGAGTCCATAATTGGCCAATTTTAGAAATACATGTATCAAGAAAATAATGTTGAGTTTAGCAGCCACCGGCCAGCCTGGCTCTAAACTGGTGGCACAGGCATCACACAACTAGGAATAGGGTTAACATGTTATAACTGTTATTTACTCATAGGTCATGGTTAACCCTTTCCCTCATACGGCAATTCTGCAGCAGACAACTTTGAACGTATTTTGTCAAAAAATAGAAATTCTCCATAATTGAATGGATAACCTATGACAAAAAGTGGAAAACATTGTGGCAAAAGGAGAAATTGCACGTTTTGTGCAATTTCTTCTTTTGTCACTTTGTTTTTAAAAAGCCGTCTGCTGCAGAGGCGTCAGAAAGCGTCTATATGAGGGAAAGGCTTAAGGTCCTAGATCAAGGCATTAAAGGACATACTGAATCAATTCAACCAGAACTACTAACATTTTATAAATGGTTGTTTACATGCTGCTCGGCTCGGCTCTCGACAGCCTTTTAATTATATAATAGTGGGTACTGGGTTGGTTACCAGTCTTTCCAAGGGCTACCAATAATTGTTCTTCCGACACCAGTGCATCGCAAGTCAGAGGACTAGATAAGGAGGTAGTAAATTGGTATTTTTTCACTACAATAACATTCATTTTACTCAACCAAACCCCATGTTGTTGGTACTCCAAAGAATCAGCTCAGTGAGACTACTCTTTAGAGTACACGCAACATAGGGTTTCAGTGTCAAATAAGGGTTTTATATCTGAGAAATGCCCCTTTTTTAGAGTTCTGCCTAGTTATGTTATAACCAAAATCCTGAAGACAGTATAACCAGATCTGGGAGTGAATACAGTTCTAACGTATTAAAGATTTTAGTATTTGAAAAATTAAACTTGGAACTCAAACATCAGCACTCGATCTTCACAACCTGACCAATCAGAATCTTCCCTGTTTGTCAATTTAGTCATACCATCATCCGAAGAGCATTTGATTAACCCTTTCCCTCATACAACGATTCTGCAGTAGACGACTTTGAACATATTTAGTCCAAAAAATAGAAAATCTCTTTAATTGAATGGATAACCTATGACTAAAAGGGGAAAATATTGTGGCAAAAGGAGAAATTGCTTGTTTTGAGCAATTTCTTCTTTTGTCACTATGTTTTCAAAAAGCTGTCTGCTGCAGAGACGTCAGAAAGGGTCTATATGAGGGAAAGGGTTAAACTGTTTTCCCACATATACAAATCTGCAGCAGACATTGAAGATTATAAAGTCAAAAATATGTGAGATTGATGAAAGTCTAATAATTATTGTATATATATATTATCATATATATTATGTTGAAAAAGTTGTGGTTTATTTAGAAGTCTCTCATTTTGTTCAATACCTGGTTTGTCCGCATTGTTTTCAAAACTCATCTGGTGTAGAAGTGCCAAAATTGGTCTGCATGCAGATAAGAATGAGTAAACTGGTCTTTACCCCACTTTATCTTTCTTATTACTCAATCAAACCATATGTTGTGGGTACTCAAAAGAAAAGTCTATGTCAGGGAGACGATTCTTTTGAGTACCCAGAACATAGGGTTTGAGTGTCAAATGAGGATTTTGGTATGTGTAAATTACGCACCTTATCTAGATCTCTGTCTGCATGTGTCATGTGAGAAAGGGCTATAAGTGTAACAGAGCCACACACAGATTTGATCAAAATTGCAATTCATTTCTAAAACCTCCAAAGATTGCTTTAATATTGCCAGACTCCTATACCTGAAGGACAACATAACATAACTACATAAAAACTACGAAAAAATTGTGTATATTGTATACATATTATTAGTCGCCGGGCAGAAGCCCGCGACTTCTATTTTTAATAGGTTTTCTGAAATCACATGGGAGGAGGGATTATTATTAGAAAGAAACACATTTAGATGTCTTGAACATATTACAATTGTGTTTGTTAAAAAACACTAAGTAATGACACATCTAAAATGAAATAAATATTCCGATGTTTTAGGTATTTTCAGTTTCTTTATTTTGACTGGCATTTACGTTTTTGTGTTTTATTTACGAAGACAAAACAGTCCCTATTAGCTAGACTGCGATACTTTATTTTCATAAACTATGTAATCAAAAGGCGATAACTATATACAAACCTTTACGTAGCACAGTCTATAATTTGTTTACATACGCACACATGCTTGTAGCAGACTATCGATATGAAAAATCACGTCGAATTCTCCTTTTAATAGATGAGTATCAACATAAACTGGTAACAGAAACAAAAATAAGAAATAATTTGTGAAAATATGTCTCAAATATAAGCCTGTTTATCGGTCGTGAACGTCGAAACGCCTTTTCCTCAGTTCGTGACCTAGTTTCATATTGCCAAAATGTAAACAAAGCGAAGAAACCGGAAGTAAAATGTAAATTTAGAAAAGTGACTTGTTTCATGCAGACAAAAAATGTCGCACGACAAATTGATTTCTTAAACGTCACGAAACGAGTGAATGGGTCGAATGTAGGAGAAAGAAAGATAATATAGAAATGCTTTTTTCTCTCGAATGCAGTGGAATAAAACATGCACTAAAGCTTTGCAGGGCCTTTTTACCTTATATAAGTGACGCCGTTAAACGGTGTCTTCCCAATTGACAAAACGTTGTTTTTTTCCCAATTGGAAAAAAATATTTCCCAAAATCTAAAAAAAAATAACAAAAAAAAAAAAAAAATTTTTTTTTTTTTTTTTAAGTGAAGTGCAGTGGAATACACTATTAACATATATATTTGTCTTGTTTAAGGTAATATGATTGTTTAATTGCATTATATAAACCAAAAGTCTTAAGTTATTGTAAAAAGGACTATTTATATAGCCACATGTTATATGTCTAATTTTTCCCAATTTGGCAAAAAATCGCGCTAAAATTTCCCAAAATGAAAGGCTAAGGCCTCTTCCCAATTTCTGGAAAAAAGGCCCTGCTTTGCCTGATTTTTTGTTCACTTTCTTCGATGTCTGACACTACGACTCGATGAAGCCTGACACGAGGGTCAACATTTCGAAAGAATGCTCAAACACCTTATTACAGATAGATAGCTAATATTACACACTTAAATCATTAAATATATGTGATATTAAATGTTTATTTGGCTTGAAACAAATTAAGAGAAGAGCAAACTCTGATAAACGATAGATTTAGAAATAAAGAAAATCTGCTCTTTCGCACCCAATTAATTTCATACTTGCCACCTATTAAATAGTAATGGGACTCGCAACTGGCATTTCTCTTGCGCCAAACATATATTGTATGCATCAACGATTTAGATAAACAATTTAGCTGATATGTTGTTACAAGTGTGGTCTACTTTTTAAACATATGAGGATAAATTTTAACATCTGTGAAATATTTATTATAATTATTATTAAAAAGGAGGAAGTTCATGTCTTCAGCAATTTAACCGTTTTCTCAATTTTTTAAGCGTTTAAAGGTTTTCATTGTTGCTTCAGACATGGAAAGGGTTTAATATTTTTTTATTGCATGTAGATTTAAATCCCAAAATGTATTAGTGTGTTGTGGTTTTATTGACAAATACAAAACATCCAAAATCCTGACCAAAAGAAATCCTGAAATTTGTACATCTATGTGGAATTTCAAAAATCCTGGAATTAGTCCTTATGAAAACATTATGTGTATGTTTAGACTAATGAAAGTCAAGAATACATGTGTGTTAAAAAATAAATCAATGCAGTCTTTTCCGGCGACATTGATGCCTTGCATCAACTTTCTCTTGTAATATTATATAAATGGCCTATTCATACAAGATCTGTATAGTATATAAGCAAACAATAATTATTATTCAGTGCTAATGGCTATGAAATGTTTTCCTTATTGGTCATCAAATTAAGTAACACATGTTTATGGGCTTGTTAACCCTTCAATTTCTTTGATCATTAATTGCTATTTTTACACACACAACCAATCTACAGCAGACCACTCTCAAAATGTCTTCCAAAGGGTCAAAATATCTAAAATCTCTGTAACTCAAGAGTATATATATAAGTATTGAATGGAGTTATTATGAGCAATTTCAATTTTTCTCACACAAGGTTTTCAAACATCATCCCCTGCAGATGAGTCAAAATGCATCTGCAGGTTAGAAAGGGTAATTCTTGGATTTTATGATTACATAAAATTAGACCTGCAAACAGAAATAATTATATATCTCATGTTCGATTATATTTAATGCCCCTGTTTTTTAGCTACATGTTCTCTCAAAACTTCCAAATCTTATACCTTTTATTCATTTAAAAAAAAAAAAATCTTGAACACTAACTTTGATGATTCATTGTGAAAATAGATCGATAAAATGCTTATTTT
This sequence comes from Serripes groenlandicus, assembly GCA_031761405.1. Taxonomy (NCBI): domain Eukaryota; kingdom Metazoa; phylum Mollusca; class Bivalvia; order Cardiida; family Cardiidae; genus Serripes; species Serripes groenlandicus. The sequence continues at coordinate 125,644,272 of JASEVX010000002.1, forward strand.
GAGCAATATTTACAATAATACATGTATTTTGCTTGGATGACTTAAAAGTTTTAAACGCTGATCACACTTAAAACTTCATTATGGTAAACTTTCAAATGCAGAAATTCTGAAATATTGCTAAATGGTCAACTTACCTCTTACACGTTGTATTCTTATAAAACCACGTGTATTCTTCTATTGTACAACTACAAGGAACATTCTTTGAATTAAGGTTTCACAGTCTCAGTGAACAATTTTTATAATAGCTTGATTGATGAAGAAGTACAATAGATGGGCACGTTGAAATTCACTTAACACAAATACAGCTTTCATAGAATGTTCAGACACAATTAAAGAGTATAGTCTATGATTTTCTGACACAATTTAAGAGTATAGTCTGTGATTCTCTATTGTACAGTTTCAGAAGTCTACTATTTTCAATCAGAAAGTTATAGTTTCATTAACTTATTTATTTCCTAGGCTGTTTAAACATTAATATCTTTTCTTTACCATTTCTGTGATGCAGACAATTATAAAGTTTTGAGGCACTTTTCATCTGAAACATTTCAACAACATTGCAAGAAGAGAAGAAGTTGCTTATGAAGAACATTTTCTGCTTTTCCATCAACATTTCAATCATACACTTCCAATTATTCCGAGATTTTAGATTAACAGTTGTATATATAGATCTATACGTAGATTTATTTCTTTTCTCAATGTTTTCAAAGTTCCCTGTTTTAACAGTAGTTACCTAGTATTAGTTTGGTATTATTGTAATAAGGTTTTCAAAAATCTGCAGCAGACCATTTTAAATATAGATGAAAACATTATGACAAAAGGAGAAGGTGCTCTTCATGAGCAATTAAGACTTTTGTCACAATGATTTCAAAATTCGTCTGCTTTAGATGTCACAAAATTTGTCTAACAAGGTAAAGCACTATTTAGTCATATGATCTACATGTATCTTAGATTCCTTGAATTAGCCAACTAGAATTCTACAAGAACAACTATTTAATCCACTAACTGAATAGATAAGAGTAAAGACATTACAGTGAAAGTTAAATAACAAGGTATAACCAGAAATCGACCTGTATGCTGGCAACAGATGGCCGAATTAAAACCCCGCCTACCTGGGATTAATATTGACGTTTCGTGACTTCCGTATTTCTCAACGTCTTCCACGCGTTTAATTATTCATCAGAGGTATTCATTTACAGCCGGATTTTGACTTTCGATCGATCAAGCAAATCATCACATTACAGACACCAGAACATTGCGTAATCGGGATAAATGGGAAACAAAAAGGGAGATTTATCAAATATAAGGAGTTTTACCTGTTATAATCGAATGGGGAATCCGAGAGAGGCTATTTCCCGCCAATTTTAATGAAGTAAATAACGCGCGATTGAACTTAAATTTATATTTCCCGTGATCCAAATTATGAGTTAGCTAGACACAATAGGGAAAGATATGAACATGATGTTATTTCAACGTACTAATGTGACTTAAAAAATCCCAGACTTAAACTAGAAAAAGGAATTTAACAAAAAAGACACACCGGTATCCATGATCCGGGGCCAACCAGAAGCAATTTCGTGTTATCGAGAGACCTTGGTCTGGAATTATTGAGTCTATCAAAATAACGATATGACCTCAAATCAGCGTTATATTAAACCAAATAAAACAATCTAAATAGACAACGTTGATTGACGTGACAAATGGCATTCCCCCCCCCCCCCCCCCCCGCCCCCCCCCCCCCCCATTTAACAGGCTAAATAGAACCAGAGACATGTCTCTGATAGAGCTAGTCTATTTCGGAAGGTAGCCAGTTGCCTGGGATGCATGCTGTGTTGTGCTGTTGTGAGAAACCCATGATATACATTGTTGGATAGACCGGGGTCATTGCTATCACTGAGGTATTCAGGGGCGTAGCTAGGTCTAAACTAATGTGTAGGCAAATAATTTTCTTGAGCGTCGAAGACGCGAAAAAGCTAGGGGAGTTCGGGGGCATGCTCCCCCGAGATTTTTGTTTAAGTCAAGCATCGTAAATGAGTTCTTCTCGTCTAATAAGACAAGATTCTTAACTGATATATGAGAACAAATTCCTGTTAAAATAATGTAAAATATGAAAAAGCAATAAAACATTGAGACAATTTCATATAAATGGACTTAATAATCACAAGATTTTTTTCGTTTGAAGAAAGGCATTGTCCTAATTGTATGAAGACTTCATGTTAATAATATTCATAAATGATGAATTGCATCACTGTACAGTTCTATCACCCTCAATTCGAGAAAGTTACAAAAAGTCCAGGTTTCTGCATTTTATGGAGGCGAAGACATTTATAATTCTTTCTACGTCAATTGGAAAGTCTTTGTGGATGTGTAGCATGGCAAGCGACGATAGACGCTGACTTGTCATAATGGAACGTAAATAGTTCTTGATTCGTTTCATTGCGCTAAATGAACGTTCACATGATGCGGATGTTGGCGGCAATGTCAGAATGATAGTGATAATGGTGTGTATACAAGGATACAAGTCCTTGTTGGTGAGCGCAATGGTTTCTTGTAGTCGTTTTGATGGTGTTGGGTTAATGTTCCATTTTACTTTCCAACGGACACTTCGTGAAACTGTTCGTAGGTTCCAATTAGATCGGCAGAGTATGTACCAAATATTTCTTCCATCTTCTCGGCCTGTAAGTTCGGAAGCTTTCCTGGTAGGAGGTATTCTGTGTCAAATCGGGATTCGTTTTGTAAAATCCTACTTTCTAGCTCTTCTACCAAGTGGTCGGTGTTGTTGTCTTCCTGCTCGTCTTGGTTTACTCGGAACAATATCAAGTTCTTGCGCTAGAGCACATGCCTTATTGAACAATGCATCCCAAAGCAAAGGATAATTTCTTTCGTATAAAAGTACCCTGCTGACGGTTTTGGACTCTGTTATTATGTATGTATTATGTATGTTCATGCCCTGTTCGATATTTTCACATTCATGTTTGCTATTTTAATATTGTGAATTGCATTGTATTTGTGTTATGATATTTACTATATTTTCACTGCTCTAAATTATTGTATTGTGGGCCGGTGGCCTTTGAATACTAGAAATCAATAAACTAAACTAAACTAAACTAATTGCTTCCAGCAAATCCATATCGATCTTCTGCAAAAGATTGGTTAACGGAACTGTGCTGCTAAGAATTGTATTGTCCCGCTTTTTCATCACCATCTTCACGTAGGGTTTCAGGGGCATGCACTACAACAGTGAATGCATTCTTGAATGCGGCAAGGGCGTCAGCTCTTCTTGTCTACCGTGTCTCGCACAACGTTCTTAATTTAGTCCTTTGGTCCATTGTGTCTGTTGTTGGGACATCTGTGTAAAGTTCATTGGCGAAAGCATTTAAGCGCTTGGCAGAGTAATCAAATGCGAATGCGATATCCAGTACGGTAGACATCATCGTACGTACACACGCGGTTTTTGAACTGTGTACAAGTGCCAAATTAAGGCAATGCGCTTTGCGATGGACATAATCAGCACTCGGAGAACGTTCCCTTACCAGAGCTTGAACTCACCTATATTTACCGGACATATTAGATGCACCATCATAGCACTGAGCTCTACATGTTAGAATATCCAATTCGGAATCCTCTTAGAATGTCATTATGACGTTTGCGAGGTTCACACCTTTAATAGATAGACACTCGGCGACTCCAATGAATTCTTCTCGAACTTGAGAAAGTGTATCTATAAAACGAACGTACAACGATAACTGTTCTTTGGTAGATTTGTCCGTAGCGTCGTCTGCCATTATAGCATAACATTGACTTTGTTTGCATTCTTCCACACGTTTGTACTTTATCTGAAGCCCACATAAATCAATTAGCTCATTTCGGATAGCTGGTGATGTATATTTTGCAGTAGTTTGGTCGACTTTTTTATTTCAATGTGTAGGCACGTGTCTACTCTGCCTAAAGGCAGCTACGCGCCCGGTATTGCTGATAAACTCACACCTTGAACTCGAATCCAAGCTTATAATTTTGCCTCAAAAACGTAGTTGCCAAAATGAGGCGGGTCGCGTTTCGGCAGGATCTTCACCGTATGTACGATATGAGATATTCGTATACTAATGAATGTATCACAATATGGGCTTTGGTTAACCCTTTCCGACATGCATACGCATTTTGGCATTTGAATTAACATTATATAACTGAGAATGATTTCCATATCAATTTTAACATATCTAAAGATAAAATATTTCTTTATTACATAGGGAATTTCGTTTTGAAACAATGAATACAAATTTAAAAGTTGATGTCGCCTGTATACCAATTGAATAGAAATATGGTTATAATTTCATGTTACTTTTGGCAATGAAATAAAACATGAAATACCCACTCAAACCCTCTTCCGAAATTATGTGTTCCTTATGTGTTCCTGTACCGTTTTCTACATTGTCCTTAAATCAATTCGTCATTTATTATAATAAGTTTCATATTTGTCTCTATGACGTTCTCAGCGTTGTTTGATACAAGTTGTAAAGATTGGTTTACGGGGGAAGGGTTAATAATAATGGAGGTCAATCATTTTGAAAACATTTTTTAGACTTATTACACGTCTGTCTGATCACGACATTTAGTATTATATCCTATATATTTGTATTAAATGTATTTTGATGACTTATGTGTCTATTGTGCCGGGTGAAAATTATGAAATTATAATTGTTAAATAATGAGTCCGTACTCTTATCTACGTTCCTGGTGTATATAATGACCTGTTTGAACGGTAACACATTTTACAATATCTAACTTGGTCCCATCAGAGACCTAAATAGAAATATATATGTCTCTGGTCCAATTTGTAATTGTATTTCTTTGACAGTTAAATAAGTGAAACGCAAGAAAAGATATTGTAATTTATTTTATTAGAAAGATTAAATAATACAAAAGTATTACACATTCTTACTTATTCGTGTTGACAACATTTAAACATTGACCGCATTTTTGACCGAGGTTATTTAATTATATACACCATCTTTGAGTTGAATTTGTGTAATGATAAAGGAGGGACACATAGTAAGTTATGGATAATGCATAATTAATGAGTAACTATCATATTCCATTGACGTTCCAGTAAAAAAGGTGACTAAACTCACTAACTGAGCAAAGCTTAAATCACAGCATAAAATGAGAAGTAAAATAAAAGGGATATATCGAATTTACTATACGCAACCCTAATTAGCGGGTGGTGATATACCGCGGACACGACTAGTTGATAAATTAGTTACGTGACTAACACATCTCGCCATACCCGCGAGATTTAAACGAGATTTGCTCTTTGTATTTATATGTCTCCGTAAGATTGATAAATTTTGCCAAATGCAGGCGCATTTAAACATGTATGTAGCGGACGACGTTTGAACACATAATGAGCGATTTCTCTTTGTGTCACACTATTGCCAAATATGTTTAATGGTACAAATGTCATTTAAAGATAGTTTCAAGTTATTTGCCCATATGTTTCCACAATCGTCTGCTGCTGCTGTTGTTTGTGGTGTTCATTTTAAGGACGTAGTCTAGGGATAAGCAACCCTCCTTGTACACCTGTTCATTTTAAGGACGTAGTCTAGGGATAATCAACCCTCCTTGTACACCTGTTCACTTTAAGGACATAGTCTAGGAATGAGCAACCCTCCTTAAGTTGTACACCTGTTTATTTTAAGGACGTAGTCTAGGGATAAGCAACTCTCCTTGTACACCTGTTCATTTTAAGGACGTAGTCTAGGGATAATCAACCCTCCTTGTACACCTGTTCACTTTCAGGACGTAGTCTAGGGATGAGCAACCCTCCTTAATGTGTACACCTGTTCATTTTAAGGACGTAGTCTAGGGATAAGCAACTCTCCTTGTACACCTGTTTATTTTAAGGACGTATTTGGTTATCACGCTCAGAGATAAGATAAGTCAGCATTCACCATTTTGTAGCAAAAACAACTTTGAAGTACATAAAAATACATATTCTGTATGGTGGCATACTTCTGCCACTACATAACCACTTAATTATCACGTTATATAACTAGTTAGTCACGTAATTATCATGATAAATATCTGATTAACGCGTTAATTTTTATGTAAACAGATACTTATGTCAACACAAAAAAGTATATAGTAGCGAAAACTGTAGACCACGAAGAGCCTGCATGAACGCACAGACTCGTCCTAGTGTGCATTATTTGTAATGTTAGTTTAGTTTAAATAAGAAGAATGATTGCCTAATTGGGTTTAACGCCTTTTTTTAAAACTAATTTACAATCATATCAAGACGGTCAGTTTTTCCTGGCTTTCTCATATCAGTTCTTCACACAATATACTTAACAAATAACTGGCAGCTTTTCCATACTGTTAGCCTTTGGGTGGAAGACGAATGACGCATGTGACAGTGACTTTTGTCAAACGTCGGAAATAATGTTAGCCTTGCTGGGGTTCGAGCTCACAACCCCTGCATTTACAGCCCGCGTCGCTACCGATTGAGCTACATTAAATAAGTAGAACATACGAAGATGGTCATATGAATCTTATACAACTAAAGTTGCGTTGACTTAAAGGCGTTATAGTGTAACGCGATCCACGTTTAACCATTTCCCGTATATATAGAGACGAATCTGCGAGAGAGCGAGAAAAAGGGGAAGAATTGACATGCAGCTAATTATATTTATTTATTGGTGTTTTACGCCGCTTTCAACATTATTTCAGTTATATCACGGCGACAGTTCACTTATTAATGATCCCTGGGTAAACAAACCAGTACTAGGCTAGAAAATGTGTCTCGCCTAAGGGCACTCCACCATGACCGAGATGCCACGACCGGGGATCGAATCCGGGACACCCGGTTTCGAAATCCCCGACGCTAACCATTCGACCACAGCAGATTCCATGCAGCAAAAGACAGAGCAGAAAATGCAAAATTCCTAACAGTGGAATCTTAATCTACACTGACTTCGTTGTATTAATGCGCTTCTCTTAGAACTTCCATCATTAGCCAAAAATACAAGAGACAAACTGACTTAGAACGTTCACATATAAAGCACAAAATAGAATAAAAATAATTTCAAGTTCAATATACTTTATTATAAGATATTTGGGCGTTCATTGTCTGACTTAATAAGTGTTATTAAATTGCCGAAAAACTTAAATCACAGAAAAGCAAGGGTTCATGCTTTAAGCTGGTAAGTACTTGCACGCCTTCACCCAAACGAATTGTATACCCATGTATGGAACGCCTTTACTGTCTTAGTATGTTGTATTATATTATACGCAGTACATTTTCACGTATATGAGGTACATATTTCATTTGACGTGGTACATTATTCATGATATGCAGTGCCTTTTCTATTATGTGTGGTGATTATTGAATAATATGCAGTGCAAAATAGTGTTAAAACAGTAGAATAACCATTATACGTTGTACAAACAACGTCATGTGCAATACAAACTATATACTATGCAGTACAAATGACATTATATGTGGTGTATTTGTTTGTGTATGCAGTACTTTTCATTTATACGTTGTATGTTGGTCAATATATGCGATGTATGTTTTAATATATGAAGTGCCTGCATGTATCTTTATACCTGGTGAATTATTATGTAAGTGTTCATAAACAATCATAGTACGCAATCAATTTGGCAATATGTTCGGTCCATACTAATTACATGGTGTAAACAGCTTTATATGCGGTGCATTTTTCATTAGGATGATCATACTTTCCGGCATGCTCCGTAATTATTTATCTGGAAAATACCGAGTCAGCAGACAGATATATATTACATTTACACCGTTTACTCAATTTCAAAAAAAGCGCTTGAATAATTTATAAATAGATGTGTACACATTTTCTGAATACACGAGGGGCAGAATGTCGTCGTCTGCTCTGAAATCCGCTCTAGACGAGATTGGTCTCTTCATTCGGCATGATTTGCAGTCTGATCAAAATCTAAAGTCTAAAGTCTAAATATTACTAGTCCAATAATATATGACCTCTCACAAGGTCGAGTGCTTGTCAACTGAGTCTTATGTTATAGGAGTAGAATATGACATGTACTAACTAACATATGCTTATTAGAAGCTTCAGTCAACTTGTGAGGATTATGATAAGACAGAGCAAATATGCCGGCTGATTTGAACCTACACTGTTCAGAAACGAAGTTATGCCTTTTCCCAAAATCAAAATCGATTATATCATGTAAATCACTTTTCATGTTATTTCTCTAATTTCAAGAAGCTGCTGAGGAATTTAAAGTTGTTTTTATGAGGAAACATTACCATAAAGTGGTACCCTAAACACATTTTTAAATCTTTTCCGTAAAACAACAAGCATGCATCAGATGACGTTAAGGCAAAACTATAGAAAATCTTAATAAATGAAAGTATAATTATTGAAGAGGGGTTGGTTGAACGCATTGTGACAATTGGAGAAATTTCTCAAGATGAGCAATTTATCCTTTTGCCATAATGATTTCAAGAGTTGTCTGATTCAGGAATCAGAGATCGTTAGCATTGACGACATTCTGCATCTCGTCTTTTTAGAAAATGTGTACACTTTTCATAAAGATTGTTCCACAAGGCCTTTTTAAATGGATTAGACGGTGTTAATGTTCAAACCTATCTGTCATGCTCGGTAATTTCCGGAAATAATTCCGGAGAATGCCGGAAAGTATGATCATAAAGTTTAAACCACCGCATATAATCAAAGTACCACCACGCGTATTGAAGAGTAGACTGCATATAATGTTGTTTGTAAATGCATATGACGTTGTTTGCACACTATATAATGGTTATTATGCAAAATGTACCACGTCAAATGAAATATGTACATCGTATACATGAAAATATACTGCGTATAATACAATACAACATAGTAAGACAGTAAAGGCGTTCCATACCCATGTATTACAAGACGAATGGTTGACGCAAAGCGTCAAAGAGAAGCCGCAATATTTCGTTGCACATGTAGAAATAAAAAAATAAGAATATTTAAATCCACAAACATTAGAACAATTTAAACTGTCTGTCTGTCTGTCTGTCTTCTTCTTCTTAATCTTGTGTCTCTGAATTTATGTCTATCTAAGTGTATATCTATCTGTATTTATTAGGGATGGCAACGAATATTCGAATATTCGATCATACGGTCGAATATTCGAATACTATATCATGGTTCGAATATTCGATAAAATCAGGATTTTCAACACTAAAAAATAAAAATTTAATTTCTGCTTGTTTATTTTTTTCATAAACTGTAGGTAAAGGGTTATCGATGGTCTATTTTACGCATTGTTTATAAAGTGTCAATATAGTGTATAACATGTCAAACTGATAATCCCTGCTTTAGGCTATAAGTGTGATCGATATAATACAGATGTTTTCGTTCCAAAACATCGTAACTTCACAGTTGATTCTATGTAGTTACCGCTTTTTAGAATGAGGCATCAATCAGACAATATTTGAGGTGTTATTATCCGGTTTCGTTAATTGTTTTGATAAACAAACTGTAAATAATTAAGTAGCGTTGTATTTCACATTTTGTATAATAACAGAAGCCTTGATTGGTAATTTCGAACATGCAGATATGTAGCAAGTATCAAACTGTGCAAATAAAACCTTTTATTTGCAGATAATTGTTGCTATTCATTTTGTTCATAAATACTCGAAAATTCGATCTGCATAGCCACATCAGTTTTGAAATATCTTGACATTAGTACGTAATATATGATTTCAACAATGCCTGTTACGCCGTATATAGTTTGGAAGTATATCCGCCGATCTGAGAAAATAGCATCATGTACTCTGTGTAAGGCGGAGCTGTCCTACCACAAACAACCTCCGCAATAATCTACAAAACAAACATCCATCTAGATACATAGATAACCCTTCTGTAACTACCGAGCAAAAGAAACAAACATCAATATGTCATTTACAACAGCATTTCAACCATAGTTCAGTTATATGCAGCAAGAGAAAGATTAAACCTCAGTTGTAAACAGGGTAATCAGAGCTAAATGTTTCGAACAATACATTAAGAATGGGATCAATTAGTTAAAATCTGCGCACTTTACCAACGTATTTTTTCATACGAATTCATCGGTGTAACGGAAACGTCAAATGAGAGTACACTGGACAAATAAAGAATTAAAAAGGTCTTTGTTTGGTAAGCATGCGCAAATGGGTCGAATATTCGAATATCTTGTGATCGAATATTCGAATACTAATTTTGGTATTCGTTGCCATCCCTAGTATTTATGTCTTTATGTTTATGTTTACATGCATGTCCGTCTATCTCTCCGTCAATCTGTTGGGGTAACTGTTAATATGCCTGTTTGTCTGTATGCATGTACATCCATGCGATGGTCAATCTGTATGTGTATCTGCCTATGCGTTTATAAGTCTAGCTGTCTATGTATTTGTATGTCTATCTGTCTATGTATGCCTAGCATCCTGTATGTCTATCATCGTGTCTCTATCAGTATGTATGTGTTTCTGCATGTATTCATGTGTTTCTGAATTTATTTATTTCTGAGTGTATCTCTATCTGTATTTATGTCTTTAGGTTTATGTGTATATGTATGTCCGTCTTTCTCTCCGTCAATATGTTGGTGTAACTGTCAATATGCCTGTTTGTCTGTATGCATGTACATCCATGCGGTAGGCAATCTGTATGTTTATTTGCCTATGCGTTTATAAGTCTATCTGTCTATGTATTTGTATGTCTATCTGTTTATGTATTGCATATCATCATGTATGTCTATCATCGTGTTGTCTCTATCATTCTGTATTACTATATTTCGGTAAACTAAGCTAAGTATCTGTCTATGCGTTTGTAAGTATATATGTCTATGTATGCCTATCATCATGTATGTCTATCATCGTGTCGTCATTATCAGTATGTATGTCTGCATGTATTCATGTGTCTCTGAATTTATGTCTATCTGAGTGTATATCTATCTGTATTTATGTCTTTATGTTTATGTTTGTCTTTATGTTTATGTATATATATATATATATACATAATGTTTTCATAAGGATTAATTCCAGGATTTTTGAAATTCCACATAGATCTACAAATTTCAGGATTTCTTTTGGTCAGGATTTTGGATGTTTTGTATTTGTCAAAAAAAACAACAAATTAATACATTTTGGGATTTAAATCTACATGCAATAAAAAGCTATTAAACCCTTTCCATGTCTGAAGCAACAATGAAAACCTTTAATCGCTTAAAACATTGAGAAAACGGTTAAATTGCTGAAGACATGAACTTCCTCCTTTTTAATACTAATTATTTCACAAGTAGACCACACTTGTAACAATATAACAGCTAAATTGTTTATCTAAATCGTTGATGCATACAATATATGTGGCAAGTATGAAATTAATTGGGTGCGAAAGAGCAGATTTTCTTTATTTCTAAATCTATTGTTTATCAGAGTTTGTTCTTCTCTTAATTTGTTTCAACATTTAATATCACATATATTTAATCATTTAAGTGTGTAATATTAGCTATCTATCTGTAATAAGGTGTTTGAGCATTCTTTCGAAATGTTTACCCTCGTGTCAGGCTTCATCGAGTCGTAGTGTCAGACATCGAAGAAAGTGAATAAAAAATCAGGCAAAGCTTTAGTGCATGTTTTATTCCACTGCATTCGAGAGAGAAAAGCATTTCTATATTATCTTTCTTTCTCCTACATTCGACCCATGCATTCGTTTCGTGACGTTTAAGAAAAATCAAATTGTCGTGCGACATTTTTTGTCTGCATAACCTAGTCACTTTTCTAAGTTTACATTTTTTCGGTTACTTCGCTTTGTTTACATTTTGGCAATATGAAACTAGGTCACAAACTGAGAAAAAGGCGTTTCGACGTTCACGACCGATAAACAGGCTTATATTTGAGACATATTTTCACAAATTATTTCTTATTTTTGTTTCTGTTACAAGTTTATGTTCATGGGAAACTATACAAGTGTGTGTGTGTGTCATTGTGCATATTCAGCCCATCGAATGAGAGTATGAGTGTAAGCGACGCAGGTTTTTGTTGTAAAATGTATCGCGTGCAAATCCAGCTTTTCATTGGTTATCGTACACACAGTAAGTACAGTAGTATATAGTAGCGTGTGCAAAATTTACAAATCTATGCGGGCGGTACTCGGTAGTGACGTAATCAACAGTTCTAGGTTAGAAACAGTTCATATTTTAGATATACACGAGTTAACATTATCAAATGAATTCTTCACAAATCAAGACATATTTTTGAACATGAAAATAACATTCAGTAAGTTAACATTACTATTGAAAGTAGAATTTGACGTGATTTTTATTTCAATATATCTCAATATTGACATATAGCAGTTGGTTGCAAGTCTAGCAGGGACCACATTTGTCTTCGTAAATAAGACAAAAACACTTAAATGCAAGTCAACAAAATGAAACTAAAAATACCTAAAACATCGACATGTTTATTCCATTTTAGATGTGTCATTACTTAGTGTTTTTAAACAAACACAATTGTAATATGTTCAAAACATCTTAATGTGTTTCTTTCCAATAATTATCCCTCCTCCCATGTGATTTCCGAAAAGCTATTAAAAATAGAAGTCGCGGGCTTCTCCCCGTATCCTACATTAAGGGGAAATGCCATTTTTGTATAACTTAGGGCGAACCTATTTCTAAGAACTATATTTTAAAAACTATCAAGTTTATTTAGAGAATCAATTTGCTACACACCTTTTCACCTTATAAAATAACTCCGTGGCCTTTTAATTTCACTCTAAACCCCAGATTAAGAAAGTTGTCTCCCTAAGTGCTTCGCCTTAAGTAAAGGCGAATAAACGATTCCCCTCATGTCGCTAAAATTCCCCTCAAGTCGGTTTCTAACTATAAAAACAACATAATGACGAACATTTATAATAACATATCTTCTTATATTTAATGAATATTTCTTAGATAAGTTTATTGTACGAATTTCTGTACAGAAGACAAACAGCATCTACCGTTTCTGCAATTATCTCTTAATTAAAGTGAATTATGAATCAAAGAGTATTTTCGACCTTTCTTTCCTACGCTACTCTTTTTAGGTCTACTTGCCGAAGGCCAAAGTTAATGGGATGGCAATGTTCCTGGCGTTCATCCGTATATCTGTCCGTCCGTCCATCCATTATTTAAACCTTTTTTGTTAACACGACACAGTTCACAGTTTTCAAACTTGCACATATTGTTCATATTGATCAGAGCTCGGGTACTATTGACGCCATTGATGACCAGATGTGATCCAGACCAACTAGCAGACGCCAGTGATGACCAGACCAACTACCAGACGACATGGGTGACCAGATCAACTACCATACGCCAGTGATTACCAGACAACTAGCAGACGCCATTGGTGACCAGATGTGATCGATCAACAAGCAGACACCATTGATGACCAGGTGTGATCCAGACAAACAATCAGACGCTAGTGAGGACCAGACCTACAACTAGACGCCGGTGATGACCAATCCAACTAGCAGACGACATTGATGACCGAATGGAATCTAGACCAACAACCAGACGACATTGATGACCAGACCAACTACTAGACAACATTAATGACCAATCCAACTAGCAGACGACATTGATGACCGAATGTAATCCAGACCAACTATCATACGACATTGATGACCAGACCAACTACAAGACGCCATTGATGACCATAATGTGATCAAGACAAACTACCAGACGACATTAATGACCAGATGTGATTCAGACCAACTAGCAGACGCCAGTGAGGATCAGACTTACTACCAGACGTCAGTGAAGACTAGATTTGATTCAGACCAAGTAGCAGATGCCATTGATGACCAGACCATCTAGCAGATGATGAGCAGATGTGAGCAGATGTGATCCAAACCAACTAGAAGACGCCATTGATGACCATATGTTATCCAGACTAACTAGCAGACGCCATTGATGACCTGATGTGATCCAGACTTAGTACCAGACGCCATTGATGACCAGACCACCTAGCAGACGACATTGATGACCATATGTTATCCAGACCAACTATGAAACGACATTGATGACCGGACCAACTAGCAGACGTCATTTGTGACCAGATGTGATCAAGACCAACTCGCAGACGCCAATCATTACCAAAACAACTAGCAGACGCCATTGATGACCAGATGTGATCCAAACCAACTAGAAGACACCATTGATGACCAGACCAACTAGCAGACGTCATTTATGACCAGATGTGATCAAGACCAACTTGCAGACCCTATTGATGACCAGATGTGATAGAGAAAAAGTTGCAGACATCATTGATGACCATATTTTAACCAGACAAACTAGTAGACGCCATTGATGACCAGATGTTATCCAGACCAACTAGAAGACGCCATTGATGCACAGACCAACTACCAGCTTACTATTAATGAACAGGCAATGATTTCATAGCTAACCATTAATGGTGCAACCGTGGTTTGAAAGCGTTCCATTAGTAATCAGATAGGGGTCCATTAATTATTTGACCATGGTTTGGAAGTGTTTCATTAAAATATTTATTAAACCGCGTTCCATCTGCATGTGAAATTGTTCGCGGTTTGTTTGGTGTTTTCTTAGGCCAATGGAACACTAACAAACTGTACAGTGAACGATTTTCCCATAACCCCTTTCCCACATACATAAACTCCCTATAAATGAACTATCGAAAACATTGTGATAAAAACAGCCATTGCTCATCATGTTGTCAAAGGTCGTTTTGCTTGCATTGTTGGGGTTTTAGGCCGTTTTCAACCGCATGTATGCCCAATCGCCATCACAGTCCACATACTCATGTTTTCTGGGTGATAATACTGAAAACAGTGTGGTAAAAGGAGCCATTGCTCATCATGTTTTCAAAGGTCGTTTTGAGTGCACTGTACGGAGATTTAGGCTGCTTTCCGTAGCATGTATGTGCAATCACCCTCACAGTTCACAAACTCATGGGACCTGGGTGAATCAACCCAGCTTTGCGTTAGGACTGAAAACAGGGTGGAAAAAGGAGCCATTGCTTATCATGTTTACAAAGGTCACACACTCATGTTTTCTGGGTTATTCTACCCAGCTAGGCAATAGGACTGAAAACAGTGTGGTAAGAGGAGCCATTGATCATCATGTTTACAAAGGTCGTCTTGATTGCGTTGCTGGATTTTTTTTAGGCCGTTTACAACAGCATTTATGTTAAATGACCCTCACTGCTCGAACACACATGCTTCCTGGGTGAATCAACCCATCTACGCGATAAGACTGAAAAACAGTGTGGTATAAGGAGCCATGCTCATCATGTTTTCAAAGGTCGTTTTGATAGCACTGTACGTACGGAGTTTTAGGCTGTTTTCAATAGCATTTATATGCAATCACCCTCACAGTTCACAAACTCATGGGACCTGGGCGAATCAACCCAGCTACGGGATAACACTGAAAACAGCGTGGAAAGAGGAGCCATTGCTCACCATGATTTCAAAGGTCGTTGTGTTTGTATTGGTGGGTGTTGTACGCCGTTTTCAACATCATATATGTCAAATCACCCGCACTGTTCACATACTCATTCGTCCGGGGTGATTCAACCCAGCTACTCAATAGTACTGTACACACTGTGACAAAGGGAGCAATTGCCCGCCCTACTTTCAGAGGTCGTTTTGTTTCTATTGTTGGGTGTTTTAGGCCGTTTTCAACATCATTCCAGTCATACCACCCCGTCAGTTCACACACTCGTGATCCATGGGTGAATCAACCCAGCTATGCAATAGAACTGGACACATTGTGGCAAAAGAAGCAATTGCCCGCCATGCTTTGAAATGGCGTTTTGTTTGCATTGTAGGGGTTTTGATATTGGAAGCGAGTTGTTGCATGACTAAATAAGTGTGGAAATTGGCATAAAATATCTGCATGTGGGAAAGCGTTAGTAAGTGTTCACTGGTCTTCGCACCTCTGCAGGTTAAATCCCTTTCGGCGGTACAGTGAACGATTTTCCCATAACCCCTTTCCCACATACATAAACTCCCTATAAATGAGCTATCGAAAACATTGTGATAAAAACAGCCATTGCTCTTCATGTTGTCAAAGGTCGTTTTGCTTGCATTGTTGGGGTTTTAGGCCGTTTTCAACAGGATGTATGCCAAATCGCCATCACAGTCCACATACTCATGTTTTCTGGGTGATAATACTGAAAACAGTGTGGTAAAAGGAGCCATTGCTCATCATGTTTTCAAAGGTCGGTTTGAGTGCACTGTACGGAGATTTAGGCTGCTTTCCGTAGCATGTATGTGCAATCACCCTCACAGTTCACAAACTCATGGGACCTGGGTGAATCAACCCAGCTTTGCGTTAGGACTGAAAACAGGGTGGAAAAAGGAGCCATTGCTTATCATGTTTACAAAGGTCACACACTCATGTTTTCTGGGTTATTCTACCCAGCTAGGCAATAGGACTGAAAACAGTGTGGTAAGAGGAGCCATTGATCATCATGTTTACAAAGGTCGTCTTGATTGCGTTGTTGGATTTTTTTAGGCCGTTTACAACAGCATTTATGTTAAATAACCCTCACTGCTCGAACACACATGCTTCCTGGGTGAATCAACCCATCTACGCGATAAGACTGAAAACAGTGTGGTATAAGGAGCCATTGCTCATCATGTTTTCAAAGGTCGTTTTGATAGCACTGTACGTACGGAGTTTTAGGCTGTTTTCAATAGCAGTTATGTGCAATCACCCTCACAGTTCACAAACTCATGGAACCTGGGTGAATCAACTCAGCTACGCGATAACACTGAAAACAGCGTGGAAAGAGGAGCCATTGCTCACCATGATTTCAAAGGTCGTTGTGTTTGTATTGGTGGGTGTTGTACGCCGTTTTCAACATCATATATGTCAAATCACTCGCACTGTTCACATACTCATTCGTCCGGGGTGATTCAACCCAGCTACTCAATAGTACTGTACACACTGTGACAAAGGGAGCGATTGCCCGCCCTACTTTCAGAGGTCGTTTTGTTTCTATTGTTGGGTGTTTTAGGCCGCTTTTAACATCATTCCAGTCATACCACCCCGTCAGTTCACACACTCGTGATCCCTGGGTGAATCAACCCAGCTATGCAATAGAACTGAACACATTGTGGCAAAAGAAGCAATTGCCCGCCATGCTTTGAAATGGCGTTTTGTTTGCATTGTAGGGGTTTTGATATTGGAAGCGAGTTGTTGCATGACTAAATAAGTGTGGAAATTGGCATAAAATATCTGCATGTGGGAAAGCGTTAGTAAGTGTTCACTGGTCTTCGCACCTCTGCAGGTTAAATCCCTTTCGGCGGTACAGTGAACGATTTTCCCATAACCCCTTTCCCACATACATAAACTCCCTATAAATGAACCATCGAAAACATTGTGATAAAAACAGCCATTGCTCATTATGTTGTCAAAGGTCGTTTTGCTTGCATTGTTGGGGTTTTAGGCCGTTTTCAACAGCATGTATGCCCAATCACCCTCACAGTTCACAAACTCATGGGACCTGGGTGAATCAACCCAGCTTTGCGTTAGGACTGAAAACAGGGTGGAAAAAGGAGCCATTGCTTATCATGTTTACAAAGGTCACACACTCATGTTTTCTGGGTTATTCTACCCAGCTAGGCAATAGGACTGAAAACAGTGTGGTAAGAGGAGCCATTGATCATCATGTTTACAAAGGTCGTCTTGATTGCGTTGCTGGATTTTTTTTAGGCCGTTTACAACAGCATTTATGTTAAATGACCCTCACTGCTCGAACACACATGCTTCCTGGGTGAATCAACCCATCTACGCGATAAGACTGAAAAACAGTGTGGTATAAGGAGCCATGCTCATCATGTTTTCAAAGGTCGTTTTGATAGCACTGTACGTACGGAGTTTTAGGCTGTTTTCAATAGCATTTATATGCAATCACCCTCACAGTTCACAAACTCATGGGACCTGGGCGAATCAACCCAGCTACGGGATAACACTGAAAACAGCGTGGAAAGAGGAGCCATTGCTCACCATGATTTCAAAGGTCGTTGTGTTTGTATTGGTGGGTGTTGTACGCCGTTTTCAACATCATATATGTCAAATCACCCGCACTGTTCACATACTCATTCGTCCGGGGTGATTCAACCCAGCTACTCAATAGTACTGTACACACTGTGACAAAGGGAGCAATTGCCCGCCCTACTTTCAGAGGTCGTTTTGTTTCTATTGTTGGGTGTTTTAGGCCGTTTTCAACATCATTCCAGTCATACCACCCCGTCAGTTCACACACTCGTGATCCATGGGTGAATCAACCCAGCTATGCAATAGAACTGGACACATTGTGGCAAAAGAAGCAATTGCCCGCCATGCTTTGAAATGGCGTTTTGTTTGCATTGTAGGGGTTTTGATATTGGAAGCGAGTTGTTGCATGACTAAATAAGTGTGGAAATTGGCATAAAATATCTGCATGTGGGAAAGCGTTAGTAAGTGTTCACTGGTCTTCGCACCTCTGCAGGTTAAATCCCTTTCGGCGGTACAGTGAACGATTTTCCCATAACCCCTTTCCCACATACATAAACTCCCTATAAATGAGCTATCGAAAACATTGTGATAAAAACAGCCATTGCTCTTCATGTTGTCAAAGGTCGTTTTGCTTGCATTGTTGGGGTTTTAGGCCGTTTTCAACAGGATGTATGCCAAATCGCCATCACAGTCCACATACTCATGTTTTCTGGGTGATAATACTGAAAACAGTGTGGTAAAAGGAGCCATTGCTCATCATGTTTTCAAAGGTCGGTTTGAGTGCACTGTACGGAGATTTAGGCTGCTTTCCGTAGCATGTATGTGCAATCACCCTCACAGTTCACAAACTCATGGGACCTGGGTGAATCAACCCAGCTTTGCGTTAGGACTGAAAACAGGGTGGAAAAAGGAGCCATTGCTTATCATGTTTACAAAGGTCACACACTCATGTTTTCTGGGTTATTCTACCCAGCTAGGCAATAGGACTGAAAACAGTGTGGTAAGAGGAGCCATTGATCATCATGTTTACAAAGGTCGTCTTGATTGCGTTGTTGGATTTTTTTAGGCCGTTTACAACAGCATTTATGTTAAATAACCCTCACTGCTCGAACACACATGCTTCCTGGGTGAATCAACCCATCTACGCGATAAGACTGAAAACAGTGTGGTATAAGGAGCCATTGCTCATCATGTTTTCAAAGGTCGTTTTGATAGCACTGTACGTACGGAGTTTTAGGCTGTTTTCAATAGCAGTTATGTGCAATCACCCTCACAGTTCACAAACTCATGGAACCTGGGTGAATCAACTCAGCTACGCGATAACACTGAAAACAGCGTGGAAAGAGGAGCCATTGCTCACCATGATTTCAAAGGTCGTTGTGTTTGTATTGGTGGGTGTTGTACGCCGTTTTCAACATCATATATGTCAAATCACTCGCACTGTTCACATACTCATTCGTCCGGGGTGATTCAACCCAGCTACTCAATAGTACTGTACACACTGTGACAAAGGGAGCGATTGCCCGCCCTACTTTCAGAGGTCGTTTTGTTTCTATTGTTGGGTGTTTTAGGCCGCTTTTAACATCATTCCAGTCATACCACCCCGTCAGTTCACACACTCGTGATCCCTGGGTGAATCAACCCAGCTATGCAATAGAACTGAACACATTGTGGCAAAAGAAGCAATTGCCCGCCATGCTTTGAAATGGCGTTTTGTTTGCATTGTAGGGGTTTTGATATTGGAAGCGAGTTGTTGCATGACTAAATAAGTGTGGAAATTGGCATAAAATATCTGCATGTGGGAAAGCGTTAGTAAGTGTTCACTGGTCTTCGCACCTCTGCAGGTTAAATCCCTTTCGGCGGTACAGTGAACGATTTTCCCATAACCCCTTTCCCACATACATAAACTCCCTATAAATGAACCATCGAAAACATTGTGATAAAAACAGCCATTGCTCATTATGTTGTCAAAGGTCGTTTTGCTTGCATTGTTGGGGTTTTAGGCCGTTTTCAACAGCATGTATGCCCAATCGCCATCACAGTCCACATACTCATGTTTTCTGGGTGATAAAACTGAAAACAGTGCGGTAAAAGGAGCCATTCATTATTGCTCATCATGTTTTCAAAGTCGTTTTGAGTGCACTGTACGGAGATTTAGGATGCTTTTCGTAGCATATATGTGCAATCACCCTCACAGTTCACAAACTCATGGGACCTGGGTGAATCAACCCAGCTTTGCGTTAGGACTGAAAACAGGGTGGAAAAAGGAGCCATTGCTTATCATGTTTACAAAGGTCACACACTCATGTTTTCTGGGTTATTCTACCCAGCTAGGCAATAGGACTGAAAACAGTGTGGTAAGAGGAGCCATTGATCATCATGTTTACAAAGGTCGTCTTGATTGCGTTGTTGGATTTTTTTAGGCCGTTTACAACAGCATTTATGTTAAATAACCCTCACTGCTCGAACACACATGCTTCCTGGGTGAATCAATCCATCTACGCGATAAGACTGAAAACAGTGTGGTATAAGGAGCCATTGCTCATCATGTTTTCAAAGGTCGTTTTGATAGCACTGTACGTACGGAGTTTTAGGCTGTTTTCAATAGCAGTTATGTGCAATCACCCTCACAGTTCACAAACTCATGGGACCTGGGTGAATCAACCCAGCTACGCGATAACACTGAAAACAGCGTGGAAAGAGGAGCCATTGCTCACCATGATTTCAAAGGTCGTTGTGTTTGTATTGGTGGGTGTTGTACGCCGTTTTCAACATCATATATGTCAAATCACTCGCACTGTTCACATACTCATTCGTCCGGGTTGATTCAACCCAGCTACTCAATAGTACTGTACACACTGTGACAAAGGGAGCAATTGGCCGCCCTACTTTCAGAGGTCGTTTTGTTTCTATTGTTGGGTGTTTTAGGCCGCTTTTAACATCATTCCAGTCATACCACCCCGTCAGTTCACACACTCGTGATCCCTGGGTGAATCAACCCGGCTATGCAATAGAACTGAACACATTGTGGCAAAAGAAGCAATTGCCCGCCATGCTTTGAAATGGCGTTTTGTTTGCATTGTAGGGGTTTTGATATTGGAAGCGAGTTGTTGCATGACTAAATAAGTGTGGAAATTGGCATAAAATATCTGCATGTGGGAAAGCGTTAGTAAGTGTTCACTGGTCTTCGCACCTCTGCAGGTTAAATCCCTTTCGGCGGTACAGTGAACGATTTTCCCATAACCCCTTTCCCACATACATAAACTCCCTATAAATGAACTATCGAAAACATTGTGATAAAAACAGCCATTGCTCATCATGTTGTCAAAGGTCGTTTTGCTTGCATTGTTGGGGTTTTAGGCCGTTTTCAACAGCATGTATGCCCAATCGCCATCACAGTCCACATACTCATGTTTTCTGGGTGATAATACTGAAAACAGTGCGGTAAAAGGAGCCATTGCTCATCATGTTTTCAAAGGTCGTTTTGAGTGCACTGTACGGAGATTTAGGCTGCTTTCCGTAGCATGTATGTGCAATCACCCTCACAGTTCACAAACTCATGGGACCTGGGTGAATCAACCCAGCTTTGCGTTAGGACTGAAAACAGGGTTGAAAAAGGAGCCATTGCTTATCATGTTTACAAAGGTCACACACACTCATGTTTTCTGGGTTATTCTACCCAGCTAGGCAATAGGACTGAAAACAGTGTGGTAAGAGGAGCCATTGATCATCATGTTTACAAAGGTCGTCTTGATTGCGTTGTTGGATTTTTTTTTAGGCCGTTTACAACAGCATTTATGTTAAATAACCCTCACTGCTCGAACACACATGCTTCCTGGGTGAATCAACCCATCTACGCGATAAGACTGAAAACAGTGTGGCATAAGGAGCCATTGCTCATCATGTGTTCAAAGGTCGTTTTGATAGCACTGTACGTACGGAGTTTTAGGCTGTTTTCAATAGCATTTATGTGCAATCACCCTCACAGTTCACAAACTCATGGGACCTGGGTGAATCAACCCAGCTACGCGATAACACTGAAAACAGCGTGGAAAGAGGAGCCATTGCTCACCATGATTTCAAAGGTCGTTGTGTTTGTATTGGTGGGTGTTGTACGCCGTTTTCAACATCATATATGTCAAATCACCCGCACTGTTCACATACTCATTCGTCCGGGGTGATTCAACCCAGCTACTCAATAGTACTGTACACACTGTGACAAAGGGAGCAATTGCCCGCCCTACTTTCAGAGGTCGTTTTGTTTCTATTGTTGGGTGTTTTAGGCCGTTTTCAACATCATTCCAGTCATACCACCCCGTCAGTTCACACACTCGTGATCCCTGGGTGAATCAACCCAGCTATGCAATAGAACTGAACACATTGTGGCAAAAGAAGCAATTGCCCGCCATGCTTTGAAATGGCGTTTTGTTTGCATTGTAGGGGTTTTGATATTGGAAGCGAGTTGTTGCATGACTAAATAAGTGTGGAAATTGGCATAAAATATCTGCATGTGGGAAAGCGTTAGTAAGTGTTCACTGGTCTTCGCACCTCTGCAGGTTAAATCCCTTTCGGCGGTACAGTGAACGATTTTCCCATAACCCCTTTCCCACATACATAAACTCCCTATAAATGAACTATCGAAAACATTGTGATAAAAACAGCCATTGCTCATCATGTTGTCAAAGGTCGTTTTGCTTGCATTGTTGGGGTTTTAGGCCGTTTTCAACAGCATGTATGCCCAATCGCCATCACAGTCCACATACTCATGTTTTCTGGGTGATAATACTGAAAACAGTGCGGTAAAAGGAGCCATTGCTCATCATGTTTTCAAAGGTCGTTTTGAGTGCACTGTACGGAGATTTAGGCTGCTTTCCGTAGCATGTATGTGCAATCACCCTCACAGTTCACAAACTCATGGGACCTGGGTGAATCAACCCAGCTTTGCGTTAGGACTGAAAACAGGGTTGAAAAAGGAGCCATTGCTTATCATGTTTACAAAGGTCACACACACTCATGTTTTCTGGGTTATTCTACCCAGCTAGGCAATAGGACTGAAAACAGTGTGGTAAGAGGAGCCATTGATCATCATGTTTACAAAGGTCGTCTTGATTGCGTTGTTGGATTTTTTTTTAGGCCGTTTACAACAGCATTTATGTTAAATAACCCTCACTGCTCGAACACACATGCTTCCTGGGTGAATCAACCCATCTACGCGATAAGACTGAAAACAGTGTGGCATAAGGAGCCATTGCTCATCATGTGTTCAAAGGTCGTTTTGATAGCACTGTACGTACGGAGTTTTAGGCTGTTTTCAATAGCATTTATGTGCAATCACCCTCACAGTTCACAAACTCATGGGACCTGGGTGAATCAACCCAGCTACGCGATAACACTGAAAACAGCGTGGAAAGAGGAGCCATTGCTCACCATGATTTCAAAGGTCGTTGTGTTTGTATTGGTGGGTGTTGTACGCCGTTTTCAACATCATATATGTCAAATCACCCGCACTGTTCACATACTCATTCGTCCGGGGTGATTCAACCCAGCTACTCAATAGTACTGTACACACTGTGACAAAGGGAGCAATTGCCCGCCCTACTTTCAGAGGTCGTTTTGTTTCTATTGTTGGGTGTTTTAGGCCGTTTTCAACATCATTCCAGTCATACCACCCCGTCAGTTCACACACTCGTGATCCCTGGGTGAATCAACCCAGCTATGCAATAGAACTGAACACATTGTGGCAAAAGAAGCAATTGCCCGCCATGCTTTGAAATGGCGTTTTGTTTGCATTGTAGGGGTTTTGATATTGGAAGCGAGTTGTTGCATGACTAAATAAGTGTGGAAATTGGCATAAAATATCTGCATGTGGGAAAGCGTTAGTAAGTGTTCACTGGTCTTCGCACCTCTGCAGGTTAAATCCCTTTCGGCGGTACAGTGAACGATTTTCCCATAACCCCTTTCCCACATACATAAACTCCCTATAAATGAACTATCGAAAACATTGTGATAAAAACAGCCATTGCTCATCATGTTGTCAAAGGTCGTTTTGCTTGCATTGTTGGGGTTTTAGGCCGTTTTCAACAGCATGTATGCCCAATCGCCATCACAGTCCACATACTCATGTTTTCTGGGTGATAATACTGAAAACAGTGCGGTAAAAGGAGCCATTGCTCATCATGTTTTCAAAGGTCGTTTTGAGTGCACTGTACGGAGATTTAGGCTGCTTTCCGTAGCATGTATGTGCAATCACCCTCACAGTTCACAAACTCATGGGACCTGGGTGAATCAACCCAGCTTTGCGTTAGGACTGAAAACAGGGTTGAAAAAGGAGCCATTGCTTATCATGTTTACAAAGGTCACACACACTCATGTTTTCTGGGTTATTCTACCCAGCTAGGCAATAGGACTGAAAACAGTGTGGTAAGAGGAGCCATTGATCATCATGTTTACAAAGGTCGTCTTGATTGCGTTGTTGGATTTTTTTTTAGGCCGTTTACAACAGCATTTATGTTAAATAACCCTCACTGCTCGAACACACATGCTTCCTGGGTGAATCAACCCATCTACGCGATAAGACTGAAAACAGTGTGGCATAAGGAGCCATTGCTCATCATGTGTTCAAAGGTCGTTTTGATAGCACTGTACGTACGGAGTTTTAGGCTGTTTTCAATAGCATTTATGTGCAATCACCCTCACAGTTCACAAACTCATGGGACCTGGGTGAATCAACCCAGCTACGCGATAACACTGAAAACAGCGTGGAAAGAGGAGCCATTGCTCACCATGATTTCAAAGGTCGTTGTGTTTGTATTGGTGGGTGTTGTACGCCGTTTTCAACATCATATATGTCAAATCACCCGCACTGTTCACATACTCATTCGTCCGGGGTGATTCAACCCAGCTACTCAATAGTACTGTACACACTGTGACAAAGGGAGCAATTGCCCGCCCTACTTTCAGAGGTCGTTTTGTTTCTATTGTTGGGTGTTTTAGGCCGTTTTCAACATCATTCCAGTCATACCACCCCGTCAGTTCACACACTCGTGATCCCTGGGTGAATCAACCCAGCTATGCAATAGAACTGAACACATTGTGGCAAAAGAAGCAATTGCCCGCCATGCTTTGAAATGGCGTTTTGTTTGCATTGTAGGGGTTTTGATATTGGAAGCGAGTTGTTGCATGACTAAATAAGTGTGGAAATTGGCATAAAATATCTGCATGTGGGAAAGCGTTAGTAAGTGTTCACTGGTCTTCGCACCTCTGCAGGTTAAATCCCTTTCGGCGGTACAGTGAACGATTTTCCCATAACCCCTTTCCCACATACATAAACTCCCTATAAATGAACTATCGAAAACATTGTGATAAAAACAGCCATTGCTCATCATGTTGTCAAAGGTCGTTTTGCTTGCATTGTTGGGGTTTTAGGCCGTTTTCAACAGCATGTATGCCCAATCGCCATCACAGTCCACATACTCATGTTTTCTGGGTGATAATACTGAAAACAGTGCGGTAAAAGGAGCCATTGCTCATCATGTTTTCAAAGGTCGTTTTGAGTGCACTGTACGGAGATTTAGGCTGCTTTCCGTAGCATGTATGTGCAATCACCCTCACAGTTCACAAACTCATGGGACCTGGGTGAATCAACCCAGCTTTGCGTTAGGACTGAAAACAGGGTTGAAAAAGGAGCCATTGCTTATCATGTTTACAAAGGTCACACACACTCATGTTTTCTGGGTTATTCTACCCAGCTAGGCAATAGGACTGAAAACAGTGTGGTAAGAGGAGCCATTGATCATCATGTTTACAAAGGTCGTCTTGATTGCGTTGTTGGATTTTGTTTTAGGCCGTTTACAACAGCATTTATGTTAAATAACCCTCACTGCTCGAACACACATGCTTCCTGGGTGAATCAACCCATCTACGCGATAAGACTGAAAACAGTGTGGCATAAGGAGCCATTGCTCATCATGTGTTCAAAGGTCGTTTTGATAGCACTGTACGTACGGAGTTTTAGGCTGTTTTCAATAGCATTTATGTGCAATCACCCTCACAGTTCACAAACTCATGGGACCTGGGTGAATCAACCCAGCTACGCGATAACACTGAAAACAGCGTGGAAAGAGGAGCCATTGCTCACCATGATTTCAAAGGTCGTTGTGTTTGTATTGGTGGGTGTTGTACGCCGTTTTCAACATCATATATGTCAAATCACCCGCACTGTTCACATACTCATTCGTCCGGGGTGATTCAACCCAGCTACTCAATAGTACTGTACACACTGTGACAAAGGGAGCAATTGCCCGCCCTACTTTCAGAGGTCGTTTTGTTTCTATTGTTGGGTGTTTTAGGCCGTTTTCAACATCATTCCAGTCATACCACCCCGTCAGTTCACACACTCGTGATCCCTGGGTGAATCAACCCAGCTATGCAATAGAACTGAACACATTGTGGCAAAAGAAGCAATTGCCCGCCATGCTTTGAAATGGCGTTTTGTTTGCATTGTAGGGGTTTTGATATTGGAAGCGAGTTGTTGCATGACTAAATAAGTGTGGAAATTGGCATAAAATATCTGCATGTGGGAAAGCGTTAGTAAGTGTTCACTGGTCTTCGCACCTCTGCAGGTTAAATCCCTTTCGGCGGTACAGTGAACGATTTTCCCATAACCCCTTTCCCACATACATAAACTCCCTATAAATGAACTATCGAAAACATTGTGATAAAAACAGCCATTGCTCATCATGTTGTCAAAGGTCGTTTTGCTTGCATTGTTGGGGTTTTAGGCCGTTTTCAACAGCATGTATGCCCAATCGCCATCACAGTCCACATACTCATGTTTTCTGGGTGATAATACTGAAAACAGTGCGGTAAAAGGAGCCATTGCTCATCATGTTTTCAAAGGTCGTTTTGAGTGCACTGTACGGAGATTTAGGCTGCTTTCCGTAGCATGTATGTGCAATCACCCTCACAGTTCACAAACTCATGGGACCTGGGTGAATCAACCCAGCTTTGCGTTAGGACTGAAAACAGGGTTGAAAAAGGAGCCATTGCTTATCATGTTTACAAAGGTCACACACACTCATGTTTTCTGGGTTATTCTACCCAGCTAGGCAATAGGACTGAAAACAGTGTGGTAAGAGGAGCCATTGATCATCATGTTTACAAAGGTCGTCTTGATTGCGTTGTTGGATTTTTTTTTAGGCCGTTTACAACAGCATTTATGTTAAATAACCCTCACTGCTCGAACACACATGCTTCCTGGGTGAATCAACCCATCTACGCGATAAGACTGAAAACAGTGTGGCATAAGGAGCCATTGCTCATCATGTGTTCAAAGGTCGTTTTGATAGCACTGTACGTACGGAGTTTTAGGCTGTTTTCAATAGCATTTATGTGCAATCACCCTCACAGTTCACAAACTCATGGGACCTGGGTGAATCAACCCAGCTACGCGATAACACTGAAAACAGCGTGGAAAGAGGAGCCATTGCTCACCATGATTTCAAAGGTCGTTGTGTTTGTATTGGTGGGTGTTGTACGCCGTTTTCAACATCATATATGTCAAATCACCCGCACTGTTCACATACTCATTCGTCCGGGGTGATTCAACCCAGCTACTCAATAGTACTGTACACACTGTGACAAAGGGAGCAATTGCCCGCCCTACTTTCAGAGGTCGTTTTGTTTCTATTGTTGGGTGTTTTAGGCCGTTTTCAACATCATTCCAGTCATACCACCCCGTCAGTTCACACACTCGTGATCCCTGGGTGAATCAACCCAGCTATGCAATAGAACTGAACACATTGTGGCAAAAGAAGCAATTGCCCGCCATGCTTTGAAATGGCGTTTTGTTTGCATTGTAGGGGTTTTGATATTGGAAGCGAGTTGTTGCATGACTAAATAAGTGTGGAAATTGGCATAAAATATCTGCATGTGGGAAAGCGTTAGTAAGTGTTCACTGGTCTTCGCACCTCTGCAGGTTAAATCCCTTTCGGCGGTACAGTGAACGATTTTCCCATAACCCCTTTCCCACATACATAAACTCCCTATAAATGAACTATCGAAAACATTGTGATAAAAACAGCCATTGCTCATCATGTTGTCAAAGGTCGTTTTGCTTGCATTGTTGGGGTTTTAGGCCGTTTTCAACAGCATGTATGCCCAATCGCCATCACAGTCCACATACTCATGTTTTCTGGGTGATAATACTGAAAACAGTGCGGTAAAAGGAGCCATTGCTCATCATGTTTTCAAAGGTCGTTTTGAGTGCACTGTACGGAGATTTAGGCTGCTTTCCGTAGCATGTATGTGCAATCACCCTCACAGTTCACAAACTCATGGGACCTGGGTGAATCAACCCAGCTTTGCGTTAGGACTGAAAACAGGGTTGAAAAAGGAGCCATTGCTTATCATGTTTACAAAGGTCACACACACTCATGTTTTCTGGGTTATTCTACCCAGCTAGGCAATAGGACTGAAAACAGTGTGGTAAGAGGAGCCATTGATCATCATGTTTACAAAGGTCGTCTTGATTGCGTTGTTGGATTTTTTTTTAGGCCGTTTACAACAGCATTTATGTTAAATAACCCTCACTGCTCGAACACACATGCTTCCTGGGTGAATCAACCCATCTACGCGATAAGACTGAAAACAGTGTGGCATAAGGAGCCATTGCTCATCATGTGTTCAAAGGTCGTTTTGATAGCACTGTACGTACGGAGTTTTAGGCTGTTTTCAATAGCATTTATGTGCAATCACCCTCACAGTTCACAAACTCATGGGACCTGGGTGAATCAACCCAGCTACGCGATAACACTGAAAACAGCGTGGAAAGAGGAGCCATTGCTCACCATGATTTCAAAGGTCGTTGTGTTTGTATTGGTGGGTGTTGTACGCCGTTTTCAACATCATATATGTCAAATCACCCGCACTGTTCACATACTCATTCGTCCGGGGTGATTCAACCCAGCTACTCAATAGTACTGTACACACTGTGACAAAGGGAGCAATTGCCCGCCCTACTTTCAGAGGTCGTTTTGTTTCTATTGTTGGGTGTTTTAGGCCGTTTTCAACATCATTCCAGTCATACCACCCCGTCAGTTCACACACTCGTGATCCCTGGGTGAATCAACCCAGCTATGCAATAGAACTGAACACATTGTGGCAAAAGAAGCAATTGCCCGCCATGCTTTGAAATGGCGTTTTGTTTGCATTGTAGGGGTTTTGATATTGGAAGCGAGTTGTTGCATGACTAAATAAGTGTGGAAATTGGCATAAAATATCTGCATGTGGGAAAGCGTTAGTAAGTGTTCACTGGTCTTCGCACCTCTGCAGGTTAAATCCCTTTCGGCGGTACAGTGAACGATTTTCCCATAACCCCTTTCCCACATACATAAACTCCCTATAAATGAACTATCGAAAACATTGTGATAAAAACAGCCATTGCTCATCATGT
The DNA here is from genome assembly GCA_031761405.1 of Serripes groenlandicus. Taxonomy (NCBI): domain Eukaryota; kingdom Metazoa; phylum Mollusca; class Bivalvia; order Cardiida; family Cardiidae; genus Serripes; species Serripes groenlandicus. The sequence continues at coordinate 125,673,760 of JASEVX010000002.1, forward strand.
TGTCAAAGGTCGTTTTGCTTGCATTGTTGGGGTTTTAGGCCGTTTTCAACAGCATGTATGCCCAATCGCCATCACAGTCCACATACTCATGTTTTCTGGGTGATAATACTGAAAACAGTGCGGTAAAAGGAGCCATTGCTCATCATGTTTTCAAAGGTCGTTTTGAGTGCACTGTACGGAGATTTAGGCTGCTTTCCGTAGCATGTATGTGCAATCACCCTCACAGTTCACAAACTCATGGGACCTGGGTGAATCAACCCAGCTTTGCGTTAGGACTGAAAACAGGGTTGAAAAAGGAGCCATTGCTTATCATGTTTACAAAGGTCACACACACTCATGTTTTCTGGGTTATTCTACCCAGCTAGGCAATAGGACTGAAAACAGTGTGGTAAGAGGAGCCATTGATCATCATGTTTACAAAGGTCGTCTTGATTGCGTTGTTGGATTTTTTTTTAGGCCGTTTACAACAGCATTTATGTTAAATAACCCTCACTGCTCGAACACACATGCTTCCTGGGTGAATCAACCCATCTACGCGATAAGACTGAAAACAGTGTGGCATAAGGAGCCATTGCTCATCATGTGTTCAAAGGTCGTTTTGATAGCACTGTACGTACGGAGTTTTAGGCTGTTTTCAATAGCATTTATGTGCAATCACCCTCACAGTTCACAAACTCATGGGACCTGGGTGAATCAACCCAGCTACGCGATAACACTGAAAACAGCGTGGAAAGAGGAGCCATTGCTCACCATGATTTCAAAGGTCGTTGTGTTTGTATTGGTGGGTGTTGTACGCCGTTTTCAACATCATATATGTCAAATCACCCGCACTGTTCACATACTCATTCGTCCGGGGTGATTCAACCCAGCTACTCAATAGTACTGTACACACTGTGACAAAGGGAGCAATTGCCCGCCCTACTTTCAGAGGTCGTTTTGTTTCTATTGTTGGGTGTTTTAGGCCGTTTTCAACATCATTCCAGTCATACCACCCCGTCAGTTCACACACTCGTGATCCCTGGGTGAATCAACCCAGCTATGCAATAGAACTGAACACATTGTGGCAAAAGAAGCAATTGCCCGCCATGCTTTGAAATGGCGTTTTGTTTGCATTGTAGGGGTTTTGATATTGGAAGCGAGTTGTTGCATGACTAAATAAGTGTGGAAATTGGCATAAAATATCTGCATGTGGGAAAGCGTTAGTAAGTGTTCACTGGTCTTCGCACCTCTGCAGGTTAAATCCCTTTCGGCGGTACAGTGAACGATTTTCCCATAACCCCTTTCCCACATACATAAACTCCCTATAAATGAACTATCGAAAACATTGTGATAAAAACAGCCATTGCTCATCATGTTGTCAAAGGTCGTTTTGCTTGCATTGTTGGGGTTTTAGGCCGTTTTCAACAGCATGTATGCCCAATCGCCATCACAGTCCACATACTCATGTTTTCTGGGTGATAATACTGAAAACAGTGCGGTAAAAGGAGCCATTGCTCATCATGTTTTCAAAGGTCGTTTTGAGTGCACTGTACGGAGATTTAGGCTGCTTTCCGTAGCATGTATGTGCAATCACCCTCACAGTTCACAAACTCATGGGACCTGGGTGAATCAACCCAGCTTTGCGTTAGGACTGAAAACAGGGTTGAAAAAGGAGCCATTGCTTATCATGTTTACAAAGGTCACACACACTCATGTTTTCTGGGTTATTCTACCCAGCTAGGCAATAGGACTGAAAACAGTGTGGTAAGAGGAGCCATTGATCATCATGTTTACAAAGGTCGTCTTGATTGCGTTGTTGGATTTTTTTTTAGGCCGTTTACAACAGCATTTATGTTAAATAACCCTCACTGCTCGAACACACATGCTTCCTGGGTGAATCAACCCATCTACGCGATAAGACTGAAAACAGTGTGGCATAAGGAGCCATTGCTCATCATGTGTTCAAAGGTCGTTTTGATAGCACTGTACGTACGGAGTTTTAGGCTGTTTTCAATAGCATTTATGTGCAATCACCCTCACAGTTCACAAACTCATGGGACCTGGGTGAATCAACCCAGCTACGCGATAACACTGAAAACAGCGTGGAAAGAGGAGCCATTGCTCACCATGATTTCAAAGGTCGTTGTGTTTGTATTGGTGGGTGTTGTACGCCGTTTTCAACATCATATATGTCAAATCACCCGCACTGTTCACATACTCATTCGTCCGGGGTGATTCAACCCAGCTACTCAATAGTACTGTACACACTGTGACAAAGGGAGCAATTGCCCGCCCTACTTTCAGAGGTCGTTTTGTTTCTATTGTTGGGTGTTTTAGGCCGTTTTCAACATCATTCCAGTCATACCACCACCGTCAGTTCACACACTCGTGATCCCTGGGTGAATCAACCCAGCTATGCAATAGAACTGAACACATTGTGGCAAAAGAAGCAATTGCCCGCCATGCTTTGAAATGGCGTTTTGTTTGCATTGTAGGGGTTTTGATATTGGAAGCGAGTTGTTGCATGACTAAATAAGTGTGGAAATTGGCATAAAATATCTGCATGTGGGAAAGCGTTAGTAAGTGTTCACTGGTCTTCGCACCTCTGCAGGTTAAATCCCTTTCGGCGGTACAGTGAACGATTTTCCCATAACCCCTTTCCCACATACATAAACTCCCTATAAATGAACTATCGAAAACATTGTGATAAAAACAGCCATTGCTCATCATGTTGTCAAAGGTCGTTTTGCTTGCATTGTTGGGGTTTTAGGCCGTTTTCAACAGCATGTATGCCCAATCGCCATCACAGTCCACATACTCATGTTTTCTGGGTGATAATACTGAAAACAGTGCGGTAAAAGGAGCCATTGCTCATCATGTTTTCAAAGGTCGTTTTGAGTGCACTGTACGGAGATTTAGGCTGCTTTCCGTAGCATGTATGTGCAATCACCCTCACAGTTCACAAACTCATGGGACCTGGGTGAATCAACCCAGCTTTGCGTTAGGACTGAAAACAGGGTTGAAAAAGGAGCCATTGCTTATCATGTTTACAAAGGTCACACACACTCATGTTTTCTGGGTTATTCTACCCAGCTAGGCAATAGGACTGAAAACAGTGTGGTAAGAGGAGCCATTGATCATCATGTTTACAAAGGTCGTCTTGATTGCGTTGTTGGATTTTTTTTTAGGCCGTTTACAACAGCATTTATGTTAAATAACCCTCACTGCTCGAACACACATGCTTCCTGGGTGAATCAACCCATCTACGCGATAAGACTGAAAACAGTGTGGCATAAGGAGCCATTGCTCATCATGTGTTCAAAGGTCGTTTTGATAGCACTGTACGTACGGAGTTTTAGGCTGTTTTCAATAGCATTTATGTGCAATCACCCTCACAGTTCACAAACTCATGGGACCTGGGTGAATCAACCCAGCTACGCGATAACACTGAAAACAGCGTGGAAAGAGGAGCCATTGCTCACCATGATTTCAAAGGTCGTTGTGTTTGTATTGGTGGGTGTTGTACGCCGTTTTCAACATCATATATGTCAAATCACCCGCACTGTTCACATACTCATTCGTCCGGGGTGATTCAACCCAGCTACTCAATAGTACTGTACACACTGTGACAAAGGGAGCAATTGCCCGCCCTACTTTCAGAGGTCGTTTTGTTTCTATTGTTGGGTGTTTTAGGCCGTTTTCAACATCATTCCAGTCATACCACCCCGTCAGTTCACACACTCGTGATCCCTGGGTGAATCAACCCAGCTATGCAATAGAACTGAACACATTGTGGCAAAAGAAGCAATTGCCCGCCATGCTTTGAAATGGCGTTTTGTTTGCATTGTAGGGGTTTTGATATTGGAAGCGAGTTGTTGCATGACTAAATAAGTGTGGAAATTGGCATAAAATATCTGCATGTGGGAAAGCGTTAGTAAGTGTTCACTGGTCTTCGCACCTCTGCAGGTTAAATCCCTTTCGGCGGTACAGTGAACGATTTTCCCATAACCCCTTTCCCACATACATAAACTCCCTATAAATGAACTATCGAAAACATTGTGATAAAAACAGCCATTGCTCATCATGTTGTCAAAGGTCGTTTTGCTTGCATTGTTGGGGTTTTAGGCCGTTTTCAACAGCATGTATGCCCAATCGCCATCACAGTCCACATACTCATGTTTTCTGGGTGATAATACTGAAAACAGTGCGGTAAAAGGAGCCATTGCTCATCATGTTTTCAAAGGTCGTTTTGAGTGCACTGTACGGAGATTTAGGCTGCTTTCCGTAGCATGTATGTGCAATCACCCTCACAGTTCACAAACTCATGGGACCTGGGTGAATCAACCCAGCTTTGCGTTAGGACTGAAAACAGGGTTGAAAAAGGAGCCATTGCTTATCATGTTTACAAAGGTCACACACACTCATGTTTTCTGGGTTATTCTACCCAGCTAGGCAATAGGACTGAAAACAGTGTGGTAAGAGGAGCCATTGATCATCATGTTTACAAAGGTCGTCTTGATTGCGTTGTTGGATTTTTTTTTAGGCCGTTTACAACAGCATTTATGTTAAATAACCCTCACTGCTCGAACACACATGCTTCCTGGGTGAATCAACCCATCTACGCGATAAGACTGAAAACAGTGTGGCATAAGGAGCCATTGCTCATCATGTGTTCAAAGGTCGTTTTGATAGCACTGTACGTACGGAGTTTTAGGCTGTTTTCAATAGCATTTATGTGCAATCACCCTCACAGTTCACAAACTCATGGGACCTGGGTGAATCAACCCAGCTACGCGATAACACTGAAAACAGCGTGGAAAGAGGAGCCATTGCTCACCATGATTTCAAAGGTCGTTGTGTTTGTATTGGTGGGTGTTGTACGCCGTTTTCAACATCATATATGTCAAATCACCCGCACTGTTCACATACTCATTCGTCCGGGGTGATTCAACCCAGCTACTCAATAGTACTGTACACACTGTGACAAAGGGAGCAATTGCCCGCCCTACTTTCAGAGGTCGTTTTGTTTCTATTGTTGGGTGTTTTAGGCCGTTTTCAACATCATTCCAGTCATACCACCCCGTCAGTTCACACACTCGTGATCCCTGGGTGAATCAACCCAGCTATGCAATAGAACTGAACACATTGTGGCAAAAGAAGCAATTGCCCGCCATGCTTTGAAATGGCGTTTTGTTTGCATTGTAGGGGTTTTGATATTGGAAGCGAGTTGTTGCATGACTAAATAAGTGTGGAAATTGGCATAAAATATCTGCATGTGGGAAAGCGTTAGTAAGTGTTCACTGGTCTTCGCACCTCTGCAGGTTAAATCCCTTTCGGCGGTACAGTGAACGATTTTCCCATAACCCCTTTCCCACATACATAAACTCCCTATAAATGAACTATCGAAAACATTGTGATAAAAACAGCCATTGCTCATCATGTTGTCAAAGGTCGTTTTGCTTGCATTGTTGGGGTTTTAGGCCGTTTTCAACAGCATGTATGCCCAATCGCCATCACAGTCCACATACTCATGTTTTCTGGGTGATAATACTGAAAACAGTGCGGTAAAAGGAGCCATTGCTCATCATGTTTTCAAAGGTCGTTTTGAGTGCACTGTACGGAGATTTAGGCTGCTTTCCGTAGCATGTATGTGCAATCACCCTCACAGTTCACAAACTCATGGGACCTGGGTGAATCAACCCAGCTTTGCGTTAGGACTGAAAACAGGGTTGAAAAAGGAGCCATTGCTTATCATGTTTACAAAGGTCACACACACTCATGTTTTCTGGGTTATTCTACCCAGCTAGGCAATAGGACTGAAAACAGTGTGGTAAGAGGAGCCATTGATCATCATGTTTACAAAGGTCGTCTTGATTGCGTTGTTGGATTTTTTTTTAGGCCGTTTACAACAGCATTTATGTTAAATAACCCTCACTGCTCGAACACACATGCTTCCTGGGTGAATCAACCCATCTACGCGATAAGACTGAAAACAGTGTGGCATAAGGAGCCATTGCTCATCATGTGTTCAAAGGTCGTTTTGATAGCACTGTACGTACGGAGTTTTAGGCTGTTTTCAATAGCATTTATGTGCAATCACCCTCACAGTTCACAAACTCATGGGACCTGGGTGAATCAACCCAGCTACGCGATAACACTGAAAACAGCGTGGAAAGAGGAGCCATTGCTCACCATGATTTCAAAGGTCGTTGTGTTTGTATTGGTGGGTGTTGTACGCCGTTTTCAACATCATATATGTCAAATCACCCGCACTGTTCACATACTCATTCGTCCGGGGTGATTCAACCCAGCTACTCAATAGTACTGTACACACTGTGACAAAGGGAGCAATTGCCCGCCCTACTTTCAGAGGTCGTTTTGTTTCTATTGTTGGGTGTTTTAGGCCGTTTTCAACATCATTCCAGTCATACCACCCCGTCAGTTCACACACTCGTGATCCCTGGGTGAATCAACCCAGCTATGCAATAGAACTGAACACATTGTGGCAAAAGAAGCAATTGCCCGCCATGCTTTGAAATGGCGTTTTGTTTGCATTGTAGGGGTTTTGATATTGGAAGCGAGTTGTTGCATGACTAAATAAGTGTGGAAATTGGCATAAAATATCTGCATGTGGGAAAGCGTTAGTAAGTGTTCACTGGTCTTCGCACCTCTGCAGGTTAAATCCCTTTCGGCGGTACAGTGAACGATTTTCCCATAACCCCTTTCCCACATACATAAACTCCCTATAAATGAACTATCGAAAACATTGTGATAAAAACAGCCATTGCTCATCATGTTGTCAAAGGTCGTTTTGCTTGCATTGTTGGGGTTTTAGGCCGTTTTCAACAGCATGTATGCCCAATCGCCATCACAGTCCACATACTCATGTTTTCTGGGTGATAATACTGAAAACAGTGCGGTAAAAGGAGCCATTGCTCATCATGTTTTCAAAGGTCGTTTTGAGTGCACTGTACGGAGATTTAGGCTGCTTTCCGTAGCATGTATGTGCAATCACCCTCACAGTTCACAAACTCATGGGACCTGGGTGAATCAACCCAGCTTTGCGTTAGGACTGAAAACAGGGTTGAAAAAGGAGCCATTGCTTATCATGTTTACAAAGGTCACACACACTCATGTTTTCTGGGTTATTCTACCCAGCTAGGCAATAGGACTGAAAACAGTGTGGTAAGAGGAGCCATTGATCATCATGTTTACAAAGGTCGTCTTGATTGCGTTGTTGGATTTTTTTTTAGGCCGTTTACAACAGCATTTATGTTAAATAACCCTCACTGCTCGAACACACATGCTTCCTGGGTGAATCAACCCATCTACGCGATAAGACTGAAAACAGTGTGGCATAAGGAGCCATTGCTCATCATGTGTTCAAAGGTCGTTTTGATAGCACTGTACGTACGGAGTTTTAGGCTGTTTTCAATAGCATTTATGTGCAATCACCCTCACAGTTCACAAACTCATGGGACCTGGGTGAATCAACCCAGCTACGCGATAACACTGAAAACAGCGTGGAAAGAGGAGCCATTGCTCACCATGATTTCAAAGGTCGTTGTGTTTGTATTGGTGGGTGTTGTACGCCGTTTTCAACATCATATATGTCAAATCACCCGCACTGTTCACATACTCATTCGTCCGGGGTGATTCAACCCAGCTACTCAATAGTACTGTACACACTGTGACAAAGGGAGCAATTGCCCGCCCTACTTTCAGAGGTCGTTTTGTTTCTATTGTTGGGTGTTTTAGGCCGTTTTCAACATCATTCCAGTCATACCACCCCGTCAGTTCACACACTCGTGATCCCTGGGTGAATCAACCCAGCTATGCAATAGAACTGAACACATTGTGGCAAAAGAAGCAATTGCCCGCCATGCTTTGAAATGGCGTTTTGTTTGCATTGTAGGGGTTTTGATATTGGAAGCGAGTTGTTGCATGACTAAATAAGTGTGGAAATTGGCATAAAATATCTGCATGTGGGAAAGCGTTAGTAAGTGTTCACTGGTCTTCGCACCTCTGCAGGTTAAATCCCTTTCGGCGGTACAGTGAACGATTTTCCCATAACCCCTTTCCCACATACATAAACTCCCTATAAATGAACTATCGAAAACATTGTGATAAAAACAGCCATTGCTCATCATGTTGTCAAAGGTCGTTTTGCTTGCATTGTTGGGGTTTTAGGCCGTTTTCAACAGCATGTATGCCCAATCGCCATCACAGTCCACATACTCATGTTTTCTGGGTGATAATACTGAAAACAGTGCGGTAAAAGGAGCCATTGCTCATCATGTTTTCAAAGGTCGTTTTGAGTGCACTGTACGGAGATTTAGGCTGCTTTCCGTAGCATGTATGTGCAATCACCCTCACAGTTCACAAACTCATGGGACCTGGGTGAATCAACCCAGCTTTGCGTTAGGACTGAAAACAGGGTTGAAAAAGGAGCCATTGCTTATCATGTTTACAAAGGTCACACACACTCATGTTTTCTGGGTTATTCTACCCAGCTAGGCAATAGGACTGAAAACAGTGTGGTAAGAGGAGCCATTGATCATCATGTTTACAAAGGTCGTCTTGATTGCGTTGTTGGATTTTGTTTTAGGCCGTTTACAACAGCATTTATGTTAAATAACCCTCACTGCTCGAACACACATGCTTCCTGGGTGAATCAACCCATCTACGCGATAAGACTGAAAACAGTGTGGCATAAGGAGCCATTGCTCATCATGTGTTCAAAGGTCGTTTTGATAGCACTGTACGTACGGAGTTTTAGGCTGTTTTCAATAGCATTTATGTGCAATCACCCTCACAGTTCACAAACTCATGGGACCTGGGTGAATCAACCCAGCTACGCGATAACACTGAAAACAGCGTGGAAAGAGGAGCCATTGCTCACCATGATTTCAAAGGTCGTTGTGTTTGTATTGGTGGGTGTTGTACGCCGTTTTCAACATCATATATGTCAAATCACCCGCACTGTTCACATACTCATTCGTCCGGGGTGATTCAACCCAGCTACTCAATAGTACTGTACACACTGTGACAAAGGGAGCAATTGCCCGCCCTACTTTCAGAGGTCGTTTTGTTTCTATTGTTGGGTGTTTTAGGCCGTTTTCAACATCATTCCAGTCATACCACCCCGTCAGTTCACACACTCGTGATCCCTGGGTGAATCAACCCAGCTATGCAATAGAACTGAACACATTGTGGCAAAAGAAGCAATTGCCCGCCATGCTTTGAAATGGCGTTTTGTTTGCATTGTAGGGGTTTTGATATTGGAAGCGAGTTGTTGCATGACTAAATAAGTGTGGAAATTGGCATAAAATATCTGCATGTGGGAAAGCGTTAGTAAGTGTTCACTGGTCTTCGCACCTCTGCAGGTTAAATCCCTTTCGGCGGTACAGTGAACGATTTTCCCATAACCCCTTTCCCACATACATAAACTCCCTATAAATGAACTATCGAAAACATTGTGATAAAAACAGCCATTGCTCATCATGTTGTCAAAGGTCGTTTTGCTTGCATTGTTGGGGTTTTAGGCCGTTTTCAACAGCATGTATGCCCAATCGCCATCACAGTCCACATACTCATGTTTTCTGGGTGATAATACTGAAAACAGTGCGGTAAAAGGAGCCATTGCTCATCATGTTTTCAAAGGTCGTTTTGAGTGCACTGTACGGAGATTTAGGCTGCTTTCCGTAGCATGTATGTGCAATCACCCTCACAGTTCACAAACTCATGGGACCTGGGTGAATCAACCCAGCTTTGCGTTAGGACTGAAAACAGGGTTGAAAAAGGAGCCATTGCTTATCATGTTTACAAAGGTCACACACACTCATGTTTTCTGGGTTATTCTACCCAGCTAGGCAATAGGACTGAAAACAGTGTGGTAAGAGGAGCCATTGATCATCATGTTTACAAAGGTCGTCTTGATTGCGTTGTTGGATTTTTTTTTAGGCCGTTTACAACAGCATTTATGTTAAATAACCCTCACTGCTCGAACACACATGCTTCCTGGTGTGAATCAACCCATCTACGCGATAAGACTGAAAACAGTGTGGCATAAGGAGCCATTGCTCATCATGTGTTCAAAGGTCGTTTTGATAGCACTGTACGTACGGAGTTTTAGGCTGTTTTCAATAGCATTTATGTGCAATCACCCTCACAGTTCACAAACTCATGGGACCTGGGTGAATCAACCCAGCTACGCGATAACACTGAAAACAGCGTGGAAAGAGGAGCCATTGCTCACCATGATTTCAAAGGTCGTTGTGTTTGTATTGGTGGGTGTTGTACGCCGTTTTCAACATCATATATGTCAAATCACCCGCACTGTTCACATACTCATTCGTCCGGGGTGATTCAACCCAGCTACTCAATAGTACTGTACACACTGTGACAAAGGGAGCAATTGCCCGCCCTACTTTCAGAGGTCGTTTTGTTTCTATTGTTGGGTGTTTTAGGCCGTTTTCAACATCATTCCAGTCATACCACCCCGTCAGTTCACACACTCGTGATCCCTGGGTGAATCAACCCAGCTATGCAATAGAACTGAACACATTGTGGCAAAAGAAGCAATTGCCCGCCATGCTTTGAAATGGCGTTTTGTTTGCATTGTAGGGGTTTTGATATTGGAAGCGAGTTGTTGCATGACTAAATAAGTGTGGAAATTGGCATAAAATATCTGCATGTGGGAAAGCGTTAGTAAGTGTTCACTGGTCTTCGCACCTCTGCAGGTTAAATCCCTTTCGGCGGTACAGTGAACGATTTTCCCATAACCCCTTTCCCACATACATAAACTCCCTATAAATGAACTATCGAAAACATTGTGATAAAAACAGCCATTGCTCATCATGTTGTCAAAGGTCGTTTTGCTTGCATTGTTGGGGTTTTAGGCCGTTTTCAACAGCATGTATGCCCAATCGCCATCACAGTCCACATACTCATGTTTTCTGGGTGATAATACTGAAAACAGTGCGGTAAAAGGAGCCATTGCTCATCATGTTTTCAAAGGTCGTTTTGAGTGCACTGTACGGAGATTTAGGCTGCTTTCCGTAGCATGTATGTGCAATCACCCTCACAGTTCACAAACTCATGGGACCTGGGTGAATCAACCCAGCTTTGCGTTAGGACTGAAAACAGGGTTGAAAAAGGAGCCATTGCTTATCATGTTTACAAAGGTCACACACACTCATGTTTTCTGGGTTATTCTACCCAGCTAGGCAATAGGACTGAAAACAGTGTGGTAAGAGGAGCCATTGATCATCATGTTTACAAAGGTCGTCTTGATTGCGTTGTTGGATTTTTTTTTAGGCCGTTTACAACAGCATTTATGTTAAATAACCCTCACTGCTCGAACACACATGCTTCCTGGGTGAATCAACCCATCTACGCGATAAGACTGAAAACAGTGTGGCATAAGGAGCCATTGCTCATCATGTGTTCAAAGGTCGTTTTGATAGCACTGTACGTACGGAGTTTTAGGCTGTTTTCAATAGCATTTATGTGCAATCACCCTCACAGTTCACAAACTCATGGGACCTGGGTGAATCAACCCAGCTACGCGATAACACTGAAAACAGCGTGGAAAGAGGAGCCATTGCTCACCATGATTTCAAAGGTCGTTGTGTTTGTATTGGTGGGTGTTGTACGCCGTTTTCAACATCATATATGTCAAATCACCCGCACTGTTCACATACTCATTCGTCCGGGGTGATTCAACCCAGCTACTCAATAGTACTGTACACACTGTGACAAAGGGAGCAATTGCCCGCCCTACTTTCAGAGGTCGTTTTGTTTCTATTGTTGGGTGTTTTAGGCCGTTTTCAACATCATTCCAGTCATACCACCCCGTCAGTTCACACACTCGTGATCCCTGGGTGAATCAACCCAGCTATGCAATAGAACTGAACACATTGTGGCAAAAGAAGCAATTGCCCGCCATGCTTTGAAATGGCGTTTTGTTTGCATTGTAGGGGTTTTGATATTGGAAGCGAGTTGTTGCATGACTAAATAAGTGTGGAAATTGGCATAAAATATCTGCATGTGGGAAAGCGTTAGTAAGTGTTCACTGGTCTTCGCACCTCTGCAGGTTAAATCCCTTTCGGCGGTACAGTGAACGATTTTCCCATAACCCCTTTCCCACATACATAAACTCCCTATAAATGAACTATCGAAAACATTGTGATAAAAACAGCCATTGCTCATCATGTTGTCAAAGGTCGTTTTGCTTGCATTGTTGGGGTTTTAGGCCGTTTTCAACAGCATGTATGCCCAATCGCCATCACAGTCCACATACTCATGTTTTCTGGGTGATAATACTGAAAACAGTGCGGTAAAAGGAGCCATTGCTCATCATGTTTTCAAAGGTCGTTTTGAGTGCACTGTACGGAGATTTAGGCTGCTTTCCGTAGCATGTATGTGCAATCACCCTCACAGTTCACAAACTCATGGGACCTGGGTGAATCAACCCAGCTTTGCGTTAGGACTGAAAACAGGGTTGAAAAAGGAGCCATTGCTTATCATGTTTACAAAGGTCACACACACTCATGTTTTCTGGGTTATTCTACCCAGCTAGGCAATAGGACTGAAAACAGTGTGGTAAGAGGAGCCATTGATCATCATGTTTACAAAGGTCGTCTTGATTGCGTTGTTGGATTTTTTTTTAGGCCGTTTACAACAGCATTTATGTTAAATAACCCTCACTGCTCGAACACACATGCTTCCTGGGTGAATCAACCCATCTACGCGATAAGACTGAAAACAGTGTGGCATAAGGAGCCATTGCTCATCATGTGTTCAAAGGTCGTTTTGATAGCACTGTACGTACGGAGTTTTAGGCTGTTTTCAATAGCATTTATGTGCAATCACCCTCACAGTTCACAAACTCATGGGACCTGGGTGAATCAACCCAGCTACGCGATAACACTGAAAACAGCGTGGAAAGAGGAGCCATTGCTCACCATGATTTCAAAGGTCGTTGTGTTTGTATTGGTGGGTGTTGTACGCCGTTTTCAACATCATATATGTCAAATCACCCGCACTGTTCACATACTCATTCGTCCGGGGTGATTCAACCCAGCTACTCAATAGTACTGTACACACTGTGACAAAGGGAGCAATTGCCCGCCCTACTTTCAGAGGTCGTTTTGTTTCTATTGTTGGGTGTTTTAGGCCGTTTTCAACATCATTCCAGTCATACCACCCCGTCAGTTCACACACTCGTGATCCCTGGGTGAATCAACCCAGCTATGCAAT
>JASEVX010000002.1:125687201-125942051 GCA_031761405.1 Serripes groenlandicus
CATGTTTCTATATAGTAAAGTTACAGTGACCTTCAGCTTTGACCTACTAACTTCCAACTGTGTAGGCATCACCAACTTGCTATGAAGTATGTCCAGACCAAGTTTGAAGATCATTGGCCTAGGCGTATGTAAGTTATAAGGGTAAATGCTAGCTTTCACAAAAACTTTAACCAACAGCAACGGCGACGTGTCTACAATAGCTCCCCTTATTCTTCGAATAGACAAGCTAATAAAAACAAGAGCTGTCGGAGGACAGCGCGCTCGACTATATGCCGCTTATTCACATAAAGCACTATTTCATTAAATTGCACTTAAGTACTATTAAATCATATTATATACACTATATGTAAAAGCAACTGAATAGATACATACATTTAAATATATATAATTTAAAAATAAAATTTCCTAAGTCAATCAAGGGCCATTACTCCATATTTAAGATACAATGAGGTTATCTAACCTAATTTTACGATGGTCCTTAATAAATGTGTGAAGTATGAAGTGATTTGAATGATGTAACTTTAACGTTGAGCTAAACGCCAATGTTAAAACTGACAAAATTAGCAAAATCTTAAAAAAAAGGTTTTCCAAATGTCTGACACCATGCAAAACCCGTTTGATATGTTGAAGAGTTATATTTGATAAATGAATGATCACAATTAGAAAGGAATGTAACCAAAAATTATGAATTTATCTAAAATTCTCAAAATCAAACAAAAGTCATGTTTTTTACCCCCTAAAAGTCACACTCAGCATCTTCAACATACAATGTGAAGAAAGGTATTATATGTCATTATATTCCAAATATGAAAGACCTAACACAAGTACTTATTGAGAAAAATTAAAAAATTAAATGAAAATGCCAACTTGCCCTAAAACTTTAACCACCCAAAAGCATGTCTTTTACTTCAAAAAGAAGATCACACTCAGAATCTTCAGCATACAATATGAAGAAACGTATTTGATGTAATTATATTCCAAATATGAAAGCCCTAGCACAAGTACTTATTCAGAAAAAGTTAAAAAAATAAAATAAAATCCTACTTGCCCTAAAACTTTAACCACAGAAAATCATGTTTTTTACTCCAAAAAGAAGGTCACACTCAGCATCTTCAGCATTCAATGTGAAGAAAGGTATAAGATGTAACTATATTCTAATTTAATATTAAAGCCCTAGCACAAATTCTTATTGAGAAAAATTAAAAATTAAATGAAAATGCCAACTTGCCCTAAAACTTTAACCACCCAAAATCATGTCTTTTACCCAAAAAAGAAGGTCTCACTCAGAATCTTCAGCATACGATATGAAGAAAGGTATTAGATGTAATTATATTCCAAATATGAAAGCCCTAGCACAAGTACTTATTGAGAAAAAAAAAAAAAAAATCCAACTTGCCCTAAAACTTTAACCACCGAAAATCATGTTTTTTTCCCCAAAAGGAAGGTCACACTCAGCATCTTTAGCATTCAATGTGAAGAAAGATAAAAGATGTAACTATAAGCCCTAGCACAATTACTTATGAATGAAAATGCCAACTTGCCCTAAATCTTAAACCGGACGCCGACGGAGACGGAGACGCCGACGCCGGTTCGAGTAGTAAAACTCTCATATTCTTCGAATAGTCGAGCTAATGACATATGATTAATTATTGAAAATGTTTTCCTGCAGCGATACACCATTTTCATAAAACCTAGGAGGTAAATGCAAAAGCCAAAATGATCTCAACACGCACTGTGAACTTGAACATGCTATGGGGATAATTTGTTGTCCGTTTCTTTGTTGTGGTTTTTAAACTACAGACATATCAGAATAGGAATAATAAATTCATAAAAGTGATCTATCGTAATTTAGACAACAGTTAGGAGTTGAAATGTTGGTAAATAGATCACTTTTCTTAATGGCCTCATGATCTGATCTGATTTACTTGACAATTCATAATAGATTACTCATATGAATTTATTATTTCTTAAACATGTATAAATATCTGTATGTCAGGCTGACCGATAGATGAAACAACATACCAACAAATCTCGTAAACCATTATCAAAGTATTTCTCTTTCAATTCAAGCTGGATCAATCGAAAGAATTCTTTTCGTGGTCCACCAAAATCACATGCTTGCTGAAAGAAAAAATCCCAATACTTTTTTATTAACCCTTATTCTGCCAAATTCTCAAAATGGGATATTCTGTTCTCTCTATTTAAAGGTTTTCAATTTCATAACCGGAGGCATTTTAATACAACATGTTCCAGAGATAATTTCTTTATTCCAGTATCAGAGCGGCAAGCAATGATAATTCAGGCGAGATGGCTTGTCTGCTTTTTCATTGTTTGCAAAAACAATAACAGTCGTGTATGGTGGAATAAGAGTTATAAAATTGAACTTTTGTAATAAGAATTGAGATTCAAGTGAAGAAGCTTTGATTTTTTTTAAATGTATAATGTTTGCCAAAAGATGTGTTGCTCAACATCACTGGAGCATGACCTCAAAATGGCTGGTTTTCGAAAGGAACCAAGCTCTCATCAATATTTAACTACTATCCAAGTTTGGTGAAGGGCAGATAAGAAACGGAAGGTCTATTGTGTTCACAAGCTGTATTATAGAAATTTTGACAATTTCAAGGGCCATAATCCAGTCATGAAAGGGCAAATCTGGCTGGTTTTCGAAAGAAACCAAGCTCTCATCAATATTTAACTACTATCTAAGTTTGGTGAAGATGAGATAGTAAATGGAGCCTCTATTGTGTTCACAAGCTCTATTATAGCAATTTTGACAATTTCAAGGGCCATAATCAAGTCTTCTATGGGCGGATCTGGCTGGTTTTCGAAAGGAACCGAGCTCTCATCAATATTTAACTACTATCTAAGTTTGGTTGAGATACAATCAAAATTTAAGACTTTATCGCGTTCACAAGCAATTGTTTACGGACGCACGCACGATGGACACAATGCCATGGCATAAGCTCTTCTGGCCTTTGGCCAGTATAGCTAAAAACATCAAAGGAACAAATCAAGGCGAGTATAGCTAAAAACATCAAAGGAACAAATCAGATTAAACTATATTAAAATCCGGTCAGTGGTTTCAGAGGAGAAGACTTCGGAGTGTGATATCGAAATAAATAGTCATTGATAAGAAAATATATATGGAATTTTCTCACTTATTATGATGATGTCTTTCAATATCACACTCCAGCAATCAAATTTTCTTTTTGAACATTTAAACTATTTGGTAGTTCTGGCACAGTGAGTGATGTTGGGAGTATCTCACAGATGACAACACGTCATAACAATGAGTGATATCAGGAAATATCTCACTGATAATTTTCAGTATTTTACAGATTAGCGTAAAATAAATTGGGTTTGCTTTTGCACTAAAATATTAACTATTTACAATGACTGCATTTAAATAGAGGGTATTTGATTGTTGAAGTGTGATTACTGATATCAAAATATATCACATCGATAAGTGAGATAATCACTAACATGAAGTGCGAGTCAAAATATTGAATTTTCTCAGTGATGTTTGATGACGATATATTTTGAAATCACACTCCAACAATCAAATCTTAATTTATACTAATTGTTAGATGACAACGGGAAATATCTCACCGACAATTTCAGTATTTCACCGATTTGTAGAAAAAAGCAATATTCACTAAATGTTTAAGCTTTCTTAATGTGTGACTAAAAACTACTAAAGCTTAGGCAATATTTAATACCTCGTTATAAAACTGAACTTCAAGTGTCTTCCTGAGTTCTTCTGTGGATAGGACACCGATCTCCTCCATGCCCGTTACTAAGAGATTATCCCTGTCCACGCTTATGAAAGTTGTTTCACCCTCAATTGAAGAAGCCGCATCTTCCACCTCCAACGGCCTTCCTACAACAATCTCTTGTTGTATTTTCCTGAGTATTTCCACTGGATTGCTTATGTTGTTGTTTTTACAAAAGATAATACAAGCATTTACTGTATCATTTAATTGATCATGGACTTCTCCAAAGACACGTGTTTCGTTTGAGTTCAGAGCTTCATGGGAAAGCCCACTGCTATCCTGCATATGTGTGCCATGCAAGTTGATTTCATGATTTTCAACATGCGAATCCTGGTTCTGAACATCAAGAGAATTTTGAAAGGAGGCTTCATGAGAGTTCTGGGTTTCAACAAAAGTTTCAGAATAGTCAGTCAAAACATAGTTGAAATACTGGTTTTGGCCTTCATCTTCATCTTCATAATCTACTGGTATTTGTTGATCATTAACCACAGTGACATAGGAGCTAATATCTGGCAGTTCCAATGGTTGACTGCAATGTCTCACATGATCTCTTAATTCTTGAATAGCAAACGCAACGTGACATTTCTCGCATGCAATCTGCACACTTGGCTCTTTTATAGCCGCAACTATAGGTTCAACAGATAACGAATGTTGAATCGGTCTAACATATATTCTGGCCTGAGGTCCAACATTGATTTTCAAATCATTTGAAGTCCATGGGGGAGGAATTGCAACAAGATTTCGCCCATTTTGCATTGTCCTTAATAGTTCAAAGCCCCCACTTTGTTTTAATTTTGGAAACACTTCGTCACTTTTTAACAAGTCTATTACCTCTTCTTCATTAAAAGTGCTCAACACTTTAACTTTCTTCAGGCCAAGTCCTGTTTTATGGAGAACTTCTTTTTCTGCACAAGATGGTGTCCTTTGTTGCTCAATAGAACTTATACAAAAAAACTGTGCTGTCCAGCTACCAGCCTTATGTTTCTTTCCGACCCTTTGGTTTGCCTTTTGTCTACACAAATTTCGAAATCCAGGAAACATTCTTGAACTAGGGTTGTTGGTGTTGGAAATCTAGAATTGATATGAAAAAATAATTAGTTTAAACTGACTTGTTCAGTGAGAAAAGTTTCTATCAACATACATTGAAATATAACTATATAAACCATTAGAGCTGCATTAATCCGATCCAATCAATCTTAATTCGATTTTGACACCAGACACAGTCCATAAAATTCACAATGCATATCCCTCAATTTTCAATGCAATACGTTCGATATTTTTAGCACCAAACTGTACAGCCAATGGATTTTAAAGCTTAGGAAAATCTGCTGCTTTCCAAGCTATGAGTTCTTTGCTATATGATTTATATTCTCTTAAAATTGTGTCGTTTCATTTATTTATGATTGAATTTCCATTATATGCCTTAATGACGATCATTGTAACAAGAGCTGTCGGAGAACAGCGAGCTCGACTATTCCACTGCTTATTTAAGTTACTGAGATAATGGACTCTAATGTAGTTACATGCAAAACATTAAGCACAATTCCTTAAAGGGTGATAATTTGCATTATATGCAGGATAGAGTTATTTAACTTAATTATTTTAATAGGAGTAATAGTTAGGAAGGGATGTATAACATTCAATGGAATGCATTAAGTAGTTAATAAGATATGGACTCTTAATGTAGTTGCACGCAAACCTTTAACCATAATTTCTAAGTAAAAAAACGGCAACAATTATTTGCATCATCTGCAGGATAGAGTTATCTTAATTGGTTGTGTTTATAGTTGTGAAATTGGGAAAGGTTGTATAAAGTTTCAATACAATGCTTCAAGTTGTTAATGAGATTACACTCTAAATGTAGTTGCAAAACTTAATCCAGAATTTCTAAGTCCAAAAAGGGCCATAACTTGCATAAAATGCTGGATAGAGTTATCGTATAAAGTTCCAATGCAATGCAGGAAGTAGTTACTAAGATATGTTCTCTTAACCCTTTCCCTCATATAGACGCTTTCTGACGCCTCTGCAGCAGACGGCCTTTTGAAAACATAGTGACAAAAGAAGAAATTGCACAAAACATGCAATTTCTCCTTTTACCACAATGTTTTCCACTTTTGGTCATAGGTTATCCATTCAATTATGGAGATTTTCTATTTTTTGACAAAATACGTTCAAAGTTGTCTGCTGTAAAATTGCCATATGAGGAAAAGGGTTAATGTAGTTGCATGCAAAACTTTAACCAGAATTTATAAGTCCAAAAAGGGCCATAACTTGAATAATATGCAGGATAGAGTTATTTAACTTGAAAATCAACATAGGTGTGATAGTTGGAAAGGGTTGCATAAAGTTTCAAAGCAATGCATGAAGTAAATACTAGGATATCGACTTTTAATGTAGTTGCATGCAAAGCTTTAACCAAATTTCTAGTTAAAGTAGGGCCATAAACTGCAAAATATACTGAATAGAGTTATCATACTTGATTGTTTACATAGGTGTGATGGTTGGGAAGGACTGTGTAAGGTTTCAATGCAATGCTTTAAGTAGTTACTAAGAGATGGTCTCTTAATGTAGTGTATGCAAAACTTTAATCAGAATTTCTAAGTAAAACAAGCAAATTCAGAGAATCATGGTCCCCCGCCAGGGTCAAGGTCACAAAAATTGGTATTGATGGAAAGGGGTTGTCACAAGGAATACACATGTGAAATATGAAAGCAGTACCTATTACGGTTCAGAAGTAAGGGCCATAACTCCGTGAAAAATCATCCAACCGGAACGCAAACACGATATGCGCATCTACACTTGGTGGTGATCCTTCCTATGAAGTTTCATCAAATTCCAAAAAGCGGTTGCAGAGAAATAGCCCGGAAAAATGAATTTAGTCATACATAGCCGGATGGTGGGGTAAAGGGCCATAACTCTGTGAAAAATCATCCAACCGGAACGCAAACACGATATGCGCATCTACACTTGGTGGTGATCCTTCCTATGAAGTTTCATAAAATTCCAAAAAGCGGTTGCAGAGAAATAGCCCGGAAATGAATTTAGTCATACATAGCCTGATGGTGGAGTAAAGGGCCATAACTCCGTGAAAAATAATCCAACCGGAACGCAAACACGATATGCGCATCTACACTTGGTGGTGATCCTTCCTATGAAGTTTCATCAAATTCCAAAAAGCGGTTGCAGAGAAATAGCCCGGAAATGAATTTAGTCATACATAGCCTGATGGTGGGGTAAAGGGCCATAACTCCGTGCAAAATAATCCAACCGGAACGCAAACACGATATGCGCATCTACACTTGGTGGTGATCCTTCCTATGAAGTTTCATCAAATTCCAAAAAGCGGTTGCAGAGAAATAGCCCGGAAATGAATTTAGTCATACATAGGGGTAAAGGGCCATAACTCCGTGAAAAATAATCCAACCGGAACGCAAACACGATATGCGCATCTACACTTGGTGGTGATCCTTCCTATGAAATTTCATCAAATTCGAAAAAGCGGTTGCAGAGAAATAGCCCGGAAACGAAAGTGTGACAGCGTGACTGACGGACTGACGGACTGACGGACTGACGGACTGACGGACTGACGGACGGACTGACGAATGAGAAATAATAGTCCCCCGCTTTCGCTAAAGCGGGGGACAAAAAGGGCCATAAATTGCATAAAATGCAAGGATCAGTTTATCATACTTGATAATCTACATAGGTGTGATAGTTGGGTAGGATTGTATAAAGTTTCAATGCAATGCATCTAGTAAATACTGAGATATGGACTCTTTAATTTAGTTGCACGCAAAACTTTAACCAGAATTTCTAAGTAAAAAAAAGGGCCATAATTTGCATAAAATGCAGGATAGAGTTATCTAACTTGATAATCTACACAGGTGTGATAGTTGGGTAGGGTTGTAGAAAGTTTCAATGCAATGCATCAGGTAAATACAGAGACATGAACTCTTAATTTAGTTGCACACAAAACTTTAACCAGAATTTCTAAGTAAAAAAAGGGCCATAACTTGCATAAAATACAGGATAGAGTTATCTAACTTGATAATCTACATAGGTGTGATGCTTGGGTAGGGTTGTACAAAGTTTCAATGCAATGCATCAAGTAAATACTGAGATATGGACTCTTAATTTAGTTGCACGCAAAACTTTAACCAGAATTTCTAAGTAAAAAAGGGCCATAACTTGCATAAAATGCAGGATACAGTTATCTAACTTGATAATCTATATGTGTGATAGTTTAGTAGGGTTGTAGAAAGTTTCAATGCAATACATGTAGTATTTAAGTACTTGCATGCAAAACCTTAACCAAAGTGTGACGTGGACGCCGACGCCAGGGTGAGTAGTATAGCTCCTCATATTCTTCGAATAGTCGAGCTAAAAATGTAATTTTGTTCTCGGATGAATGCTGGAAAACCGCTATTGCTCCATATCAATACCACATTTGCCCGCATCAAATATAGAAGGCCTTTGAAAACACTGTGTAGGAAGATTTAAGGCTGCTCGTAATAAGCAATCTTTACTCTTCCTGCATTGTTTTCCACTTTTTCAGTAATGTAATCATAATTCACCCATTATTGATAAGTGTTGAATTAATGCTTTAAATTTTGAGTCCAATAAAATTCTTATGGAGGAAAGATTTAATTGAATGTCATTAAATAATATAGCTCATACCTGTAACTATGAGAATTCCTAACTCATTATTATTATAATCCATAATCACCCTTAATTAAGTTAATAGTCCCCATCGAGCCATTACACAACTTGGTTTTAAAAATGGCTCTTTGAGAACTTGAAAGAGAGGACAGTGTGCAATGACGACACAAATATGTTGATTGGCATACATGCCATAAAGGGACATGTCATGTCAGCCACTTGCAGAGTATTTGTGTGGAGTACAGTTGGTTAAAATCCCAGGAAGCATGGTAATAGGGTAACTGACTGCTGTATATAACTGAAACTTTGTTGAAACAGCATTAAACCCCATTCAAACAAAAACCCTTTGCTCCATAGTACAGCATTTTCCCGCACCCAATACAGAAGGCTTCAAAAACAGTAGGGAGAGTTCAGATTGCTTGTCACAAGCAATATTAACTCTTCCTGCATTGTTTTTCACTCTGTTGAAGTAAATGTAAACATAATTCACCCATTACTGATAAGAAGTGAATTAACCCTATGCTCCATAATACCACATTTTCCCGAACCCGATACAGAAGGCCTTTAAAAACAGTGTAGGAAGAATTCAAAATGCTCGTAGTGACTACACTGTTTTCACTCTGTCAGTACATGTTTTAAATTTTATAGCTCAGGGGGTAAAGCAAATCGCCCTGTAAGCGGGCGGTCCCTCGTCCCGGACTGGCTGCATATTTTTCAATGTCTGGTTACATTTGGCACCCAACAGGGGGCCATGACTAGACTGTAGGTGCTTTGGGATCGTACCACAAATGATCTATAGGTGTATCAGATTAGAAATTCAAGGATGAATACTGTTGTTCTGGGGGTGTATGTAACTATGTGTAGTTGGTAACCTACTCCAGATGAATATGTGCAAGCGGCCTGGTTAGCTCTGTCGGTACAGCAATAGCCCGGAAAGCGAGAGACTTATGTTTTCAATTTGGATGAGTTAAAGAAAATGGTTAATCACTTACTGTAATCGACAGACTGTCAGTTTAATATATATATAGGTATAATTCCGTTTTATTATGGTTCAGTTATATTGGTCTCTGTAAATTTGAAATACGTGAGTAGTCCAGATTTATTACACAACACAGCTGACTCGCGTTAAATATACATGTTACACATTTATCGAGGGGTTGTCTAAGTACAGTGTGTGTATAGGGATTTTCTCAAAGTTTTCGGGCATAAGTTGGAAATTCCGGACGTTCAAAATTGTCCAGTCTTTAATTTCTGGACGTTTCTTTGAACTTTTTGGGAAATATGGTAGCCGTACCTGTTATGGTTCAAAAGAAGTGGTCAAGGTTAAAGTTTTTTTCGACAGACAGACAAAGAGACAGACAGACAGACCACAGGTGCCAGACGCGTTGATTGGACTCCCATGGGATACAACCCTAAAAACCCACAAAATTACACCAAAATATCTTAAACACTTACAAATAACAACAATTCAAACAGAAAATAACTTTTTTTTTAGTCCAAATTTTTTTCAAATGAAAAAAATTTGGACTAAAAAAAAAGTTATTTTCTGTTTGAATTGTTGTTATTTGTAAGTGTTTAAGATATTTTGGTGTAATTTTGTGGGTTTTTAGGGTTGTATCCCATGGGAGTCCAATCAACGCGTCTGGCACCTGTGAGACAGACAGGCCAAAAACTAGATGCCCACCGAATCGGTGATTCATGAAAATATGGAAGCCGTACCTGTAACGGTTCAAAAGGAGTGGTGAAGGTTAAAGTTTTCTTTGCCACAGACAAAGAAGTTTTCAAAATGTAGGTCAAAGGTCAAGGTCGCAAGGTGAAAAATCTTGGTACTGACAGAAACGTCATGTCACAAGGAATACACATGTGAAATATGGAAGCCGTACCTGTTATGGTTCAAAAGTAGTGGTGAAGGTTAAAGTTTTTTTCGACAGACAGACAGACAGACAGGCCAAAAACTAAATGCCCACCGAATCAGTGATTCCGGGGGCATAAAAATATCTACGAACCTCTAGTTTCGCGCTTTCTCGTAGGCGTATCCGTTCTCCAATTGTACTTATTCCCAAACGGGTCAAATCCTCATCAGTCATCGAGCAAATGATGTTTGGTTCAATCTTTTCCTTCAGAAAAGTGTCTGTAAGTGCCGGCAATCCGGCACGCGAAAGAATTGCGGAAATTTGCCCGCTACATATTGTGTCGCTTTCCGCCATTTTGAATTGTGGTTTCGCGCCAATAAAAGTTCGTCAACAACATAACGTCGTGTGAACATAATACCATACTTGTTTAACAAGATGGTACAGTCAGAGAACAACATGATCGTTTGACATAATAACACGTCATATTGACAAGATAGCATGGCACTTTGACAAAATAACATGACCGTTTGACATAATAACATGTCAGATTGACAAGATAGCATGACACTTTGACATGATAACATGTGCGCTTGACATAATAACATGTTCTATTGACAAGATAACATGTGCGCTTGACATAATAACATGTTCTTTTGACAAGATAGCATGACAATTTGACATAATAACATGAGCGTTTGACATAACAACATGTTATATTGACATGATAGCATGACACTTTGACATAATAACATTAATGGTTGACATAATAACATGTCCTATTGACAAGATAGCATGACGTTTTGACATAATAACACGTCATATTGACAAGATAGCATGACGTTTTGACATAATAACACGTCATATTGACAAGATAACATGACCCTTTGACAACACGTCACACTGACAAGATACCATGACACGTTGACATAATAACATGATCGTTTGACATAATAACACGTCATATTGACATGATACCATGACACTTTGACATAATAACATGATCGTTTGACATGATAACACGTTATCTTGACAAGATAACACGTCATCTTGACAAGATAACACGTCATTTAGACAAGATAACATGACACTTTGACATAATAACATGAGAGTTTGACATAATAACACGTCATATTGACAAGATGACATGGCACTTTGACATAATGACATGAGCGTGTGACATAATAACATGTTCTATTGACATAATGACATGTTCTATGCACAAGATAGCATGACACTTTGACAAAATAACATAAGATATCTCAACATAAGACAGCTACGGCGTTCCATAATATAGTGTTGCATTTGACGTTTGTTGTCTTACCGATAATATTTGAATATATGAAATCCCCAAACTTCTATAATGGTTGACCCAATCCATCTTTTCTCAACATAATTTTGTCTTGTTTATTTTGATTTATGAATTTATGGTATATTTCCCTCATATAGACGCTTTCTGACGCCTCTGCAGCAGACGGCTTTTTGAAAACATAGTGACAAAAGAAGAAATTGCTCAAAACGAGCAATTTCTCCTTTTGCCACAATGTTTTCCACTTTAAGTCATAGGTTATCAATTCAATTAAAGAGATTTTCTATTTTTTGACAAAAAATGTTCAAAGTCGTCTGTTGCATAATTGTCGTATGAGGTAAAGGGTTAATTTGAAACATTGTATGTTGATTTGAAACATTGTATGTTGATTTGATCATTGTATGTTGATTTGAAACATTGTGTGTTGATTTGATCATTGTATGTTGATTTGAAACACTGTATGTTGATTTGAAACACTGTATGTTGATTTGAAACATTGTGTTGATTTGAAACATTGCGTGTTGATTTGATCATTGTATTTTGATTTGAAACATTATATGTTGATTTGAAACATTGTATGTTGATTTGAAACATTGTATGTTGATTTGAAACATTGTATGTTGATTTGAAACACTGTATGTTGATTTGATCATTGTATGTTGATTTAAAACATTGTGTGTTGATTTGAAACATTGTATGTTGATTTGAAACATTGTGTGTTGATTTGAAACATTGTGTGTTGATTTGATCATTGTATGTTGATTTGAAACATTGTGTGTTGATTTGAAACATTGTGTGTTGATTTGATCATTGTATGTTGATTTGAAACATTGTATGTTGATTTGAAACATTGTGTGTTGATTTGAAGCATTGTATGTATGTGTATACTAAATAAATGTATTGTATGCTCTATGTTTATATGTTTTTTTTTTTTTTTTATCTAATAATGCAATATGATTACCTTTAATTGAATAATGCGGTCCATTAAAGTGTGCTAATTTGGATTAGATTATCGTACAGGTTCCTATTCTCGAACCGTACCTATTCTCGAACCTTTAGCTCAAGCACAGTTTATATGTTTCCAAAAACACATTTTACGTAATACATTTGATGTTAACCTGTGCTTTGTTTACTTACACATAAATTGTAGAATTTATTCGTCAGTAATGTTGGTTTTTGACATGAATTTATAAGTATTCCCATGAGCCCTGATAAATGTTAAGAGGTTCGAGAACCGGTGTTTCCATGCTACTTCATTTAAATTCTGGTTGTTTAAGAGGTCGTTTACAGTTTGGATAACCAGCAATTTCTCCTTTTGCCACAATGTCTTCCACTTTCAATTCAATTATAGAGATTTTATATTTTTTGACGAAATATGTTCAAAGTCGTCTGCTGCAGAATTGTCGTATGAGGGAAAGCGTTAAAAGGGGTCAAATGTTGAATAAGTTATTTCCGAAATAGTATAACTGTAGTCAAGTTGGTATCACTCTAAGCACCTGCATTTGCTGTTTAACACTTTCCCACATGTAGACGCATTTAGACACACATATATAGCAGTAGGGTTCTGAAAACATTTTGACAAAAGAAGAAATTGCTAGAAGCAAGTTCTCCCTTTGCCATAATGTTTTTAACTTACTTAGTATTCATTGAGAGTGCGAAGATGTTTTCAAAGGCGTCTGTTGTAGAGGTTTTGTGAGTAGATGTTTTACGATGTGTCTGTTGCAGATTTGTTGTTCGTGAGAAAGGGTTAAACGGTGCATGCGAGAAAGCCTCTTTTTACACGACACGTATCGTCAAAATGAAATGGTTAATAATTGTTACGTGTCAGTGTGTGATTTGATGTAGACAATAAACAGGACTAAACGTATCTCTTATTTCCTTTTATCACGCATTTGTTGGAGTGCGTTGGAATACTGCGTTAAAATAATAACGGTTATATACACTTTTGCTTGAGGTCGTGCATTGGATACGTTACATGTGCGAGTTTGCTTTTGTGAACATAATTTATCAAGATCAACACCATTCATATATTACATACACAAGCTTGTTAGAAGAAACTGTCCACTTGTGTTGATTCTGATACGTCTGAGTGAGAATATGGACACGATGACTTTAACCTACACTGTTTGGAAATGCCAACTTGTACCTTTTTTAATGGACCGACTCGCTTAATTGCCATATTGATAGTATTTCATTCAATTCACGATGGTCAGTATATATGCTTTACTTAAACCATGTATAACCGGTGTGACGTGAGCAAGCGGAAACCTATGAGATTTGGTAGATTTCGTACAATGTGCATGACAACTGATAGTGCAACACAACCGACAATGTGAACCGGGAGAATAACGCTACACCGGTACCCATCACGATTTTTTCAAAGGGTAACTGACTGCTTCTCTGATGCGTCATTCCTTGGAGACAAGTGACACTGCTAACCGCGTTCTTTTCCATTTATCGTGCCATTTCGGGATTCGAACTCGGAATTCTTGAATTTGTTTCTATGGTGTTTTACAACGCTTTAAACAATTGTTGTATCACGGCCTCTTCCCGGGTTTGGCACCAGTACTACTGGTACAGTTATCCTGACACCAGCGAGCCAGTCGTAATGATTACCTACAATTCTTCAGCGACAGGGAGGACAGCCATTACAACCAGCTTTAATCTAACGAATAAATGAAAAATGTTGAAAATTACACAAAAAGAGCATTTTTAAATTTCTTTTTTATTTACAATATTTATATCTACAGTCAAACTTTACTTAAAAGCCATCCAATGGAGTGACAACATGTGGCTGCCGAACACAGGTAGCTGCTCAATATAAGTCGAATCATGAAGCAAATGTTGTTTGGTTTTTCCTCAAGTGGCAGTTTAATTTAATAAATGTTTGCTGCTTAACAGAGGTGACCGCTAAAACAAGTTTGAATGTATTTATCTTGCTAGTTTCTCCATTATGCGCTTCTTGTTTTACCCCAAGATGTGTAAAAACTGGACTCAAATGTCATATATCATATCAATTAATGGGTTTTCCCTTGCTTTCATACAAGAGCATACGACAGAAAACATCCAGGAAAGAAATAGGACAATTCATAGAAAGGAAACCTAATGTATTGAGTGAAAAATATTTTTGCAAAAAAGAAATATTGCTGATTTGAGAACTGGTGTGAGAAAGACCAGGGTAGGTGAACGGAACGCAATGATGTGACTGGCATTGATGTTGAGAACGGCGTTAAACACAAATAAATAAACTAACAAGATCAAATTCCATCGAAGCGTCATGTCGTACAGATGTTTTATAGTTTTGGTGACATTGACCTTTGACCTAGGTCAGTGAAGCGGAAATCCGTCCAGGCTCACTTGACAATAAACCTGTGTAAAAAGTATGGAGAAATTCTATCGCAAAATGAAAGTGCTATAGCAAAGAAGTTGTTTCATTCTGAAAGCATATTAAGCATCAAAGACGCCGCGCATGATTTGAAGCATGACTTTTGAAAAGCATGCAGATGCAGTTCAGTACATTTAGATAACCTGTGCAAACAATCAGGATCTAAATATTTTGAACAAGAAGTGCAAATGTCTCTTTATTTTAAACAAGAAGGCCAAGATGTGCCGATATTGCTCACCTGGCTACCATAGTCTATAATAAAAGGTTATCAAGAGCAGAACGGGTCAATTTTGGCGTAGGGATAAGACGTTTTATATGCTAAGATCTATAAATAGATAAATACAACAGAATTTTATAAATAGGCAAAAACATCTTCCGAAACACTTTTCTGAGCTTTGATGAAACGGGTCGTCAGGGCCGAGAACCAAACCATTAAAAACGCATAGCCTAGGAAGTTGGGGATAAAGTGAACTATTTGTCTATGCTTTGATGATTATAAATTTTATTAAACATCTTCCGAAACACTTTTCTGAGCTTTGATGAATCGGGTAGTCAGGGCTGTAAACCAAGTTATTAAAAAAGCGTAGCCTAGGAAGTTGGGAAAAAGTTATTATCAAATACCCATTAAATGTGTCTAAAGTTTTGTAATAACGGTAGAAGACATACGTATTTTGTAATTTGTTGTTTCTTAAATCAGTTAATACAATTTATTGATTCATAAAGGTTGTTTTGTTTAAACATATTTCAGAGTTTTTCTTTACAATAATAATGTTGGTTGCTCCCTATTCTATTACGCAACCCCATGGTACACAATTGAAACCTATTCAATAATCACTGTGACTCTGACCTTTGACATAGCTTGGTTAAACGCGAACCCCTCCAAGCGCTCTTGGCAATGACTCTGTGAATGGAGTATGGAGGAATTCTTTCCATAAATGAAATGCTAGAGCGATGGCATATTTTTGTGCAAATGCAATATTGTCACTGTAACCTTGACCTTTAATATTTGATTTAAGTTTCATAACAATGGGATAAGAAATAAACACACTTGAGTGATGACGTAATTTCTTACAACCGTATAATAGTCACTGTGACCTAAACCATTGAAATAGGTCGGTGAAACGCGAACTCGTCCAAGAAGCGTTGCTGTTGAGTGCCAAGTTTTAAAAGAATCGAAAAAGAAATAAAGATGTCAGAGCGACGACGTCGTTGAGGCACTAATATAATCACGATGACCTTGACCTCTAAACTAGGTAATTGAAATGCGAATTATTACAAGAGACGATGAAAAATGAAGTCACTAGATAGGGGAGGTAATTTGGACATGTACGTACTTATTTTACATCGATTACGAAACAAGTGTTTTGCATATATTGATCACACTCGATGTCTGTTCTATGAAGGATGCCGTTTGAATGTAAAACTCCCAAATGCATAAGCCACTCATCAAGAATGGAAGCCATGCCCTCTACAACCGTTTCACTGCCTTCCGCGCATTCATTTGATGCAAACAACTAAAGAAAACTTGTTGGAAAAGGGGAATTGCTTGCTTTACCAATTATCCTCTTTTTCAACATTGTGGTCACTTATATGTATTTAATTCACAAAACCAATTTTCCATTTTTATTTCTTCGGATATTCAAAATTAAACGACTCTTTAATTATCATATCAGATAAACGGCTAGTCACCAGACGAATTATTTCAAGAACAATTCAGACAAACCCGGAGAGAATTCTTGTCATTTATTAGGCTTTTCGAGTTTGATTGTCCGTTATAAATTCGTTTGCGATGATTTTCGATGCCAACCTGACATACTGCAGACATTGTCAGGTTGCTTTGAGCTTAGCAGCTAGGGACCACTTTTGAATATACAGTTCCTAAGGTTATTTTAAAATCATGACCTAACTTTATAGTTATATTTCTTATATAAAACAAAGAGAACAGAGAAAAAGAAAAATAAATTCCGGTGTAATTGAAGCTGGTAAAGTCGATATATACTATACATCTAATATTTTGACTTTAACTTCGTTGATGACATTTCGACCTGTGTATTTGGAATAGGATACTAGTTTTTACATTTTAGCCGTTCCACGAGAAAACCAACATTATGGACTCTGCGCAATGTATCGACCCAGATCAGCCTGCGCAGTCCGCAAAGGCTAATCCGGGCCGAAACATTCCGTCTTAGGGGGATAGAGTTATAGAGTAATGAATCCTGAAACAGAAATTACGCAGGAGGCGAAAAGTGTTTATCCGGGTAAGCCTGCGCGGCATGCTTAGGCTGATCCGGGTCGATACTTAACGCAGAGTCCACACTGTTGGTTGTATCGTGGGACGGCTCATTTGGCTTGTGTACTAGTTTAAATTTATAAACATAGAAGCATTTTATTTAGGTTGTTCTACTTCAGGCTTAATACAATATGGCGTTTTGCAATCCAACTGGTAAGAATGCAATGACAACACCCAGCAGAACGTCTATTTTTAGACATGAGCTTTTTCATTTACACACTTTTTTTCTAAACATAGGTTAGACATTTGAAAAACTAGATTGACTTTGACAACGTCAAGAATAAATTCAAATTTTGTCTGAACAATAGATAACTGTAAGATACATTTATTAGCGCGCTTAACGAAAGACAACAGGACCACGATGGTAATGTATCGCTCCCCTTAAATATTGCCGTATTTGAGTATGAAGGTCAATATGATTTTTTTGTTTTAAATTCTTCAAGCTGTTTTCAGCAGAGAATGTGAACAGCTTTTGTAGTGGCTTACATGAAAAACATTCTCGTGAAATGATGATTAATTGTAACCAGTTCTTAAGAAGGAGATGACATTTAAAAATGTTTCTATTTTTTGATCAGTAGGCCATTTTGAGAAGCAGATCTGTATGATCAATTTTCGGTCGAATAAGTAACCAGATTTTGAATAAGTAACAGGTTATTTAAAATGTACCAATGGGTTTCTCTCATCATCTACAATAACAACAACATCATCAACAGTGTTGTTGGAAACATCAGCATATGCAGTACCTTAGATCAAATCTGAATAAGTAACAATTGAGGAACAAGGAACATATAACCAACTTCCCATTCGAATAAGGAATGAGGAAGAAGGAACAGGTTTTTGAATACAGGTGATTTAATAAGTACCAATAGCTCACTTTCATCATTTACAACAACAACAACAACCTCAATATTTTTGCTGGCAACATAAACAAATGCATTTTGAAAGATATTTTGGACAGCAATGGCTTCTTTTCTTGAAGACGGTCGAATAAATAAAACAGGTTTTTGAATTAGTAACAGGTGATTTAAAATATACCAATGGGTTTCTGTTATCATCTTAAGCAACAACAACAACGACATTGTGATTTTCAACATCAACATATGCAGTTTAAGTAATGTTTTGGATAGAAAAGGCTTCTTTTCATGAAAACGGCAGAATAAGTAACAGGGTTTTTGAATAAGTAACAGGTCAATTTAAAGGTACTTATAGATCTCCGTCAGCATCTACAACAACAACAACAACAACAACAACATCACATTTGCCGTTGGCAACACCAACGTATGCAGTTTGAATGGATTTTCTGAATAAGTAGCTGGGTTTTTCGAATAAGTAACCGGTGATTTGAAATGTACTAATGGGTCTCCGTCAGCATATACAACAACAACAATGTCCAGTTGTGGTTTGCAACATCAACATATGCAATTGGAATGATATTTGTGATAGCAGAGGCATCTTTTCTTGAAAAAGGCCGAATAAGTAACCAGATTTTAAATAAGTAACAGGTTATTTAAAATAGACCAATGGGTCTCTCTTATCATCTACAACAACAATAACATCATAAACAGTGTTGTTGGCTAAATCAACATATGCAGTACCTTAGTTCAAATCTGATTAAGTAACAAAAAAGAAACAAATAACATTTTACATTTGAATAAGGAACAAGGAAGAAGTAATCAACTTCACATTCGAATAAGGAATAAGGAACAAGGAACAAGTAATCAACTTCACATTTGAATAAGGAATAGGGAATGACCTTCACGGAGGTTCCATGTACCTTTCTTTAACACTTTTACGCATACAACGCATCTGCAACAGACGACATTCGATGTTTCTAGGCAAAACTGTGGCAAATGGCTAAGAAAGATTTAAGACTAATTGAATAAAGTCGGACATCACCTGTTTGCATAACTTGTTTAAAAAGTAGTCTTTAATGCGTAAGTTAATAATATATATAAAAGAGGTGGCGCAAGCTGCTCCTGTCCGTTACTGTGTGTATAGTTTCGTAGGTCGGATTCCACAATGTGGATTCTAATCACGCCGTGCCCAGGCGCAAGCTGATCCTGTCCTACACGGTGTGTATAGTTTCGAAGGTCGGGTATCGTAAGGCGGGCACATTTTGCACAGGTTGAAAAACTCGTAGTTACACATCTTTTTTAAGGTATTTTTTTTAAATGCATACATTTAAGGTGGTCTGTTTGGATAACAGCAGACGACCATGTAAGCAAAACTATCGAACTCGAATTTATTTTTTTTATAAAAAATATAGATACCAATCAATCAGATAAATAATTTCTGCTTAAGCAACAGGTATCTGCTGCATATGCGTCGAAATGCGTCTGTTTGTGGGGGAATGTGTTATGAAATATATGACCACCAACTAAATGATGTATCAAGGGAATTCTTGGATTGATAAATCTGTGAAGATTGTCTGAACATTTGGCCTCGTAGCAGAACCTTACCCGTATGAAGAGCGCTTTGTTCCATCTTAGATATGGAACAGTCTGAATTGAAAACATACAAGGAAGAACAACTTTTTCTTTTATCCATACTGTTGTCAAATTCTATATGTTTAGAAAGCGCCAACATTCTCCTGTATAAGAGCAGGAACAGGGACGTTTTCGATTGTTTTACCCGATACACACTACCTTTCCGAATACGATAGAACATTTAACGTGGTTGATTTCGGTTTTTGTTTTGTGTTTTACGCCACTTTCAACATGTTTTTTTTTATTTGTATCACGGCGTTTCGTGGGTAATTTACCAGTACTACTGATCTAGTTTTCGGCCTACAGCGAGTCTGTTGTAATGCTAACCCTACACTCATGAACGCCAAAAAGGGAAATCCATTACTACTATTTTAAAGTATTTGGTATGACCCGGCTTGAAATCAAACCCGTGACCTCCCGCATGCTGGATGCTATACCACTGCACTACCGGGCCGTTTACGCGTTTTAAAAGCTACAGTTTACCATACCTCGGTTTAATGTTGCGTTTGCCTGAACCAGACGATAATCATATTTGTAACACGGGGAGAATATAATTGTTTAAGACACCAGTGCTATACAACTTCTGGTTATACGGCCTAATAAGAATAAATAGCTGTTCATGGGGGAAAGTCTGGGCTAGGAATGGACCGAATTTCTTTTTGTATTGTCAGTCTACAGCTTAATGTTAAGTTTATACTGTCAGTGAAACATATCTGCATCATAGAGCGTCATATCTTTTGGACAACTTGTATAGGTATGGAATATTTTGGACAACTTTCGGAAGTCGTCAATTTGTCTTGAGTCTTCTCGAAAAAAATGATATTCGGGTAAATTAATAAGTCGGCATTGGGACAAATTTCAATCGCATCACATAAGCGGAACACAGATTTATAAAACACTTAACATGTTTTCCATTGTCTTTAATCGTACTCAAAGTCAAGTCTACCTTAGATGTCACCGACTCGATGATGTTGTGGTTAGAGCGTCCGCCTCGTTTGCGAGAGATCAGTGTTCGATCCCCGGTCGGGTCATACATGTACCAACGATTTGAGTATAATTGGCTTCCCTCCTTGGAGCTCAGGAATGCGGGATATCATTGCTACTGCTGCGCTGGTATCAGGATAAGCCTGCCAGCCGTACTGGTAATTCAAACATTCATACAGGTAATATGTTCTGATCCGGAATACATGTTAAAGCGGCGTCAATAACGAAGTCTTACAATTGTTTGTGTTTCGTTTGATGTATCTTGAAACCGTCTAAGACAAATTAGCGAACGGTGAAGTGCAAGATCAACGTGCGCGGAGGTATATGTTGATCTGAATCTACAATGGTTGCAATGTAATATGGTAGGTCGACGTAGAGAACGTCTCAGAAAAAACAACTTTCGTCAAAGATATGTAGTTAACCCTGTCCTAGGCAGCCGTACAGGTACAAATCCAAACGGTGATGTTGAAGCATTTCGCTGCTAGATACGAGTCAAATACATAAGACACTGTTGTTCGAACAATCTTCAACGTGCTGGTTTTTTTTTTAATACAAGATAACTGCTACACAGAAGGGATCGTTTACACAATTTGGACTCGTATATGTAATTGAATTATTTCCCCGAACTCGGAGTACTAGTTTATCTTAGATACATTCCAGAAATAGGTTTTGACTAATTACTTGAATAGTTTTCTTTTTTATTTCCCATGAGCCGTTAACGAAGCATTTAAATATGTTCAGTCACACAACAGCCGTTAAAAACCACAACCACCTAAAACAAATTATTCAGGAAATATGACATGAGAAAATTGGTCATGTAACTAGTGCGTACATTGCAGAACGAGGTGATCGACGCAAAACATATGGTAACTCTCTACGATGACAGTTCCCATTATCGAACAGAATTCAAAGCCTTAACCCTTTCAGCGCCAAAAGGCAATATTGAGGTTTTTGCAAGCAATACAGATTACAGGTGAGTCAGCTCGTAACGAGCTGTCTCACCTGAAATCAGCATTGTTTACCTTTTATTCATCAAAACAGTCAAAAACTGTTATTACATGAGAAATGGAGATGCCCGATTTTAAACATGGAATAGTCTACTTTATACAATTCGGCGCTGAAAGAGTTAATAGTTCATTTGACGCACTATTTTTTTCAAATACGTCACCTTCAGATGAGTCTGCAATTAAGAAACGATTAAAGTTAATCAATATAGTCAGTGCGTTCGCTGTGTCTTGACTAATTGTATTGGAACCTCCGATCTCATTATGAATCATTGGACTTTGGTTTGGCCAAGGTAACGTTTCAACCCTTCCCTCATATAGACGCTCTCTGAAGCTCCAACAGCAGACGATATTTTGAAAACATGGCGACAAAAGAAGAAATTGCTAAAAACGAGCAATTTCTCCCTTTTTCACCAGGTTTTCAACTCTATTCAATTATTGTACTTTCATTTAAAGTTTCCATTTATTTTCGGGTACGTTTTTGAAGTCGTCTGCTGCAGATGTGTTGTATGTGGGAAAGGATTAAATTATGTATTTGAGGTGTTATGGGCTCCCCTATAAAACTGAAAAGGCGGAAAAAACTGTAGGGGCTTGACCAGTGCTTTGAACACCTTTTATCAACTCTCACAGAAAATGTTCGGGTTTTACACATGACATTTTCATTGATCTCTTCCTTTATTTTTGATGTAAAAATGTGACCATTTAATTTTTCTATATGCATTTTTCAACTATATTATGGTGTTTTCTGGGTAATTTATCAGTACTACTGTTCCATTAAACCCGAAACCAGCGGGTCAGGCGAAATGTTAAACACCAAAATCCTGAGCGCCAAGTAGGGAAATCATTAATAAATGTACCATTATAAAGGTTTTTGGAATGACCAATTCGGGGATTGAACCCGCGATCTCCCGCAGTCGAGGTGGATGCTATAGCGCTACACCATAGAGGCGGTATTTCCTATATTAGAGGGCAGAACCTGTGCTATATTTGTTTTGTAGATGAAATCGGGAACGTAGATATACGTCATTAATGACTACCCGTGTTTTAATCCATAACCGCCCATCGTTGTCGGTAAACAAGTTCAGTTTGCGATACGCAACACGCTATGAGGCAAATCAGACGGTAACAAAATACCGGTAAGCTCTCAATTAAATCACGTTCTCAAATGTTGTTTACCTGTGAGCCTTCATGTGTTATATTATATTGTACATATCAATTACTGCCATACATGTAGTTACTGAGAACACCTCGAACAAAGTCAGTTAATATTCATTTAATTAATTTTCATAGATTAACCTTTTTCCACCTGCAGACGCATTTTGACGCAATAGCAGCAGAAGACTTTTGAAAAACATTGTGGCCAAAGGTAAAATTGCTCATGATGAGCAATTTCTTCCTTGGCCACAATGTTTTCAACTTTATTGAACAATTAGGCTTTTTTATTTAGATTTTTCAGGTTTTTGTCAATATGTTTTAAAAGTCGTCTGCTGCAGAATTGTTGTGTGTGGGAAAGGGTTAATCTGTACCTATGACAACACTGTATCTAGACAAACTATCAGTAAGCCTACATCTAGACACTCTGTTTGATCCTCATCCATGCTGATCCTGCGAAAACGTGAACATTAATCGATATAGGACAACTATAAGAGTTGAGGTGAAAGCGGCGTAAAACCCCAATAAATAAATAAATAAGAGTTGAGGTGTGACCGTCTAGATTCAACTAAAACCACTCCCTTTTCCGTAAGCACGGTAACAATTAGTTGCGCTTCTTTACATGTTTACATTTTATATTATCGAATGCATTTATGATATTATCGTTTACGATTTTGATGCATTCAAAATATTACAATATTTCGACTCGATATTTTATCTTTATATTTCAGAAAAAATGATTGCAAGAAACTTCAAGAAAATACAGAGTTTCTGTATACGATGTGCCCAACGAAAAGACTGTTTAAAACTATGTCAACATTAAGGGGGAAATGGTTCCTTGTTATATCCTCTTTTATACTGTTAATACATTTGTAGGGGGTATTTTATTCGTTTCCTTGTGAACCGTCAAGGTTTTAATATTCAACTCTTTTGGCCTCAATGGCAATATTGAGGTTTCTGAAAGGTTTCGCCATGTTTTCCCAACAGATTCAGCTATTGAACATATTCACATTCTGGGTCTTTTGATTGCTTATGATTTCACATTAACAAATATTATTCAAAAAATCCCTATAAATAAAATGTATGTAGTAGTTTTTTTTCCTATTTATTTAAAACCTGTTCTTCTTCTTAGCCGTTGAACTAAACTTCAATATTCATTTTAAGTAAAGGTGACTTCACACCTTATCTGAGATATTGACGACGAAGCAATTTTTGTATTAACATTTCTAAAAGATTTTTATCATTCTCTGGTTCCCAAAATCCACCCCAGGGTAAAGTGATGGGTACCAACCGCTTCCGGTTGTATGACTTTACTATGAACATACGAGATACACTGTTCTCGGATGATAACTCCGCAATAGTTCATTATATACTAACAGCATCCGTAGAATTGCCACAGCTTTTTTTAATTATATTATCCTAATTGACAGCTACGTTTGCATTGTTAGTATCAAAACCTTTCCGCTGACTAAGGATAGTAGGTGACTATCTGACATTATTTTATCATTTTTTAATTTCGCCATAACAGGTGTTCCTGTCATTGCCGTGAATGACCCATGCGTTTCTCGAATTTCTTTCACATTTTCAGCATTGCGACCTTGATTACAGGTCCGTATTTTAAATCTCAGTCCACAATCCATCATAACTAGAACCACACTTTTTGTTAAGAAAGGGAGCGTAGTTATTTGAAATGGCAATTATAAATTTACGATACAGAATCAATGATATTATACGATTTTTTTTTTGTTTAATGAAAACGAATTATTGGTGAGAATACATGAAAAACATTTGCATATCTGAAAAATTTCCATAAGTATTTCTTTAGTACCTCGATCTGCTTTTCCATATTTCATAAGTGGTTTAAAGTCACGTGTTACTGCCTTCTCATTAATAGATCGTCTAAAGTCACTTGTTGCTGTCAGGTTAACTTAACTCCTCTCATTTTAATCCCTAACTAGTTATTCAATTTACATTTAAGCTTGTTTTCATTCCATTAGAGATATCATAAACACTTAAGTCTGATTATTGTTTCTGAGCTGTGAACTGCAGACGTCTGATTAGTCAATTTCGATTCAGCGTATCATTATGTATGATTTTTTCTTTCTTTTTCTATATGTGTGTTAATTGTAATTTGTGTATATATTTTTGTATTATGTGTTTGTTAATTGTAATTTGTTTATATATTGTCAACATGACAAGAAACTGTACAGTTTACTTCAATACAATTATTGTTCTTCTGATTAAGCAACACCAGGATTAAACTGAAGCCTTTCACACGTGCAGGCTAATTTTGAAGTTTCTGCAGCAGACGGCTTTTGAAAGTTATTGTAGCTGAGAACTGAGAAACTACTTATAATGTTGTTAAACGCTATTTTATAATTATTATTTCATTTGAATGGATTTCCCATATTTTGTTTAGATGTCTTTAAAATCGTCTGCTACGGATTTGTTGTATGTAAGTACCAATGGTACGGGAAGACACACCTCTCCTTAAGAATTTCCAATTGCATCATTAAGTTTCATTCTCGTTTCCGAACTGATACCATCTGCAACAAAACAAAAACAAAAACAGGTGTTAAGGCAAACCAATAATGCTTACGAAAATTTTCATTCCTGAAGAGTTTCTCATAAATTAAGTAAAAACCCGTCCCCTTTAAGAGAAAACGATGGTGTTTTTCATTTATTATGTGTTACATGTATGTAAGTAACACACATCTTGTTCATTGTTGTAATTGGTTCAAAATATTGTTTAGAACAGTTGTTAGAAACCAAATGCAATTCTCAACATAGTTTCTTGCTATTCATCTGAAATTTCAACTGAATACATATGCATCCAGAAAATTGAATAAAACTCTATTTTGATTTGCTTTTAATATAGTAAATATCGGGAAAGCATCCAGGTTTTCCTAACACAATGAGTGCTTAGAGAGTTCTAGTTAAAATATATTACTTAACTCTTTCAGCGCCAAAGGCAATATTCAGGATTTTGCAAACAATACTGATTCAGGCGAGTTAGCTCGTAACGAGCTGTCTCACCTGAAATCAGCATTGTTTGCCATTTAGTTATCAAAATAGTCCAAAATTGTATTATATGATAAATGGAGACGCCCGATTTTGAACATGGAAGAGTCTACTTTAAACAATTCGGCGCTGAAAGAGTTAATAAGATGATTCGGTTAGCACGTGTTGGATTTCTCATTACGTTATTGCTCCAAGTTTTGTAACTATTATTGCACTGTTATCATTCAATTACGTGTAATTGATAACTTTGTAAATTTCTTTAAATGATATATCTCAGACCGGACCAATACAAAAAATCGCCAATAAAAATATTCCTTTTTAAATCTTCTTGAAGACGTGACCAAATGCAATGAGTTCCGATATGTGCAAAAATCTGGTATCAATGACATCTGGAAAAGGATCAAAGATAACAACTTTGACTTTCTTCTCCATCGAACTACAAGACCTATATATTTCCCAGGAAATTGTCTTGTGTGACGTTCTATAACCGTTCTACAGGGAGTTTCAAAGTGCTGGTCCAAATTCCATTCGGTAAATAGTTACATTGGAATCAATCCCCACGTCGGCTTAAAAGCTTAACAATCATGAAGATGTGCAATTAATATCTGAGTTAACCCTTTCCCACCTGCAGACGTATTTTGACGCAATAGCAGCAGACAACCTTTGAAAACATTGATGAGCAATTTCTCCTTTTGCCACAATGTTTTCAACTTAATTCAACAATTAATCTTTTATTGCAATTTTTTCAGATTTTTATAATCATGTTTTCAAAGTCGTCTGCTGCAGATTTGCCGTATGTGGGAAAGGGTTCTATAAACGCGTCTTCAACTGACGCCCTATCGACCCGGCTAGGAAATATTTAAAATATTTACTTCTTGGTCCCGGAATTAAACATGACTCTGGTTAGTTCCTACTTTCTTAATATTGTTATTTCTTACGATGTATTTAAACTATATGTATTTACCAAGGGCGTCATGCCATGTTCAGATACATTTTATAATTGTAGCAGTGGCTTATCTCCTAAGATTTTTTTTTTAAGTTGCGGATATATCAGTACTACCACTGTCAGGATAAGCTTACCTGCTGTACTGGTAATTTAACATGGAAACGATGTTATATAACTACACATGCTGTTGACAGCAGCGTAACACGCCATACAAAGTAAAACAAGTACTTTGATAGTTATATCTGAACAATGCAGAATGACTATGACAACTGAATGTTAACTATCAGTTAATCCAGGTATCAAACCAATATACAACTGATTTCTACAGTTACCACTATTTTACATTTTTGTCAATAATGTTTACACTTGCAATAAAGTAGTGGCTTATCATCGTTGTCTGCATTTAAAGTAAGCATAGTCACATATGAGCTATACAAGTATCAATTATCAAGTATCAAGAATTTATTCAAGTAAAGAGGTCACCGGCCCATAATAAAACATATATCCAACTCATTATTTGTAAAAGAGTGACATATGGTTATGATAATTAGAATTTGATAAATGTTCAATCAAATTGATTTGATTATCTTTCCAAAACGTATACTAGTATATATTTTTTAATTGTACCATTTAATTCCTCGTACAGGGGTGTAGTGGGTTGGCTTCGACACACTCTAAAAGCATAATGGGACACATAAACAGGGCTTTCTCATTTTGAATGTCAATACTACTGCTCTTATGGGAAACGATATTGTTCGGTATTTACATATACTACCATGCTATAAAGCACTGCTTTTTGTAGTCTTTTTAAGTGTTCCTATACATTTTATTTTGTAAATACATATTTATTCTCTCTTTTAAAAGCAGTTGCTTTTACATATTTATACGAAACCACAGGAAATCTGACTTTCGGGACTTGGAGCCCAGTGTAGATTTAGACCTGCAATTGTCCCTGTAAAATCTGAACAGGATATAAGCTGTTCGCCATTTAGTCGTTCAAGCGACATGGAAACATCTAGAGAATGTTTTCAATCCTTTCCCACATACAATGCATCTGTAAAAGACTTGAAAACAGAATACATACGTGTGGACAATCTCTATAAGAAATCATCTAATTATGGTCATGCGTTGAAAGTCATCCTTTTACCACAATGTTTTGAAACGTCGTGTGCCGTAGATGCGTCAAAATGCGTCTAAATGTGGGAAAGGGTTAACGAGGATAAAAGCAGACATGCATTTGAACAATGATATGTTTATTACATTTTTGTTTTGTCTCCATGTTTACGTAATAGAATAATTTGATTTTACGAAAAGCTAATTCGTTCTATTGACATCTTTATCGTTGTCCAGTATTATATTATCACTTGATTCGCTTATATTCCGTTTGAAATGCATTAATATAAACATACAAGAGAAAGTTGATGCAAGGCATCAATGTCGCCGGAAAAGACTGCATCGATTTATTTATGTATTCTTGACTTTCCTTAGTCTATTCAAACATTAGGAACGTTGAAATGAAAACATTTGCTTATAAATTTTATATGCATACCTATACATTAGGGTGTCTATAAAAAATTAACGAAATGTGTACACATTTATCTTGGCTTAAATTTAATTTTGCTGTTGTTACTTATTTAAATAATAGTATTCATTCATATAATTTCAATGTTTGTCAATCTTATTCGAATCACAAGGTAAATATCCTGGTATTGCTTTAAAGGGAGGTAATTTGAAGAAAACAAAAGTCTTCAAAAGGAGAAATATATCAGCATTACCGTCTACAGTTTAAATTGTTCTATTGTTTGTGGATTTAAAAATGTTCTTTTTTTCTTATTTCTACATGTACAACGAAATATTGCGGCTTCTCTTTGACGCTTTGCGCGTCAAACATTCGTCTTGTACTTGTCTAAAATAAAATAATATCACTCGCTTTTTCATATCGAAATGCGCATGCGCGAAAATCGATGTTAAAGGTCACGAACCTACACAACAGAATAGGGTCTATATTTAGCTTAGAAACAGTTCCTACTTTAGATATTCATGGATTAACATTATTAAATGAATTCTACACAAATCAAGACATCTCTTTGAACATG
Organism: Serripes groenlandicus; assembly: GCA_031761405.1. NCBI lineage: Eukaryota > Metazoa > Mollusca > Bivalvia > Cardiida > Cardiidae > Serripes > Serripes groenlandicus. Next base: position 125,716,157 of record JASEVX010000002.1, read on the forward strand.
AAAACAACATTTAGTAAGTTAAAATTGCTATTAAAAGGAGAATCCGAAATTGACCTGAATGATGACACATAAGAGTCTGCATTAGGGGGTGTTGGTTCACGTCTTGAAGGGACCACTTTTGTCTTCGTAAATAAGACAAAAAACTTAAATGCGAGTGAAATAAAAAAAACTGCAAACATTAAAAAATCGGAATATTTATTTCATTTTAGATGTGTCATTTATTAGTGTTCGTAAACAGCCACAATTGTAATATGTTCAAATCATCTAGATTTGTTTCTTTCTAATAATAAGCCGCCCTCCCATGTGATTTCCGAAAAGCTATTAAAAATAGAAGTCGCGGGCTTCTGCCCGGCGACTAATAAATGAAAACATTGTAGGAAAAACAGAAAATGTTCAAAAAGAGCATACATGGTTAAAAAAAAAAAAAAAAAAGGAAATTACACAATATATCATATTCCCAAAAAAAGTATTTTTTTTTCTGCAGACACGTAAAATGTCGCCTGTGAAACATAGGGTGTTATTAGATTAACCTGACACTTGGGTGTGTCCGAACTAATTAAAAATCTATAATTTGATTGGTGAACTAACCACATCTGAACAATTAATCACAAACACTGTTGAAATCAAACGGCTTTCATGAAACATGGGGTGTAATTAGATTAACCTGACGCTTGGGTGTCCGAACTAATTAATATTCTTACTGATATTATTGTGGCATATAACTGACACCACATAACAGATACTTTTCATGACAACTTTCATGAAAATAATGTAAGATTTCTCTTTATTTATAAAGATAGTAAACACATTTAATTTATCATGAAGTCAAGATAAATAACCAAACGCGAAAATTGTCCTCTTGCTGCTTTAACCGGCCAACATTTAATAATTGGATAAATGAAACTTTTACACGATACGTTTTATGTTTCGTAACATTGTTTAACATTAGTTTTCATGAGCACTTCCACGTTAAATGTTTTTGTTGTTGAGGAACACATTTTTCGCCTCTAGCATTCGAAGGAAGGCGTTTTTTTTACCTAATTTTATTTTCTTAACAAAAATAAGAATCATGAAAATGCCCATTTATCATGATGTTTTATGATGCTCAAAGGGTTTCACGATAGGTTTAAAATGTTCATGAAAACAAGGAGAATTATCATAAACGGTTTCAATTATACAGTTATTAAGTGGTTGCAGTTTAGAGCACTAACATGAAGAATTTCGCGTTACGTTTTTTATTTGGATTTCATGATAAACTCAAACCAATCACGGTATTTTATAATTAACGTGAAATCCTCTCTTTCTTTCGCGAAAGTTTTCACGAAAATGATCTGTTAAGCGGCGACAGTTAGATGGCACCATACGATATAGACTGTTTTCCTTTGTTTTTACATTGGTGTATACTAGAAAGAGATATATATAAACATATTGTTATTGGGAATCATGATATTACGTATAAATAATCTTACTATCCGGTTTCTGTTTTATGATGATATGGCATGTTTTAGTAATTTCTATATGACATCGGAAGTTCATTCAAGAGGAATATTTCCTAAGCAATGATTTATGATGGCATATAGAATATTTGTAATAGAATATATTTCAAATTATCAGGCTTATTGAAATCGATATTAGTCTATATCGGCTATAACAATATGGACTTATTCTGTATTGTGCGTTCCTTCTTAGATATATGAGATGTACATTGATCTCATTATATGACTGTAGTATTGCTTATTCTTGATTCGCTTAAAATTACTGCACAAAGATAAAGTATATTAAAATCGCAACGAACAGCGGTGTTTACCAGCAGTGACTTTCCCCTTTAACGATGGTAAAGCATAGAAAAGGATATACTCCTCAATTAATTCAATAAGTATTCAAGCGAATATTATTTTTCTTTATACGATTAAGATTCCCCTTTGACCCCCGGGGTTTGTTCTGTAAAGAGACGAAACATCTTCTATTTTATATTGATTTAAGTAAAACACAATCACAAATGAGAACGACTCATTGGTAGCGTATGACAATATGTTTAACGAATCTGCAAATATCGATACCATTGATATACACATTACAACAATTAGACGTGTTGAAGTTCAGGTGGATTTACATGAAGATTTGATGACACATAAGGGCCTGGGATGTTCAAATGGTGTTGACCCAGCTTGAACACAATTTGATGGAGATAAATATTCTGCTGAATGTTCACGAATATTGGATATAGAATGGGGTTTCTAGGTTATTGAGATAAAACCATTGATTTAAGGGAGATAACACAAACGAAATATTCATGAACAATATCTGAAAAACGAGAGTTATTTCCCTTTCTCTATACAGTATATATACAATATAAGTTCAAGTGGTCATTACTCTGGTGGTTTTGAGGCAATCTCAGTGAAACGTGCTGTCTGACATGTCCCCATTATAACATTTCCGCTTTTCTGTTTAAAATCAGATTCACCCAACTACGCATTTGGTATGGCTCTGGATGGACGGAACGACGGAAGAAAAGAAGGGCGGACGGGCGACCATGCGGACGTCACACCAAGTTCCCATTCGCCTTATCCTTCGGCGTTAGCTAATAAGTGTATAATAGGAGAAGAGGGGGAGGGAAACAAATAATTGCTTCGTTCAAAACCTTTGTGGGTAATATTACATGTCAGAACGACAAACGAACGCGCCAAAATTACAAGCATGATTTCTTTTTTATTTTAACAAACGCCAACTCTCGAGCATGAAACATGACTAACGTCAGAAATAACAATTCAATTTTAATAGCATCATAAAACTTTTATTGTGCACAACAACATTCTCGGAGACAGACAAATGCCCATATCTGCCAAACATACATAAGCCATGAGTATTGAGACAGGCAAGGTGTTTTAAAAAGATGGGTCCGTTATAAATATTTCCGAGATCAATTTGAAACCATGCCGAATATTTTTCAAATGTTTCTTTGCATCATCTATCTTTGACGGTTCATGCTTCACTGCCCTGGGCATTTTCATTGCAAATAAGATTAGATTTATAACTGTTAGCTTAAAAGCCTCGCATATGCATTGTATTATATTTTAATCCATGTATTAAACAAGAACACGTTGAAAACAATCATCGATAAATCATAATTTAATTTCGGAATAACATCTGCTTATTTGATTGTTAACCCGTTTTGGAGATCGTTCTGGGATTATAATCTACTGCATTTCACGGGACACCATAGTACTAGACAAAGCACTTTGATTTTCAATCATTATTTCAAACAAATGCTGAGAACATTTCACATTTATTGTGGGGTTACATCTCTTTTCTTTCAGAAAATGTGAACACTAATCCTCTTACTCCTGGTTTTACGTGTTGTAATCAATTTCTTTTCTTTTTATTGCTCAAGTACAGTGATATAGAAACATTCCCCCACAATAAACTTCAAAATATCTAGAGAATAAAATACAAACTATTGGAGAGCGATGGAAAGTCCTGAGTGATCCAATGCCCCTCAATAAGTCTGCACATATCACCAGAAGTCTCATTCAGAATCATTTGGCTGATCTCGCAAACGGAAGCTCTTTCATTAATAGACGAAAAGGACCCGTTTTCTGAAATCTCAGATTAAAGTTAATTTTACTGTTACATTTAAGCTAGTATTTATATTTCTTTATTTAGGTTTAGCATCCCTAATATTTTTGGTAATTTCCGTATGAAGTCGTTAGGGATCGGTATTGTTAATTGGCTTGACAGACTTTTCTTCCAGAAAAAGCCGACACGCCCGTGAACAATGCTGATCTCTTATGGTTTCGGACGCAAATCAATCAGCCTATATACTGTTAATAAATCCCGAGGTCATACAGAAATCGACGAGCTCATAGGGTTGTTCCATATTAATATACTAGACAGAGCCATGCTCTAATAAAATTAGTTTGTTCGCGACCTTTAAAGATCTAGATTAATATGTGCGTCTCAGCAAAATAATATTGACTCGCATTTTTCATCATCCAATCCTCGGATTTTTGTTTAAAATATGAAAAGTCTTTATAAAACAGTTTTACAATTGCAACTAATGGAAATCGTTATGCAAAATGGAAAACCAAACAACCGATTGTGAGCTATGTTTCCCTTTGCCATTATGTATTCAAAAGTAGTCTGCTGATACGTCAAATCGCGTCTGTATTTGGGAAAGGAGGATAACTCTTTTATAATGAATGAATGAATGGTGTTTTAAGGCCCGTCGAAAACTAAGGTCATTTTGGGCGCTGAATAATTTACATACTGTAAATGATGAAATAATTAAAATTGAAACATAAAATAATCAGTTTATTAGACAAAACAATCGAACATGATGTATGCGATACTTAACATTTAATATAAAACAACATGTAAGCCAATGTAAAAAAGGATTTAGGCAAACAAGCCAAACATTACTTTGTAATACTTAACATAAAGACAAACAATATCTGAGAAAATGTGGAACAGGATCAGTAAAAGTAATGAAGACTCTTTTATACAATAGAATCAGAATTATATCTGAAAATGATGAGGGGCAAAATAGACACAGTTCTGAAAAATATTTAATCGGCATTGAAAAGAAAAGAGTATTAAATATGATTTATTATATTGTATGATATGATTTAATCATGTGTCTGTTCAGAAATTTTGAAATTTAGTATGATAAAACTATGTTAAATTGATGCACACAAATACGTGTCCTTTGTGCGAATCCCTTTCGATTTGTTTAAGTGAATTTTAGCAACAAAACTGTTATTGTATTTCCTTTGACAGTAGCTTGACGTCACGTGCAGCAATCTGCAGACAGTATTATTATTTAATACGACTGCAGTCAGTAAAACGTTCCTAAATAAAAACGTTTATAGAAAAGTTGGGCGGATGATATTCTTTGAATAACTTACACAGACAGTTTCTTAGTAGATAAATATAGGTTCATTGGAATGCTTGTGTTCAATTTTCCCGCTAGACAAATTGGTTTGTGATCAGAATTGGCGTGATACTAAAGGCACGAGAAAGATATATTTGGTTTAATGTTGAGTCTATCTCTCTGGGATATGTATCACTTATCGAAAGAAGTTTGTATCTAGCTACACTGTAGTAAGTTTGCTCGATAGTAAATGTATTTCACTGAACTTGTATCTGAAAACAATTATACATTTTTCTTCAGTTGTACGAAATGCATTTTTAATTTTACAGAGGAAAATGAATGAGAGAGCAACTGTTTACCTAATATGATCATATTGTCACTTCCTTCATCATTACTTGAGGAACAGAGCAATAAATCTGCGGATAAATCAAAGGTTGTTTTCGACAAAGAGTTGGCAACATTGTTTAACAATAGCGATATTTTCAGCGATTAATGTTATACTGCATAAAGCGTCAAAACTCGACTTTATAGTAAGTAAGTAAATATTTTATTATAGTGACATGTGCATTTTTTACAAGCAATACAAACAATACAACACAATAAATAGCACCCGGCCCCTTGGGCCTATTAGTCACCTTTATATAAGTACAATTGTCCATTTCGTTCATAAATAAATATATATCAAATATAAATGGGTTGAGTTTGATTAATTTAATGTATGGTCTAGTTTACTACATATATGTGAACGGGACAATCTATGGGATAATATGACCGTGTTTGTTTCTGTAAAATGTATAACAAATATTTTCTTTCTGTATGCCAGTTAGCTCAATCTCTGATTTAAGCAAAACAAATGCGTCTTGTCTGTATTTACATCGTGCAAAAAAAGATATAAACCAGCCTATGGAATTTCAGCAGCTAACCCGTAAGCATAACTTATTCGCCAAACTATTAAAAGTCTACAGTTGTGAAGGTTGCAACATAGTTATTCGGTAATGGCCCCGTTAAAGATTCAGACTATATTATTCCGATCAAAATATAAGCAAAGAATTTGAAATACATTTAGGCGAACTTAGAAATGTTGAGAAAACAGCTTCAATATGAGGTTGCTTAAGAGCAGTTAGTCCTTTTTCTAGTCGTCAACTCATCGTTTGTATGACTGGCAATAGAATGATTGGTGCCAACATAAGACGGTAGTTTCCATTTAATAATATACTCATCTGAAAGAAATAGAATCAATGCTATGGATGAAAAATTGTGTACCATTCAATAAACATAGTTTGATAAAGTAATGTACTTATATGATAAATCATCTAGGTCATGATGGGTGTTTAGTTATTTAGACGTTTTGCAATTTATACTGGTAATATTGACGTTATGGGCGTAAGGTGTGGTGATAAATACCTTACTGACTAAATACTTATCATAATTTAAAAAGTCTTCATTCGAACGTTGCTTGATACGTTTTCAAAGTAGTAAACAGTTATTTTATTATATTTATAATTTCCTATCAAAGAAATATTGGTATTTATCAGTGTTTTATTTTGTTTCATCACTAGTGAGGATAACAATTGTATAGTTATGTATTACATGATGCCATGCACGTGCAATCTTTGAGCGGCTGATTTTGTTATTGCAAACAAATTCATACATATGTTCTGAATTAGTTTGTCCTGTCCCTTCCGAGAAGTTTTATGAAACTAATAAATTAATAGTTGTGGGATAACACATTGATTGATTAATAATTTGGGTTTCAACGTCGTTTTTACCAACTTTCAGTCATATCACGGCAGCCAGTTTAGCCAGTAATTCCTGGTTTTACTCACATCAGTACATCACAACATATTTTCCAAGCAACTGATAGCTTTTCCATATAAACTGTTAGCTGTAAACGGTTGAATACGTATGACGGGTTTCGCATTGACTTTTGTCAAACGTCCGAAGTAATGTTTGCCGAGCTTCGGTTCGAACTCAAAACTCCCTTAATAAACAGCCCGGGTACCGAGTAAGATACCCTAAATCAGTACAAGCTGTGTTAAATAAAGACAATAATATCAAGTTTTCAATCATGTTCACGTGGTGTCAAGTTGAACATTTTTTTAATCGGATTGTGCACTCCGCGCGACTAGTTATTTTTAGCATTAACCCTTTCCCATCTGCAGATGAATTTTAACGCAATAGCAGCAGACGACTTTTGAAAACATTGTGAACAAAGGGTGAAATTGCTCATGATGCTTTATTTAACAATTAAGCAATCCTTTATGGAGATTTTGTCCAGCTTTTTGTCACTATGTTTTCAAAGTCGTCTGCTGCATATTTGTTGTACGTCGGATAGGGTTAATGAGGCTACATGAAGAAGTCACACCATCGTTTCAGGGTAACTGCGGAACTTAACTACTTCGTACGTTGCTTTTAGTTTTAAACGATTGAATTGTCTTTTAAAACAGGCTTTTGCAATTTCGTGTTTTTAAGTCTCTACAATGATACTGCTGTGTCTTCAGCGCATGGTGCGGTTGCTATTTGGACGGCATATGGCTATTCTTGCCATTGCTTCAAAATTGCGACATCACTCACCAGTATATTAAACTGACCCAAGTTTTGCTGGACTTTATCTTTTTCGGCAATGCGACAATTAGCTTTACAACAAGGCGACAGTTTGCTTAGTCATGATGGCAGTACTGTGGCCTGCACTCCGCCATAACCGCCCCGACTGGTAATCGCTACTGCCAGGCCCGTCCCCAAATCCCCGACGCTAACTATTCGGCCACGACGGATTCCGGTAGATGCTGTAGCACAAAAAGGCTCGTGGCTTCTCTGTCGGCAATGTCTGGTTCCGTGACAATTGAATGATCAAGTGTTAGGAATATTAATCCAGGGATATCAATTACACTTTGTCGAAATTTCCGAATTATAAGAGTATTATATACCCTGACAACCCTGGCGATGTCATGAAGTCATTCTGGAGAGCGAATTGGAAACTAAGAGCCCCAGGTCGGCTCTAACTAGGTTTTTATAACACTTACTCTCATACAAACGCTTTCAACGCCACTGCAGAAGACGAATTTTGGAAACATTGCGAGCAATTTCTCCTTTTGCCACAATGTTCTCAACTTACTTCAATGATTGTCCTTCATTTATCGAGACTTTTAATATTTTGACTATTTTCATATACTTCTACTTCAGTTTTCTTGATTCCGCTTCGGTCGTTAGAGGAAGAGCGTCCGCTTCGGGTGCGCGTGGTCGTGGGTTCGATCCCCGGCTGGGTCATATCAAATACTTTAAAAGTGGAAGTATTGGCTGCCCTCCTTGGACCCCAGGGTAACGTGATTTGGATTAAGACTGACTGGTTGGTGTCAGGGTAAATGGACCAGTAGTACCGGTAACTTACCCAGGGAAATGCCGTGATAAACACTTTATTTATCTATTAGATTTCTTGTATTTGGAATAAGTTTAACATAGAAATACTGGTTCCATCCTTTCTCGAACTGGCATTAGCAATGAACAGATAAATCGCTTTGGAATACCTTCAACATTGCTGGTCAATACAGACAACAAATAAAATGTCGATTGCAGAAGGAAAACACATGATTACACACAGAAAATATATTAGTGATGATACAAAGAAATTCATAAGTCCGATATGTCAAAGGAAATGGACAATCAAATTGAAAAAAATCAAAGAAGCCTGGGTAATATTGCCGTCCGATGATTCCAACACAAATATAATATAGGTTGATTTTGATTTCAAAAAAGGGCTACTTATAACTGTTCTAAAGAAACGTCACCGGCGCGATCGGCCATTTACATACCATGGATAAAACATGCTTGTAGCATTGGTAATTTACATACCATGGATAAAATATGCTTTTATCATTAGTAATTTACATACTATGGATAAAACATACTTGTAGGATTGGTAATTTACATACCATGGATAAAACATGCTAGTATCATTGGTAATAAACATACCATGGATAAAACATGCTAGTAGCATTAGTAATTTACATACCATGAATAAAACATGCTAGTAGCATTAGTAATTTACACACCATGGATAAAACATGCTAGAAGCATTAGTAATTTACATACCATGGATAAAACATGCTTGTAGCACTGGTTATTTAACACCATGGACAAAACATCCTAGTAGCATAAGTAATTTTCATACCATGGATAAAACATGCTTGTAGCATTGGTAATTTACATACCATGGATAAAATATGCTTTTATCATTAGTAATTTACATACTATGGATAACACATACTTGTAGGATTGGTAATTTACATACCATGGATAAAACATGCTAGTATCATTGGTAATTTACATACCATGGATAAAACATGCTAGTAGCATTAGTAATTTACATACCATGAATAAAACATGCTAGTAGCATTAGTAATTTACACACCATGGATAAAACATGCTAGAAGCATTAGTAATTTACATACCATGGATAAAATATGCTAGAAGCATTAGTAATTTACATACCATGGATGAATCATGCTTGTAGCACTGGTTATTTAACACCATGGACAAAACATCCTAGTAGCATTAGTAATTTTCATACCATGGATAAAACATGCTTGTAGGATTGGTAATTTACATACCATGGATAAAATATGATAGCAGCATTGGTAATTTACATACCATGGATAAAACATGCTAGAAGCATTAGTAATTTACATACCATGGATAAAACATGCTTGTAGCACTGGTTATTTAACACCATGGACAAAACATCCTAGTAGCATAAGTAATTTTCATACCATGGATAAAACATGCTTGTAGCATTGGTAATTTACATACCATGGATAAAATATGCTTTTATCATTAGTAATTTACATACTATGGATAACACATACTTGTAGGATTGGTAATTTACATACCATGGATAAAACATGCTAGTATCATTGGTAATTTACATACCATGGATAAAACATGCTAGTAGCATTAGTAATTTACATACCATGAATAAAACATGCTAGTAGCATTAGTAATTTACACACCATGGATAAAACATGCTAGAAGCATTAGTAATTTACATACCATGGATAAAATATGCTAGAAGCATTAGTAATTTACATACCATGGATAAATCATGCTTTTAGCACTGGTTATTTAACACCATGGACAAAACATCCTAGTAGCATTAGTAATTTTCATACCATGGATAAAACATGCTTGTAGGATTGGTAATTTACATACCATGGATAAAACATGCTAGTAGCACTGGTTATTTAACACCATGGATAAAACACGCTAGTAGCATTAGTAATTTACATACCATGGATAAAACATGCTAGTAGCATTGGTTATTTAACACCATGGATAAAACATGCTAGTAGCATTAGTAATTGACATACCATTGATGAAACATGATAGTAGCATTAGTTATTTACATACCATGGATAAAACATGCTTGTAGGATTGGTAATTTACATACCATGGATAAAACATGCTAGTATCATTGGTAATTTACACACCATAGATAAAATATGCTAGTAGGATTGGTAAGTTACATACCATGGATAAAACATGCTAGTAGCATTGGTGATTTACACACCATGAATAAAACATGCTAGTAGCATTGGTAATTTACACACCATGGTATGGATATGCAATGAAAACGGCGTAAAACCCCATTCAAACAAGCAAACGAATTCCAGCAATTTAAAGGGGGTTACGCACGTGTATCACGTTGGATGTTTTCCTAGTGAATTCCGATTTTTCTCTATTTTTTGGAGAATCACAATATATATATTACAAAAATGCATTATATTGGTTTGCATGCAGTGACAATGAATTATATGGAAAACAAGTGGATTTCGGTAATTTGGTAAGAAATCTGAGTTTGAACCTTTCGCACTAATTTCTCAAATGTAATGTCTAAATATTGTCCTGAAGTGTGTTGTAGGTAAAATCAGTTATACTATCAACACAATGAATGAAAAGCTTTTTTCTTGTTAAATAAATAATCAACCATATATATAGGTCAATTCTACTAAACACAAAATATCTTCACACTTTTATACGGCGATTAAATGTATTCATATTCCGTTTACATATTGGAAATAAATTGCCATTTATAAAAACATGAAATGATTTAGATCAGACTCATCTACAAAATGAGAACACACCCTATAACGTACCAAAAACTGATACGCCCCTTTGTCCAGCTCCAAGACAATAACAGTTGTCATACATAACCCGCTAATGATCGTTACAGTTGATATGTCTCTTACCACAGGGCTATGACGCTCTTTCCCTGAAGGAAAACACGGGGACACAGGGGTTGAAAGAGTTCGATTTCCGTAACAAATTAGTTCGTGATTACATTTGGCATCTTTGTTGCCGCGTCTGGTTCGACGATAAACGAATGACCAGTGGCAAGTAATGCGAAAATAAACCCAATAACTGTGTTGTCTCAGATTGGATTATAAGGACCGGTAATCAATAAGAAACAGTTATGTAGTCAAGCAGAACATGAACAAAAAAAAGGAAAACCATTGTCGTCAGGTTAGCGTTAACTCTTTCAGCTCCGAATTATTTAAAGTAGACTCTTCCATGTTCACAAGCGGGTGTTTCTATTTCTCAAGTTATGAAGGCTTTGGACTATTTTGGTAACTAGAAGGCAAACAATGCTGATTTCAGGTGAGACAGATGGTTACGAGCTGACTCACCCGAATCTGCATTGTTTGCAAAAACATCAATATTGCCTGTGGCGCTAAAAGAGTTAAACACGGATCATTTAAAATTCATGGTTTTGTTTTTCGTTTTACGTCAATACCAACAATTATTCAGGCATATCACGTCGGCTGTTTCTCTCGTCAGAACTACACACTACAGTCTGTCTAAACAACGGGCTGATTTTACATCTAGACTGTTAGCCATTTCATGGAAAAGGAGTGTCGCTTCATTGACTTTTGTAAACAACGGAAATAATGTTGGCCTATATGGGGTTCAAACGCACATCTCCTGGATTGACAGCCTGAAACACCAATAACAATTGCAACAGTATGACAAGGCTGTACAGTACGAGCTATCTTCCATCATGAAAACAAACCTTCTGGTGGAATCTCGTGAGAAAAAAGCTATGCGATAAGAACCCAATAATAATAGCAACATAAATTCAAATTCATGTCACGGAAACAGACTATTGGATATATACGATATCAAGATACGTTAAAATATAAAATATCGTATACAGGAATTTGAATTATTGATCATTCAAGTGACATAAATTAGGTTTTCCACTTTCTGAACTATGATTAAATGTAGCAATCTGCGCTGGTCTGCTTTGTATCCCAAATTTGAGCTTTGATTGTTTTGAATGGTGTTTACGCCGGTAACAACAGTAGTTCATTAATATACCACTGGTGTGTGTTCTGTGTAAATTACCAGTACTGCTGGTAGTATTGATATTGACATCGATGCATCAATCGTAATGCTACACGCAACACGAAACTAATGGCAACCGCTACCGTCATCTATAAATCATTATGTATGACTCGACCGGGAATCGAACCCTGATCTCCCGTTCTCTAGGTGGACGCTCAAATCACTTCACCGCTGAGACGGTGATCCCGAATTCCAGCCGTCATCTATAAAGCAATTAGTATGACTCGACCGAGAATCGAACCCCGATCTCCCGTTCTCTAGGTGGACGCTCAAATCACTTCACCGCTGAGACGGTGATCCCGAATTCCAGCGAGACGGTGATCCCGAATTCCAGCCGTCATTTATAAAGCATTGTGTATGACTCGACAAAGAATAGAACCTTGATCTGCCGCTCTCTAAGTGGACGCTCAAATCACCTCACTACTGAGACGATGTTCCCGAATTCCAGACGGATTATTTTTGTCTAAACCCTTATATTGTTGAAATCTGTAACCAGTAACACTGGGTTCTGGCAAGATGTGGCATGTTTATGCCGTATTGATACACGTGAGTCGTTCCGCGAGAAAACCAACAGTATGGACGTAAGGCGTAAGGTATCGACCCGGATCAGCATAAGCATGCCGCGCAGACACTTGTCGCCTCCTGTGAATTTTCTGTTCCAGGAATAATTACTCTATACCTTCAATAACCAGACTCATACCGCCGCGCTTGTTCTTCACAATATCTAGTTTTACTTCAGCATTAGCCATATTTTCAGTACGATATAAAAACAATAAATGATACCTTTTCCGAATTACTTTTATATAATTGAATGTTTGTGCAAACAGTACAGAAACCGCAGTTAAATAATTAAAATGTTTTAATATATTAAGATTAGTTATTAATTATAAGCGGTTTTTTTGTTGTCGGAAAAATATTGAATAAATATATGATTGCATGTTTCGGCAAATAAATGAAGGTGAAAATACAGTGAAAACAGTTAAGAAACCGCATTCAAATTATTAAATTACTTTAAACTTGGAATAGGCAAAATAACATGACTGTATTCTCACCTTTCCTTTACCTCTCTTAATCACTCCGCATTAAGGGTAAATAGCATTTTCAAAATGTGGGACAATCGGGAAGACACCCTTATTTCGTATTTAACAGACTTCGCCTGTAAAAGTTTATATTTTATTTAATGGATACGCAATTCAAAATTATATAACCAATAGCTTAATACAACAGTACAACATTCACATATTTCAGCACTAATTGTATACATTAAGCCTACTACCCAGCGTATACAAATGGCTTATGAGTCACTAGATGATATCAATAATTATAAGTACTGAAAAGAAGTGTTTATAAAAGATAATATAAAAAATATAAATACATATTAAACGAAATTATATGACATTAACTATTTTACATCTTTTTAAATAACACTCTTGAATGTATGTCGCATATTTCTTTATAAATATGTTATCATATGACCCGTTCAACGAGAAAATCAACATTGTGGACTCTGTGTGTAATGTATCGACCTAGATCAGCCTGCGCAGTCCGCTCAGGCTAATCCGGGCCGACATATCCCGTCTCAGGGTGAGAGAGGTATGGAGTAATGATTCCTGAAAAACAGAAAATAGGCACGTGCCTACACATTTTTTCTCAAAATGCTCCAAAATGCAGCTGCGGCGATAGACATCTGCGTAATGTATCGACCAGATCAGCCTGCGCTATCCGCGCAGACTAATCCGGACGACACATTCCGTCTTAGAGGGATAGATGTATAGAGTAGTTATTCCTGAAACAGAAAATCCACAGCAGGCGAAAAGTGTCCGTCCGGGTAAGCCTGCGCGGCATGCTTAGGCTGAGCCGAGTCCACACTGTTGGATTTCTAGTGGAACGGCTTATATCTTAACAGTCTGGCACAAGTCTGTATGTGGGAAAGGTCTAAGATGACACGGTCGGTATACACCTCATCGAGTTTCCAAACATTGTAATGTATAGAGGGTTCTATTGACACTACACACATCGTTTTAATTGGTTTGTTTTGTATCGGGTTTTTATCAACAGGTTCTTTTCCTGTGTCAATAAGGTGAATAATACATCTTTTTATTCATATGTATTTCTAATCGGAAAGTGTAAAATATAAAGACTACTTCATAGATTTGATTATGATATAGTGTTACGATTTATTTCTGCTTTCGGAGTAGGTTTCGGTGACATGTTTGTGTAGTGCTAATTCAACAATCATCCTAGCATCTTTTTGTGTAAATATTTCTGTTGTTTATTTCAAAGGAATGGAATTATAAGTTATATATATACATTGTGATAATTATTTGATCGAAAACGCATGACCAGACATATAGGATCAGTGTACTATAACTAGGTAGGTATATTGTATAATATTAATGAATCTTCGTACAATTTGAGTTATGCAGAAAAGTTTATAATATCAGAGGTCCAGATAAGGAGGGCTATTCAGCTCTTTTTCCCACAATTCCTCTCTTATCATTAAAGCAAACCCTATGTTGTGTGTACTCAAAAGAATCGTCTCAACATAGGGTTAGAGGGTCGAATAAGGATTTTAGAACATGCAAAACGCCCCTTATCTGGAGCTCTGTTAAATATTATACTTAGACCAGACAGGTTAACAATCCCTTTCCCACATACAACAACTCTGCAGTAGACGATTTTGAAAATATCTTGGTATAAGAACAAAATCTCTGTAAATGAAGGTCTAATTATTGAATGGAGTTGAAAATGATGGTGGCAAAATGAGAAAAACGCTCATTCTAAGCAATTCCTCCTTTAGGAACACTGTTGTCAAATGTGGTCTGCTGCAGATGTGTCAGAAAGCGTCTATATGTAGGAATATGTTAACCGATTATATTCGAAGAGAGAGATATATTATATTATTCTCGTATATGACTATTCGCAACGTGAGGGTATCTATATATGTGTGAGTGCAGTAGTCCACATAATCCCTTAACCCTTTCCCTCATACGACAATTCTGCAGCAGACGACTTTGAACATATTTTGTCAAAACAAGAAAATCTCCATAATTGAATGGATAACCTATGACTAAAAGTGGAAAACATTGTGGCAAAAGGAGATATTGCACGTTTTGTGCAATTTCTTCTTTTGTCACCATGTTTTCAAAAAGCCGTCTGCTGCAGAGGCGTCCAAAAGTGTTTATATGAGGGAAAGGGTTAAAGCGTCCGCACTCAGTTAATATTCACAATAAACATACAAACATTCGCCATGCATGCCGTAGTGGCTTAACGCTTTGAACACCCCCTTTCCAACATAAAAACCCCTTTCTGACGTATCGGAAGCAGGCGACATTTGAAATCACTGTGGCTAATAGCTGCCGTCCACTACAGCCCCGATGCTTTGCGGAAGGGATGCCGATACAATTTTGCTAGTTTCGGGAACCTTTCGGGATCATTAATCAATAAAATGGGCGGAGCTTTGCCATCGGGATCGTTCGGCATGTATTCGCGGAATGACATACGAAAGGTTGCGGTATAAATGCCGAAACCTATCCGAAGTAGCCGAATGCAACGCGGAAGAATGCCGACAGTTCCGGAATTGACTCCCGAATGTTTCCCGATCGTGCGGTAAAATTGCAGAACATGCTGAAGAGTTGCCGATAGAATGCTGAAATGTTGCCGATTTGAGAGTCGGGGTATATCATTAATGCCGAACTACTACTTTGTTATCGGGATGGCTTAAAGATTGCGAAGCCTCGCAGAAGGCATTCCGAAGATGCCGAGTGAATGGCGATGGGTTCCCGAACGTCCCGAATGGTTGCCGATGGTTTGTCGAAGATCCCGAAGCCGTCCAGAATAAACATTCGGCGTCCAAATTTTAAAACTTTTAAAAATTGGATGCCGAAGTTCTTTCGATCCCGATTTGACCCGAAGTGCCGAGCAGGTTTACAGAAGTGTTAAAGAATGACACGGAAGGGTTCCAGTACATCGCGAAGACATGCCGAAACATCCCGAGTTTGCGAGTTCCGCTTTCGGGAACCCTTCGGAGGGCAAGTGGACGGCAGCTATAAAGGATGAGCAATTTCTCCATTTACCACAATTATTTTTAACTTGATTCAATTATTATTAGAGATTTACTATATTTTGGACTTGATATTTTCAAAGTCGTCTGCTGCTGATTTATTATATGTGGGAAAGGGTTAAACAAATGTCGACACATGTTAACAACTTCGATACTGTTATGGTTGTGCCCGCCGAAAGTAGGTTACCATTGTACGATCATCAGTCGGGTAGTATTCAACCCCATTAAATGTGGCATGTATAACGTTGGACTTGAAGGGTGTATATATATCTAATGATAGTCACGTGTGAATATCAAGATAAATATGTTGTTTTGAGCAGAAACAGTAGCACAGGATTCACGAAATCGGTTTCAGAAGTC
Source organism: Serripes groenlandicus (assembly GCA_031761405.1). NCBI lineage: Eukaryota > Metazoa > Mollusca > Bivalvia > Cardiida > Cardiidae > Serripes > Serripes groenlandicus. The sequence continues at coordinate 125,732,848 of JASEVX010000002.1, forward strand.
AAAGTCTTAAAGGGTTTACGTCTATGTATCAGGTAGCTTTGTTAACACGTATATAGAAAGGAGAAAGTTGTTCAATGTGAGCGGAGCTTCAATTCCCTCATTTTTTTGCCACTATTGATCACATTGATTCTTCAAAATGCTTCAAAATTTCAAATTTTAAGATATTGTGTTATTTTCTTAAGATGTTGTCAAAACAGACGGCTCTAAACTGACATATCAGACAGATTGTTAAATGTGAGTGAACAAAAAGTGAAACAGAATGCTCGGGGAACCATAAAAAGGATTTACATTTTACAAAGACGAATGCAGTCCTCCCGGTGGGAATAGCTCGTAAGTTGTTTACAGATGAGCCGCGTGTGGTGCTTTGAGGGTCTTAATTACACATCCCTTTGATATAGTATAGCATTACATTGGCATTAATCCATTGGGGTTACTCTTCCAGTATTTCGTCAAAAGATGCCTTTAGGTATGAATAACATACAGTCGAATCTGTGCTAAAGACCACATTTGAATAGCAATCCATTGAATAGCAATTTCTTCCTGTCTATAGCGACCATACTTAAGTTTCCCAAATACTCAGTTTCTGTATAAATGACTGCAATTGATTACCAACTGTGAATAAAGGCCAGATTGTTCACTTCCCATGAGTGGTCTTTAAACACAGGTTTGACCGTATATGTGGACGATACTGCTGAGGCTGTGCGGATGTAGAGGCTCAACCGAGTCTTCTAAGTACGCAGATGCATTAAGACACCAAATTCCCAGACACGGCTCATTCAAAAATATACCGGTAGTTATATAGCACTTGACCCGTGTATAACGGACACTTGCTATTTCGACATCAAAATTGTCGACACACTGTTTATGTGGAAGCCATTTCCATTCGCATAAAATTATTTGGAATCGAGTTCCAAATTTATCTCGAGGCTCGTTAGCTTTAATAGTTTCATAGTCACTTTGAATTCGAGATAGCAAGTTTCAACTATATAATACATATTGTCTCTTTAAATTTGTAAAAATATAGAATTTTGACTGCTACACCAATAGCTATTTGACTTATCCCCGGATGTAGGGTCAGCCTATAAGTAAGTGACTGTTGGGAATATTCACGAAGAAATTGCATCAGATTACACACACACACACACACACATATATATATATATATAATATGTGTAAATCTGTATTGATAATTGACATGCTGTAAATCCTACACCAAACCTTTAACTCAAATCTTTCTCATAAAATGCAATATTTGTTCTTGAAATAAATAAATATCCCCACATATGGCGGTCTTGCTGGAGTGCCCATGCACATTTCCTTACGAAGTACTGGTTGTTACATTCTGGGAATCATGAATATTGATCGGAAGCCCTCGGCGATAAGATTAAAAGCTCTTGCTAGTAGAATGTCCAAATTGAGCAATTTTGTTATTTTCTGCTATAATTTAAGATTTACTTCCGTGTGTTTATTATCTAAAATAATTCTTACACAACCGTTATCATTCTAAGTTGTTGGAAACACAGTCTCCTACATCACCGGTAGTGTATGGATTCCAGCCTTACAAATTAGTTTGTGATGATATCTGGCATGATATAACACCCGTGACATTTTCCGCGACCTTGTATTTTAATATGATATAACTAGACTAGATTGTGAACATCAATCTTTTCAATTAAGGGAATTCTTTCTTATCTGATATATCTTTTCGTCATTAGTTTTCAAAGAATTGTTATCTCCCTTTGGCCATAAGTCCAATATTAGAATTCGTTAGAGTAAGTGCGTTCTAGGTCAAATCACACCACATGTATACATCAAAATAGTTCCTAAAACAACCCATGATTGCGTAACAATTAGTATATACTATCACCAGAATGCATTGAATATATGTCATTGAGTTTACATAAATTGTAAATGTGTATAGGATGTACTGGAAATGATTGATTTGGTTATTTTTAGTATTTTGACCTTGTTTGAAAGTGAAAGTAGCGAATGATAAAATCAGCTTCGTCCCAATTCGACTTCGTCCAAAATTACGGTAATCATTTTCGCGGGATGAATACTTTCTTGCATTATGAATGACTCCCCATTTTCTTTGGATTATTTTAGAGGTAACTTTTCTCAATAATATAGGTTTGTTCTACCTGAGAAACGCATATAAAGTGTGACAATTGAAGGTTGAAACTGGCTGATATACATGGAAACAAAGAAGGAATGTATTTGGTGTATTGTGTCCTCTATGCAAGTGGTATATTTGGAGTAGTTGCCCCTTTTCCTCAATAAAATATATCTCTAATTGGAATACTCTTGGAAACGGTGTAAATTCCTGATATACTTGTAATGAATAAATGCAAAAAACCCAACTCCAATCATAACCATGTTTTAACCAAAACAACAAACCAGCAGCAGAGGACATTGAAAGCATCTAGTCGAATCGCTCGAAATGAAAGTATAATTACTGAATAATTTATTTATTTATTGGGGTTTTACGCCGCTTTCAACAATATTTCAGTTATATCATGGCGACAGTTCACTTATTCATGATCCCTGGGTAAACGAACAAGTACTAGGCTAGAAAATGTGCCTTGCCCAAGGGCACTCCACCATGACCGTAGTGCCGCGACTGGGGAATAACTGAATAAAGTTGTAACATTCTGGCTATTCGGGAGAACTTATTTTTGATGAGTAATTTCTCATTTTGCCACTATATTTTCAAAAGTAGTCTGCTGCAGAAGATTCAACGTGCGTCTAAAGGTCGAACAGATTTAAGCTTGATTAAAGAATATCGAATCACCTCAAAGGAAATTTATATTTGAATGTGTCAGCAAAAGTGAAAAGCGAGAATCTAAAAAGTATGAACAATACGAATTTGTGTTTGCATTAAGATGACAGTGCTATGACAGACTCCCTGGGAAACACAGTCTCCTACATCACCGGTAGTGTATGAATTCCAGCCTTACAAATTAGTTTGTGATGATATCTGGCATGATATAACACCCCTGTGACATTTTCCGCGACCTTGTCTGCTACGTTTTACAGATAGTTGACCAGATAACTTACTAACCAATATTTATAAATACGCTTTTTATTCTTATTCTAAGTTCCCGGAGTAAAAACAGTTTTCACTTGCTAAGCCATATGATTGATGTGCAGTCAATCAACGAATTGCTTTCCCAAATACATTAAATCTGCAGCAGACTATTATGTAAAAACCCAGGGACGAAAATGTGGAGAAAATTCTATAAATGAAGAAATAATTGGAAACCTTGTGGCACAATTACAAGGAGCTAGTTTACTGTAAGTTCCGTGACTATGCTATTTATATTGCACGATCTATTGCAATTATTTTATTATGCGTTACTCCAGGTAATCCCATATTTTCTTCATTATTACCGTGTATTTTAAAGTCTGCCTGCGCAAATATGCTAGAAGGTCAACAGGGATTCTATTTAAAGACTTTTCTTGAACCCCCTATTTGACAATCCTCATCTGGATCCACAACGGTCACACATGCCGTAAGATTTGTTTTCGCAGAATGATTGAATGTCGTAATGAGGTTGACCGTTTAAGCCCAATTTATTCACTAATAGTTTATTATATATTGTTAGGGCGTTAAGAAAGGGATTCTTCACCATATTAAGATGCCTTTTTTTTTTTTAGATCATGGGTCAAACGACTGTAGTTTGTGCATAAATTTGAGCAATGCTTGCTCTTGATTATATCACAAATTGGTAAATAGTTGCTGACAAGGGAACAAATTAAACTTCATCATCACACAGGTTTATCTCGAGGCTGTATGTGTCCATCAATAGACAGGTGTATTTCGACGATTGATTGTATCGTCATGTTGTAATTTGACGTTCCACCTATACATATAGATCTTTGAACATTTTGAAATTATTTATGTACGTATTTGCATGGTATTAGTTGGTTATCTATAATTCATGTATGTATATCAAATTGTATTTCCACATATATTTTATTTGCAAATTCCCAGATCTCTTGGTCGTAGTAGGATATGTTATACATGTATTGCATTATCATTGACAAACCCATATTGCTGTGCCCTACATACAGCTAAATATATTTATTTATGTTTTACGAATTGACAATGTTCACCTTACTTCGTTTTCAAATGAATGTTTGACTATCATACCCTGTGTTGCTTTACCTCTTTGCTGCTTGGGAATGTATTTCTTATGAAAATTGGTTTGACGCCACTTTAAAAAAAGATTGTTTTTATCAAGGTGTTTCCTGAATTAGTAACCATAATTAGCATTTGTCCACCAGCCAGTCAGTAATGCTATCCGAACAATCTTGAGCGCCATTGGAAGAAAATCATTACTATCATTACAAAAATATTTGGTATGACCTGACACAGACAAGTGGCATTCACAATTTATTGAGCAGCTTATATATTTGTTAGATAGTTATGTAATTGTCCTTTTTCGCGAGCTCCGGTAGTTTAGTCGGTAGCAATGCGGCGTGTAGTTCCAGGGTTTGTGAGTTCGAAGTGAAGCTCGGCCAACATTCCTTCCGACGATCGACAAAAGTTTATGTGACAAGCATGATTTCACATATGTGCTAACAGTCCAGCTTGAAAAGCAGACAACTGCTTGGAAATACTGCTGTGTGGTGTACTGGTGTGAGAAAGCCAGGAAACACATGGGATTGTTCGGCGTCCAACCCAAATCAATCGTGTTTATTGTCTTTCCAAAAAACGTGCATATGTTGGTCGAAGTAGAAAATGTTATATTGCTATATGATTTAGAGTTAATATACATAACTAGTTTTTGTATACGAATCTAATTTATAAAGAAGGAATGATGGTGCAATGCAACTGTTAACGAGACAGTAAATATATACAATATCAAATCGCCCAACCATATTCTGAAACACTATCCCTAAATAATTCCCTAATCGAATCAATTATGACTTTGTCTGTCTGGTTCAAATCAGGGATAGTTTTGAATGACGTTTTTTTGGAACATGTTTATCTTTTCGTGCTGCAAAAAAAAAAAAACTGAAGTCCATTAGTGATCTTGTCAGACCTAGCCTACACATCCGCAGTCTTATCTGACTCTACAATGTTTTACATTTACCCTGTTTAGTCCTAGTTTCGTGACATTTAGCATCGGTTTTCGCGCATGCGCAATTCGATATGAAGAAGCGAGTGGTCAAAATATTATTTTATTTTAGATAAGTATCAACATAAACTGGTAACATAAACAAAAATAAGAAATATTTTGAAAATATGTCTCAAATATACGCCTGTTTATCGGTCGTGAACGTCTTAGTTCGTGACCTAGTTTCATATTGCCAAAATATAAAGGAAAGTAACCGGAAGTAAAATGTAAACCTAGAAAAACACATGACATTGACGAGTTATGCAGACAAAAAATGTCGCTCGAAACATTGATACGTCACGAAACGAGTACAAGGGCCGAATGTAGGAGAAAGAAGTAGAGTAAAAAACACAATTTCAATGCTCATTTTATTATTTAGCCTAAACGCGCTGACACTTGTCATACATAACGAGCTTGGTTTCATTGGAGCAGGACTTAAACACACAAGAAGATTGGCTGATCATGTCTACGAATTGAAACAAATCGACATTTAAACACTATTAAACAAATAGTAAATGTTTAAAGTATATATTCAGATCAACCTGCACTCCCACAGAGATTGACATAAATCTGCATTTTCCCCAACTGGTCACAGAAGGTGAATACAATATTAAAAATGATAAAAGGGACATATTTTCACCTTGTTGTACTCAAATTGTACCTGGAAAGTAGTTGGTTCATAAGCGCCAACGCATGAATTTGCTGTTTTCGTACATATTTTCAAGCACGTCAGAAATATACCTTATTTCTTTATTTTTCAAATTTATCCACATAGTTAAGATATGCATATAGTGTTAAGTGCACTTTTTAGGTCAATGAATGTGCATTTTCATTTTTGCAATTGCGTATGCTATGAATAATCATAGATACAATACACATGTTATCAAATGTGTAAAATCATAACGGAACCCCGATTGGTAATTATTTGTAATATCGAACGTATCAACGGATCACTTAACCGGTTATTTAATACCGCAGTAAATAATTTCGATAAGCCATAGTATAAAGTAATTGGTCTGTACTTTGATGGGTCTGAGAGTTTTATTTTATTTTTCGAAATCAATGTAATAAAACATAAATGGTTCAGTTATCTACTGATGTCACAACTTAAGACTATAATAAACATTATGTGTACATGTTTCAAAAATAGAAAGGAATTATTGATATGCCCATTTAAAAGCTCATTAGAACCACATGCATCTTTATGGCTAGTCAAATTCGTAAATTGATATGTTTTACATTTAGAAATTAATTATCATACGGTCACAGGTACCAGCATCGTATCGTAATCGCAATTACAGTTTACTATTACATAGAAGATTTAAGTGCAATTTTTGTCTTTTCATTTTACTATTACATCAACAAGGTCAAATGCATTTTGTATGGCTATTTTCGTCACGGTGGAGTGCCCTTGGGCAAGGCATATGTTCTAGCCTAGTACTGGTTTGTTTACCCAGGGATCATGATTAAGTGAACTGTCGTCGTGATATAACTGAAATAATGTTTAAAACAATGTAAAACCTCAATTAAACAAAACGGCTATTTATCAAAGTGTCGCAACAACACTGCTTTGAGAAATCTTTACGGACTTTTATTTTCATAGAACATACAGTAAAGATAATTTGGTTGGTTTATTTGCGACCAATACGAAAATTGTTAATATACTATATCTCGACATCACTGAGGTGACAGAAATATAAAAATAAATATTTAAATATCCGATGATATTTTGAGTTTCAGGCAGGTTCTAAGCATTCTCAATCGATACAATCGAAGATCAATAACAAATATTGTGAAATTTACCTGGAATAAAATAAGAAAGTGAATTGTATGCTTGCGCATCTCGCTAAAATCGGTTGTGTGAACATCTTTTTGAATGCATGTTCCGAATGATGTCTAAAGATTTCAGCGTGTTTCAATATATTGCAATACCTGAAAGAAATAAACCTCCGAAGATGTTCTCGACCGGCTTAGTTTTGGCGTTCAATTATGTAAGTCCATTCAGGAGGAAAATAAAAAACAAAAACAAATTCATCCATTTCTATTCATTTTGTTATGGGCCCGTATCGTTATAATATGTTCCTTTGTTGTCTTTTTCATCAATACATCCAATCTCATTTCATTTATTTCCCATTTCTGCTCAACCCCTATTTGAAAAGCACCGCTTTTCAAATATTAAAATTGAAAAATTACAGTAAGCAAATAAATAAAATGTTATTCATAATGATAAAACAAGGACCATATCTATAAATGAAAGAATATAGTGAAACAACATTGTGACAAAAGGATAAATTTGCTCATTATATGATCAATTTCCCAATTTGTCACAATGTTTGCATAAGTCTTCTGATGCAGAGCTGTCAAAATTCGTCTATATGTGGGAAAGAGTTAACATTACTTATAAAATATTGCTTTCGGTCTCCAGATAAAACCATTAAAATCACCCACGTGTTTCTAAATTGTGTGTCATGTTTTTAATCTGACAATTTATAGGTTATAAATCCGTACAATTAGATAAAATTTTCCTGAAAATTACGACGGTCCAGCAAAAAGCTTTGTCACAAATTGGATTCCGTAGATACATCCCATGTTTATGTTTAGACTTCATTTCACATCAATTATGTTTGCATAAGGAAAAGATACCCGTTTATTTCGTGCAATTTGCTTTTTAAATGACTGATATATTAAAGTTTGAAATATATGCAGTCATAAACACTGACAAATGTTCACCTTGTAACATGAACGTGAATATTGAAATCCTTGGCTATATAATTGCCGCATAAGGCTTGGTATAAATGCAAAGCACATACTTGATGAAAACTGTGATAAATACGATATCCATGCGTACAGAATTTAGGTGGTCTAAAACTTTAACAATTAGGAAACTGTCTGACAAATATGTCACATGACTTGTTAGATATATATCCTCTGTTATTCTGCACAAATCGCTGCTGTAAAGGCTGTTGTGGATATATGGCCAGTAGTAAAGGCATATCGGTAGGAAGCGTACGATGCAAACGAGTCTGACGAAGTATTTGCACCCACGAAAGATTTGTGTTTGGTGAATCATCATTTTCTCTCGATGGAGCAAAAGAAACAATGTTTGAAATGCACCCTAATGTTTAGCTCACCAGAGCACGAAGTGTTCAAGGTGAGTTATCGGATCGCCTTTTGTCCGGCGTCCGTCGTCAACATTTGCCTGTTAACACGCTCGAGGCAACACTTTGCATCCAATCATCATGAAAGTTTATCAGAACATACATCTCCATCAAATCTAGGTCACAAGGCCAAATTGAAAGAAAATCTTGTTAACACTCTAGCGTCGCAATTTTTGCTTCAGCAGTTTAAAATTGTGTCAGAATGTTTGTCTTAATAATATCTAGGTCAAGTTCGAATATGGGTCATATTGGATCAAGCCAAATTGAAGGAAAATCTTGTTAACACTGTAGAAGCCGCATTTTTTGTTTCAGCAGCTTAAAATTTGATCAGAATGTATCTCTTAATGCTATCTAGCATGTTCGAATATGGGTTATTCCGGGTCAAAAAATAGGTCACTAGGCCAAATTGAAGGGAAGTTTTGTTAACACTCTGGATGCTGCAATTTTTAATTTGAGCATGTTGAAACTTTATCAGAATGTTTGTCTTGATGATATGTAGGCCAAGTTTGAATAGTATTCAATAATGTCTATCAAAAAGTAGGTCACTCGGCCAAATTGAAGAACAATCTTGATAACACTTTGGAAGCCTCATTTTTTTGCTTTGAGCATGTTGAAACTTATTTTTCTTCATGATATTTAGGCTAACTTCGAATATGAGTCAGGTCAGGTCAAAAACTAGGTTACTAGGCCAAATTGTAGAACAATGTTGTTAACACTATGGAGATCGCATTTTTGATGATATTGCCATTGGCGTTGAAAGAGTTGTCTTAAATAGCCCATTCTGAGGCGAGTGATCCAGGGCTTCATGGCCCTCTTGTTTTTGTGTGTGTAATATTCGGTTATTTCTAAATGGCTAATAGGTGAAGAAACCTGGGTTCACATGTTTGAGTAACACAGAAGAGCTGATAAAACGCTATAGTCCTAGCGTACCAATTATTCAAGTACAGTGTTCATCTGGCCATACAATAAATAGACGCGTCTATAAGAATTGTGTGCTGAAAAACCCTAAAGGTTTTTACAATTTGAAGCGTCCAAGCAAATAGTCCAGCAGATTCATGGAATAATTGTGCTATTTGTGGTAAAGCATGACATTTCGAATATATGCTCAGAATGCAGTTCTGAACAAAATAAGCTATGGAGGCACTCTCAATTAATTCTACTTCCGGTTTTATTTCCAATATAGCAGATAACATAGATGACATAGTCTTATTAGCTCGCCTATTCGAAGAAATAGGGGAGCTTATGTAATCATCCCGGCGTTGGCGTCCGCGTCCGCGTTGGCGTCTGCGTTGCCAGCTTGGTCAAACCTTTGCGTGCAAGTTCTTTTCTCAGACACTGTGTATGCTGTTGCTTTGAAACTTCACACACTTATTCAGGGCCATTAGGTGACCATGTATGTCAAGTCCCATAACTCTGGAATGGATTTGTACCGAATTGTACCCCTTTTTGGACTTAGAATTTTGGTCAAACCTTTGCGTGCAAGGCCTTTTCTCAGACACTGTATAAGCTGTTGCTTTGAAACTTCACACATTTATTTAGGGTCATTATATGACCCTGTATGTCAAGTCCCATAACTCTGGAATGGATTTGTACCGAATTGTACCCCTTTTTGGACATAGAATTTTGGTCAAACGTTTGCGTGCAAGGCCTTTTCTCAGACACTGTGCATGTTGTTGATTTGAAACTTCACACTTATTCAGGGTCATTAGATGACCTTGTATGTCAAGTCCCATAACTCTGGAATGGATTTTGACTAAATTGTGCCCCTTTTTGGACTTAGAATTTTGGTCAAACCTTTGCGTGCAGGGCCTTTTCTCAGACACTGTGTATGCTGTTGCTTATCGTATATAAATAAATTTACACATTTAAAAGGCCCAAAAGGGCCTGTATGGACTTGGTTAACATTTGCATGCAAGTATTGAAAAGGTGTTTTATCTTGCAATAGGTGATACTGTGTGACTTTACCTAATGCTATAACTGTTCTGAAGTAGGCCCTTATAGACGATGGCCCTGATAGGCGAGCTATATTGTCCTCCGACAACTCTTGTTTTGTATTTGTCGACTATGTGAGACTCATATATATGTCAATACTATTATCTCTTATCCTGTTGAAAGGCACACTGGAAGTGAATATTTAAAATTATTAGTATTACTCCTGTTAAAGATTCTGTTATTAATTCATGAGAAGATGACAGATTATTGACTGAGCGCTTTGTTTCCTCAAAAAACGTATGTCCGTTATTAAGAGGCTTTTTTCTCCCTTTCCCGTTCATGGTCCTATTGGCATGAAACTCTCTTATTAATTTATTTGGGATTCTGCATGGAAAGTGCCATTCAGTATGATTATCTTGGAACTTGACTGTGTAGTACAAGGTTCCATCGCTTCTACTTGAAGGTAGAACTGACTTAATCTCACTTTCATTGAAAGGTTTACATTGATTCTTTTCACAATCTTTGCATTTTCTGGAGTTAAAAAGATATAACATTTTTTTTTCTTGCAAATTACTTTCTATTATTTTGGTCTTATTGTTTTGTTTTTCTGCATTGTTTTTATTTATTACCGTTTGTTCCCTAACTTGCCCATTTGGCTGTTTTGTATCATTATACCCCAAAAAAACAAAGTTTTGGGGGGGTATATAGGAGTCACTGTGTCGGTCGGTCGGTCGGAAGCCATATTTTGTCCGGACCATATCTTAACAATGCAACATAGGATTTGAACGAAACTTCATAGGATGATACAACACATTGAGAGAAAGTGCGGTGTACAGGAACCATAACTCTATTTTATCTAAATACAGAGTTATTGCCCTTTGTTACTTTTCTTATTCGTAGAGTCTTGTCCGGAGCATAACTTTAAAACTAATTGTTGGAATTTAATAAAACTTCATAGGATGATACAACACATTGAGAGGAAGTGCAGTGTATAGGAACCATAACTCTATTTAAGCTAAATAAAGAGTTATTGCCCTTTGTTACTTTTTCTTGTCCGGAGAATTACTTAATAACTAACAGATGGAATCTAATAAAACTGCATACAATGGTAGAGCATAATCAGAGGAAGTGCAGTGTACAAGAACCATAACTCTAATTTACATAATTACAGAGTTATTGCCCTTTGTTACTTTTTCTTATTCGTAGAGTCTTGTCCAGAGCATAACTTTAAAACTGATTCTTGGAATTTATTAAAACTTCATAGGATGATACAACACATTGAGAGGAAGTGTAGTGTACAAGAACCATAACTCTATTTAATCTAAATACCGAGTTATTGCCCTTTGTTACTTTTTCTTGTCCGGAGAATTTCTTAATAACTAACAGATGGAATCTAATAAAACTGCATACAATGGTAGAGCATAATCAGAGGAAGTGCAGTGTACAAGAACCATAACTCTTATTTACATAATTACAGAGTTATTGCCCTTTGTTACTTTTTCTTATTCGTAGAGTCTTGTCCAGAGCATAACTTTAAAACAAATTGTTGGAATTTAATTAAACTTCATAGGATGATACAACACATTGAGAGGAAGTGCGATGTACAGGAACCATAACTCTATGTTATCTAAATACAGAGTTATTGCCCTTTGTTACTTTTTCTTGTCCGTAGAATTACTTAATAACTAATAGATGGAATCTAATAAAACTACATATAATGGTAGAGCATAATCAGCGGAAGTGCAGTGTACAAGAAACATAACTCTACTTTACATAATGACAGAGTTATTGCCATTTGTTACTTTTTCATATTCGTAGAGTCTTGTCCGGAGCATAACTTTAAAACTAATTGTTGGAATTTAATAAAACTTCATAGGATGATACAACTCATTGAGAGGAAGTGCAGTGTACAGAAACCATAACTCTATTTAATCTAAATACAGAGTTATTGCCCTTTGTTACTTTTTCTTGTTTACAGAGTTATGGCCCTTTTGTTGGTTGGTCGTAAGCCATTTTTGAGTCAAGGTGCTATTTTGGGGGTATTTATCATCTTCAGTGATATTTCTAGTTTCTTCTGTTTTGGTCTTGCATTCTTTGACTAATTTGGGCTTTCTGCTCTTGTTTAGCTCTTTGGCTATTTTGTTTTTCATTGGATCTAATGTCCCCTTTGTTTACATTATTCTTGTATCTTCTCTTATTTTGACTTATTGTAGTCTCATTTTCACCTTTCTTTGCTTCATTTTTATGCATTTTCTCCTGATTCTGTTTAATCTTATAGCATTTTTAGACATTCTGCCTATTATTGCATTATCAAATTGTTTTTCACTTTCTTTTTTATACTTTTACTTTTATTTTCTTTACTCTTTGATTTATGCCTTTCAGCATTCTCTTGTGTTGTAATTCCATTTGAATTTTCAATTGTATTTTGTCTATCATTAGCTTTATTGGGTATTTCCTTTATTCTTTCATTTTTAACCAGGTTTTCCGAAGGAAAAATCTGGTTATTACTTTGGCGAAGTCGGCGGGCGGGCGGTTGGGCGGGCGTCAACTTTCCTTGTCCGGACCATAACTTTGCCATGCATAGAGGTATTTTCAAATAACTTGGCACACACATGCACCATATCAAGACGATGTGCCAAATACAAAAAAAATCCGTAGATTCAAGGTCAAGGTCACAGTGATAAGAAATAGACTTTAATTGAACTTTTCTTGTCCGGATCATAACTTTGTCATGCATAGAGATATTTTCAAATAACTTGGCACAAACATGCACCATATCAAGACGATGTGCCAAATTTAAAAACAAAATCTGTAGATTCAAGGTCAAGGTCACAGTGATAAGAAATAGACTTTAATTGAACTTTTCTTGTCCGGACCATAACTTTGTCATGCATAGAGATATTTTCAAATAACTTGGCACAAACATGCACCATATCAAGACAATGTGCCAAATGCAAAACTTTTGTCTGTAGCTTCAAGGTCAAGGTCACAGTAATAAGAAATAGACTTTAATTGAACTTTTCTTGTCCAGACCATAACTGTGTCATGCATAGAGATATTTTAAAAAAACTTGGCACAAATATGAACTATATCAATAAGATGTGTCACATGCAAAACTTTTGTCTGTAGCTTCAATGTCAAGGTCACAGTGACAACAAATAGAGATATGCACAATTTTTGTGTTTAGCTTCCAGGTCAAGGTCACAGTGACAGAACATATACTTTACTTGAACTTTTTTTGTTCAGACCATAACTTTACCATGCATATATATATTTTCAAATAACGTCGCGCAAATATGCTCCATATTAAGTTTCATAACCTCGGGCCCTGGATCTAGTTTGTTTGCAAAGGCATAAACGCGTTACTATCAAGTAAAGGGTTAAGGCAGATCACTGATTATCAACCTGGCATTAGGGATCCTAACATGTGGCTGCTTACAACAAAAGGTTGCTTAATATCTGTTATCTATTATATGTTCTTAATAAATGAGGCCATCAACACACAATTGACTGTATTGAACTGATATTTGTTAGATAAAATTGTGATATATTTAATTGACAAAGTAATTATGATTATTTATCAATAGAAATATTCCTTGTTACTTGAATTACTAGCTTTGATTAACTATAAACAGAAAGATTTGACAGATCTGTTAATTCTTAATTAAACACCTTCCATTATAGAAAACCTGGTTTCATGGAATATCCATGTCTTGTTACTCTTTGGGCCTTTTTGCCTGCTACTGTTATATAACCGCCATTTCCTTTGAAACCTTCTTGCAAAGTGATCATTCCCTTAATCAAGAAATGAATGAAAGTATTTTAAAGTTGTCAATCAATATATTGCAGCTACAAAGAGATTATGACTTATTCATTATCCTTATAGTTATTGTTCATATATTGTTTTATACTTTTTCGATCATTGGAAACACTTTGTCATTTGTATCAGAAGTGGGTATCGAGGTGGCAAAGATATAGGGTAGAATTTGATATTTTGATAGTTACTTTGTTAAGATTCCTTCGTTATATTTTTCTAGCTGCCAATTTTACAGTGCTTTTACACTTGGCATTCTTTTTGTGTCAGTATCTAGGCATTCTTGTTATTTCAGTCATGGCGAGCTCCGGGTGGCGAACTTCGGGGCCTGAGGTCAAAGACTAAGTTTTGGTACAAATACCTTAGTTGGATCTGTCAAAGGAGCTGCAATTGCCGCAAAGTTTGGAATAAATTTCCTGTAAAATCCGCCTACCCATAAAAACGATTTAACCTGTTTCTTAGAAATCGGCCTTTCTGTTTTATGTAGTGCCTCTATCTTCCCCTGTACTGGCATCAAACTATTATACCTGTCAATGACATGTCCTAAACATTGCATTTAAGCTTGACGGAACAGATTCAAGATTTTTAATTTCTGAAGGTAAATAATTCCGTACATGGATAACAGACGGTATACAAGTATCGGTTCTAAAGCAAGTAGTTTGATTATTCTAATTATTTCTTAGCCAAACAAAAGCGAGTTATGTCATCAACGTGTTATGGTACTAATGACGATAACAATCCAGGAGTTAGACCTTTCACCATCTTGAAAAAGATCATTTATTTATGTTTACGTCTTCTAATGGTTAAGGATTCCCTTCCCGACTCGTGATGCATTTAAGTAATAGAGACACATTTGGTTCATCCAGTAACAATTACTGTCATCTTCGTTTTGGATACTTTCAAGTTCATATTTTTCGTACAGTGTCCAGTGATCCCAGATTACATCAGTAAACTCCAAACCGTTCTCCCCGCGAGATCTTGGAGGGAAAAACAGGGGGAAAACGGCCAGAGTGTGGAAGGCCTCGCAAAAGGTCTAACAAAGGATTTATAAATTAACTAAAGATTCCGACTTAGCCGGGTTAAAATCAACGAGCCAGGTATTTGCCCATCGTGAACATTGTATTAACTCTTTCAGCGTCAAAGGCAATATTGAGGTTTTCGCAAACAATACTGATTCAGGTGAGTCAGCTCGTAACGAGCTGTCTCACCTGAAATCAGCATTGTTTGCCTTTTAGTTATCAAAATAGTCCAAACTGTTATTACATGAGAAATGGAGACGCCCGATTTTGAACATGGAAGAGTCTACTTTAAACAATTCGGCGCTGAAAGAGTTAATGTCATTCTGCAAAGCGTTAACCGTAGCGGCCGGTAAATCCACAATTACTTGCAGACATGTATCATCAGCAATTATATTAATATTACAACTTATATCAGACATTTCGGGGCTAGGGCGTAATTGTTCATTGACGTACAGGCTTTTGTTTGTAAACCCTCTTCGAAGAAGAGGGGGTATATAGGAGTCACTGTGTCTGGCAGGCTTTTGTTTTTATACCCCCTTCGAAGAAGAGGGGGGTATATAGGAGTCACTGTGTCGGGCAGTCTGTCTGTCTGTCTGTCGGTCGGAAGCCATATTTCATTTTACATGAAGCTTCTATACCAAGAGGTGATGTTCATATCCTAAAGGGGTTACAATTGCATGATATTTTACAGAGTTATGGCCCTTTTACTAATTAAGTTATAGTGTAAGTCAAGGTGCTGTTTAGGGGGTATTTATCATCTTCAGTGATAGTTCTAGTTACATTTGATTGTATGACAGCTTTGCGTATCGATTCCCGGTCACAGAAACGTTTATGTTTACCTGTAGAAAGTTCATTCCGTGTTCCTTGTTTATTAATATTTCTTTCAATTGTGGCAGGAATTGCCATCCGCTGACGGGCCTCTCGATCTATATACCCTATCAAGCTTTATCTTTCTCGCATACGTGTATTTATGTATATGTACAGTGTTGTAATTTGTCACGTTTTTGGTCGAAGTACATCTTCGCAAGGACTGTGTTTTAGACGACTTTTTGCACCGTCGTACTTTGTCAATGTACTCCATGGTCAATTCATGTTTTGTAGATCTCATAATCTTACGGGATCCTTATGGATATCCTTTTAGTCAAGGATTTATCTCCACTTTATGTCGAGCAACTGTTCAGTGAATTGCTCAATTTGATTTAATTTAATGTATCTATTCTATATTCTAATCGTTATAGTAAATAACATCGTTGACAGACTGACAACGTGTACTCATCTTATACCGCGGATGTGCTTTGTTTTGCTTTATTGTGAGTTTAACGCCGTTTTCAAGGTTATTTCAGTTGTATCACGGCAACAGTTCACGTATTCATGAACACTAGCCTAACAAACCTGTTCTAGGCTAGGGAATGAGCCTTGCCAAAGTGCGTTCCATCATAATCATTACGCCGCGAGTGGGGATCGAACCAAGGAAGCCCGGTTCCAAAGTCCCCGACGCTATTCATTCGGCCACGGCGGATTCCTCTTGAAGGTGTAGTTAGGAAGGTCGAATGCTTCTGAAACTTTAAACGGATTTGTGCTTACCAAATTAATCAACAAAAGATGACCAATACAATTCTTTCTATTGCATTATAATATCTTTAGTAACACAACTACCGCCTCGGTGATCTAGTGGTAGACCGACGCCTAGGTGCGGGTTCGATCCCCGACCGGGTGATACCAAATACTTTTAAACTTGTAGTTATGGCCTTTCCTCCTTGGCGCTCAGAGCATGACGACTGATTCGCTGTAGTAAGGATAAATGGACCGGTAGTACTGTAATCTTACCCAGAAAACGACGTGACATTACTGGACACATGTTTAAATCGGCACAAATAACCATACTTGCAAAGTAACAACATTTCAAAAATAATATTTTAAATGTCTATACCCCAATGGAAAAAATCTGCAAAAAGTTTCTTGACACAAATAAAGCCTGTCCTTATGCTATACGCTAGTAATGATATGCCTATTTAAACTAGCTGCAATCCTTCTTGCTTCGTGACATCCAGTAGTTTGTATAGCTGGCTTCATCACCACCGCAAATTATGTTTAGTTTAAAATTATTTATTTTACATGATTGCGAACCAAGCTTTAAGCTTATACTAATTACGCTCGATGTCTGCTTCCTGGTAATGTACACAGGAAACGCCGTGACATAACTGGAAAATGTTGAAAGCAGTATTCCCGAAAGAAGATGTATAGTGTAGGTCATTCATATTACTTAGAATAATTATACCCCCTTCGAAGATGAGGGGGTATATAGGAGTCACTGTGTCGGGCAGTCTGTCGGTCGGTCGGAAGCTTCTATACCAATAGGAGATGTGCATATCCTAAAGGGGTTACAATTGCATGATATTTTACAGAGTTATGGGCCTTTTACTAATTAAGTTATGGTGTAGGTCAAGGTGCTGTTTAGGGGGTATTTATCATCTTCAGTGATAGTTCTTGTTGGTTTAGTAAAACAACAATAAATACCTGTTTTCTATCCTATATTAATTTATTTTCATTCTGATAATCCAAAATTACAAAAAAGTTGTTTTATAATATCATAAAATATATATTTCAATTACAAAAAAAGTATTAATAAGTAATTGTACATAAATAATATTGAGTGAATATCAATCATCCTCACAGTCTTGAGTTTTGAATAGATGCATCACTTCTTTTCTTACACGCAATCATGTGCTTTTCATCTCGTGGAAGATACTGCACGTGAGGTAATAGGTCTATAGAAAACGATTGATAATGTCAACTAACTGTTAGTTGGTGTAGATACTCCACATCAGATAAAAGATCTATAGAAAACGAGCGATAATGTCAACTAACTGTTAGTTGGTGTAGATACTGCACATGAGATAATAGATCTATAGAAAATGAACGATAATGTAAACTGACTGTTAGTTGGTGTTGATACTCCACATGATATAATAGATCTTATAGAAAACGAGCGATAATGTCAACTGACTGTTAGTTGGTGTAGACACTCCACATGATATAATAGATATATAGAAAACAAGCGATAATATCAACTAACTGTTAGTAGGTGTAGATACTTCACATGAGATAATAGATCTATAGAAAACGAGCGATAATGTCAATTGACTGTTCGTTGGGGTTGATACTCCACGTGATATAATAGGTCTATAGAAAACGAGTAATAATGTCAACTGACTGTTAGTTGGTGTTGATACTCCACATGATATAATAGATCTTATAGAAAACGAGCGATAATGTCAACTGACTGTTAGTTGGTGTAGACACTCCACATGATATAATAGATATATAGAAAACAAGCGATAATATCAACTAACTGTAAGTTGGTGTAGATACTTCACATGAGATAATAGATCTATAGAAAACGAGCGATAATGTCAATTGACTGTTCGTTGGGGTTGATACTCCACATGATATAATAGGTCTATAGAAAACGAGTAACAATGTCAACTTACTGTTAATTGGTGTAGACACTCCACATCATATAATAGATATCATATAGACAACGAGCGATAATGTCAGCTGACTGTTAGTTGGGGTAGACACTGCACGTGATATAAAAGTCCTATAGAAAACGAGTGATAAAGTCAACTAACTGTTAGTTGGTGTAGATACTCCACATGATATAATAGATCTATAGAAAACGAGTGATAAAGTCAACTAACTGTTAGTTGGTGAAGATACTTCACATGAGATAATAGATATATAGAAAACGAATGATAATATCAACTAACTGTTAGTTGGTGTAGATACTCCACGTGATATAAAAGGCCTATAGAAAACGAGTGATAAAGTCAACTACCAGTTAGTTGGTGTAGCACACGGTGGACAGGATTTGCTGGCGTATATCACTGGTTTGATGTCCATCAGTGCTCCGAAGCACCTGTCACAGTGTGTACAATCTGCAACAAAAAGTTATAATTTACACTGACACTCAGAGAAAAAACCATTAATGCTGGCTGGTGTTTTTGTGAGTTACAACTCGGACCTAAAACCTTTTTGTGCAACATGCATTCTGACTCAATACTGACTTAAATATCTTTTAAAGACCTAAATATCCTGTACTGGAAACATTGTAGTACTTTGGATGATCATAAAGAACTATCTATAAACATTACTTCCTCAAAGCTGACATATTGTCAATGGCGATTAAAGTTAATGGTATGCAATGAAATACTGGGTTTTGTAAATTGTTTTAACAGTACTTTATATAAACTGATTAAAACTAACGCGTTTTTACACCGGTAAATCCGACAACCTATATTTTATATGTACAAAAGAGTTTTAATTTAAATTACAGATTGTGATGAAGGGATGAGGAATGAGGAAAAAAATCACAATAAAATATCTTTTGAATCTTAACGAATTGGTCACTGTCGTCTCACACTAGCTTCTGGCAAACACAATTTCCATCGACTGCATATCACGTACCTATCATTTATAGGAAATAGCCATGGCCGAATAGTTACCATCGGGAAATTTGGACCGAGCGTCCCGGGTTCGATCCCAAATATCAGCGGTCATGTTGGAGTGCCCTTGGGAATGGCACATTTCCTATATTATAATGTTTCTTTTACCGGATAATAATAAAGAGTTGAACTGTCCCTGTGATGTTCAAAACGGCGTAAACCCCGAATGAAACGAACAAAAACCCAATTCAATCCATTATTGACCAATATACACAAACTTTAGTACACCGTTTATAATTGACATAAAATCATTTTTCGAAGGGAGTTTACAATGTTGGTAGATTGCTAAATGGAATAGCCAATATCTGCGACCTACCAAATGTAGTGGAAGAGCTTCCACGATTCAGATACGGAAGAAAATATCAATCATCCTCACAGTCGTGCGTTTTGAATCGATGCATCACTTCTTCAAGCATGGCTCTTCATCTTGTGGAAGATGCTCCACATGAGATAATAGATCTATAGAAAACGAGTGATAATGTCAACTAATTGTTAGTTAATGTAGATACTCCACATGAGATAATATATCTATATAAAAAATGAATGATAACGCCAACTAACTGTTAGTTGGTGAACAGGATTTGGTGGCGTTTATCACAGGTATATCACTGGTATAATGTCAATCAGTGCTCAGAAGCACCTGTCACAGTGTGTACAATCTGCAACAAAAAGTTATAATTCATACAGCTCGACCATATTTACACTGACACTCAGAGAAAAAAACATTAATGCTGGTGTATTTTTGAGTTACAACTCGGATCGATAACCTTTTTGGACAACATGCATTCTTGCTCAGTAATGACTTAAATATGTTATAAAGACTTATACAGCATTTACTAGAAACATTGTACCACTTTGGTTAATCATAATAAGAACTATCTATAGATATTACTTACTCAATGCTGACATATTTGCAATGTCGATATTCGTGTGAACAGTGGTAATGCAATGAAATACTGTTATTTTGAAAATTGTTTTAACAATACTTTATGTAAACTTACTAAAACTAACTAACTCGTTTTTACCCCGATAAGTACGACTACATTCTACTCATTTATCATATGATACAAACATTTTTTTAATTTAAATTACAGGTTATGATGACCGGATAAGGACACAAAATCACAACAAAATATCTTTTAATTCTTAACGAATTGTTCACTGTCGTCTCACAATAATTTCTGGCAAACACAATTTCCATCGACTGCATATTACCTATCAATCATTTATAGGAAACAGCCATGGCCGAATAGTTACCATCTGGGATTTTAGACCGGGCTTCTCGGTTCGATCCCAAATAGCAGCGGTCATGGTGGAGTGCCTTAAGGCAAGGCACATTTCCTATATAATAATGGTTTTTTTTACCAAAAAATAATAAAGAGTTGAACTGTCCCCATGATAGAACTGAACTAATGGTCAAAACGGCGTAACCTCCGAATGAAACTAACAAAAAATCCATTCAATCTTTTATTGACCAATATACACAAACTTATTAAGTACACCTTTTAAAATTGACATAAATTCATTTTTTGAAAGGGAGTTTACAATGTTAGCAAATTACTAACTGGAACAGCCAATATATGCGACGTTCCAAATGTAGTGGAAGAGCTTCCGCGGTTCGGAAACGGGAGTTTGCGGGTATTTCCCAGCAAGGTCATACCAAATACCAACACATAGTAACAATGGCTTTCCTTTATTGAGGTAGATTTTTTGGGGTAGAATTTCGCTTGAATCTCTGGTGTCAGGATAAATGGAAAGTACTAAGCAATTGTAATTTACCGAGGAAATGTCGTTATATTACGGTACTAATTTCGAAAGCTGCATTAACAAATCATACAAACAAGAACAAACTTTTAACCAACTTACTGATAAAAGAAAGCTCTTCATTTTAAAGCGAAACACTGTCTGTTTTGAATTATGACATATCTTGCTTAACCCTTTCCAACAAACAGACGCTTTCTGACGCCTCTGAAAAAGACGATTTTTTAAAACATTGTGTATTTTACGCTTTTCAGTAATTATTCTTACATTCACAGAGCTATCCAATATTTTCAAAGTCGGCTGCTGCAAACTTGCTTTATGTGTGACATGAATAATGCAATCAAGCTTGGCGATTTTAAAGAATAGTCAAGTTATTTATATATCGTGTCTGTGAATCTGGAAGGTTTTATAAAGGTGCACAACCGTGACGCTGTATCCGCTGTGGTTATCTGGGTAGTGGCACCTGTGTTGATGGTATATTTAGTGAATTGAGCCGTCCCGCGAGAAAACCAACATTGCGGACTCTGCGTAATGTATCGACCCGGATCAGCTTAAGCATGCCGCACAGGCTTACCCAGACAGACACTTTTCACCTCCTGTAGAATTTCTGTTTCAGGAATCATTACTCTATACATATATCCCCCGCGGAATGCGCAGGCTGATCAGGGTCGATACATTACGCAGGGACCATAGTGTTGGTTTTTTATTCGGACGGCTTATATACATGTGTATTGTCGGATTTGTTGTATGTTTATTAAACATAGGGCACAGTGTCCAATTTCACTTAAAAACTTATTTTCTTAATTTTGTTTCACTAAAAGATTTGATTTCTCACTATATATTGCAAGTCAGCAAGGTAAGTATTTATGTCAACCTAGTAAGTGAAATTCTGTTTATATTTGCATAGTTGATATTCTGGTAGGAGGGGAAATCTAATCTTTACGGCGCCCCCTTGTGACCATAACCACCAATGGGGTCTGCACTACTTCATCTTTATGCTTTCGTTCATATATGTGTTTATATGTACTTCTCACTGTGAGTACATGTTCCACATTTATCACCTCTTTTAATAGTTTCACTTACACACAACCCCCCCCCCCCCCTCCCCCCCCCCCCCCCCCCGACACACACACACACACACACACACACACACACACACACACTTGTCAGCTACTTTTTGCAGTATGTTTGTCCTGTTTTACTTTGCCCTGTAATACAGCCACTCTTATTATTGTTGCAGTAAGGATAATGTTTGTATTTGTAATCCGTCGTAAAGTTCACCCATATTTCAATTATGATGCCAGTTTTCATCGTCTTTTTGCCAAATTTTTAAATAAAAAAGTCCATCGGTATAACAAAAAAGGTACTACATTTTACCCGAGCCACAGAATATTTCAAGGAACGTCCGATTGATTGATTGGAGTTTAACGGCGTTTTCAATTTTATCTTAGTAATATCACTGCTGCCAATTCAGCTACCCATGTGTTTCCTGGCCTTCTCACACCAGTTCACACACACAAAAGTATTTGCATAGCACTTAGACTGTTGACCCATTGGGTGAAACACGAATGTCGCTTGTCATATTGACTTTTGTCAAACATCGGAAAGAATGGTGGCCGAGCTGGTGTTAAGACTCACAACCTCTGAATTGACAGCCATCGGCGTTACCAATTGCGCTACGTCAGAATTTGGATAAGGTGGAAAGGATGAACACATGTAAAGCCACACTCCTCACACATATGTTATGGTTGCATTTGTTTCATGGGAGCTCAAATATACACCGTGCATTCAATAAAGCTCCACGTTAGCGTTAGAAGGTTAATCAATAAAACTGCAGTAGCTGTAATCTGATTACCATTAGGTATAATGTAATATATTTGTTCAATTTAAGTAAATTTATGTTTTGCATCTATTTTAAGAAAACGTGACATTGAAAAAACCCAAAAAACGTCTACTATCGTTCAAACGTCTTGCCTTATTTTCATTAATTGTTTGAATTTCCCATTGGAATTGTAAAGGTGTAAAGAATAATTCATGTGTTATTTTTTTTAATAATTTTAATTAAATAAAAAGTAAAGTACCATTGTGATTTAGTGCCGCCCATAAATATGTTCTAATGTCCAAGACTGTTGTCAAACTGCCGTTATTATTATACGATTGGGCTAATGTTTCCTTTATCCATTTTTATCACTGAGAATTTACTCCAAACGTCGGCTACATGGATAGTCCTTGTTAATGAGGGTTTTATAGCATACTCGTGTGTGGTGAGGATAACACAGCGACAGGGGAATGGCTATTATCTTGTTACATCTGTTATAAGGAAGCATTCATGACGTAGCTTTTGTAAATAAGTCATTCCAAGATAAGTCTGTATATACATGTAGTCTAATTTTGATCTACATCGTCCGCTTCTCAAATATTGATTTGAAGCATTTCCGACATTAATGATTTGTTTTGTTGATTTGAAGTGTTTTACACTGCTTTCATCATTTGTTCAGATATATCACGGCGTTTACAGTGTATGTTACCAGTACTACTGGACCCATTTATCCTGACACCCATAATCCTGAGGGCAAAGGAGGGGAAAACATACCCCCGTTATTACTGATGGAACTTGCTAAAAATCAAGAATTATGAAAAATAATGGCTTCAGCGGGATATAATTTAAGAGATGAGGAAAGATACCATCAAGGAAAACGGCCGTTAACATGCTTTCTTTATAGAACGTTTACCTCCTTTGTATATTTCCGTCTGTCTTTTGATACACTGGCTCAAAATGCATCCCGTGGAAACTTTTATTCTGACAAATCACCAGATTTTTTAAATTGATTTGTGTACCTTAAAAGAAAAATGAATTACTTAAAGTTCTCTGAAACCAAATTTCAACTTTGTGATAACATAAACCAGGACGATAATGACTTCTAACAAAATCATCCGATGGGATGGAATGCTGTTTTCTAAATAATTCATTAGGTTATTTATTTGTCTATACAAATTGATTAATTCATTTCCTCTTAAAAGAGTCAAATCAAAATATGACTTTCATTCCAACACCATAATATGTAGTTCACTCAATATGGTTGAATTTTTGTTTTCCTTCCGCTTTAATCGAATAATGTCTGGGGAATGTTGCGATATTTGATTATACATTCAGTCATTTGGACGACATTAGATATATAACACGGATCTGCCTGTCTCAGATCATTTTGATATAGATGACGTCATTATTCTGATCTATTTAGGTCAATACGCTAGTACATCACTGGTCACTTGGTTATGTTTCATATTCAATAGAAAACATTCCAGTTAGTGAAGACATTTTCTTTCATTAATAAATTAAGTATGTTACACAAAGAATTCTGTAAAGTCTGTGTGGATCATCAACGATCAAACAAGTTGCCTAAAGTAATATATTCACCGAGACTCAACGAGAGTCTTTACTCTAGTTCGTACAATAAGTATAATCTAGGAACGTTAAACAGTACATCTGCGTGATAAGATCTACAGAAAGTCCCTTAAGGCTTGCTCGATTAGTTGTTGAACTATTCACGTTCTAGCTATCGCATAGTTGCCGAGATAAGGGAATACTCATATGACTTACGGATAGGTATATGTTGAATAATACTGTACCATCGAATGTGTTTTCATGAGGAGCAAATGGGAGACATCTATCTCCAAGTCGCGTCAGCCGAATAATTGAAAATTAAAATAAGTAGTTAGTCTAGTTTACTTTCGATATTTCCACTTCCGGGTATATCGTTCGCCATTATTGAAAATGATGTTCTAAGTTTGGCTGTACGCATCATACGGACGTAAATCTCTTAAATTATCGGATGTCACATGACGAGCCTCACGTACACTATAGCTTTCCATTCATGGCGTCCATGAATGTTGATTTGATTATTGTCGAGTTAGCATTGCAATTTACTCGCTGGTATAAGAATAAGTGGACCAGCAGTACTGATAACTTACCCAGAAAACGTCGTAGTGTTAAAAGTAGCGATAAACCCGATGCAACAAACCAAACGAAAATCCACGTGTGTAAATATGTTCTGCTCGTGCATATATAATGTCGGGTGAACAACTAGGTTGATTGAATGAGTTTAACGCCGTTTCAAGAATTATCAGTCTTATCACGGCAGTCAGTTCATCTACCCATTTGTTTCCTGACGTTCTCACACTCTTTCCGAACAAATGTCTATATAGTCTGTTTGCCCTGTGATGGATTGGTTGTTTGCTGTTTTACGCTTCTTTCAACAATATTTCAGTTATATCACGGCGTTTCTAGGGTAAGTTAAGTACTGGTCCGTTTATTCTGAAAACTGCCAGTCAGTCGTAATGCTAACACCACAACCCTGACCCGGCCGAGGATCGAACCCGCGACCGTCCGCATCCGAGGTGGACGCTCTATCACTTCAGACGAACGAAGCTTGTTACAAACACGAGCTATGGTTCGACCCCACAACCCCTGTATTGATAGGCATAATCGCTACCGTCTGAGCTACCAGGGCTCGGCTGAACAACTACAAAGGTAACATAAGTAAAATAAGTAACATGTCTCTTTATAGAATATCAATTTGTAATACGAGTTTTTCCTTTTACGCCTGGTGCGTTTCTTGCAAGAGTTCTAATATGTTTATCTTTCTCTTTTTTGTGTCACCTGCGTAGCATGGTAGGCACTTAGGGATTACTTTTTTTTTGTCCGGCGTCTGTCTGTCCGTCACACTTTTTCGTCACACTTTTTCGTCACGTTTTCAAATAACTTTTTTTCTACTCAAAGGATTGGATTGAAACTTCTGACACATGTTTATATCAATCTTTGTGAAAAAGGGGGATAATCCAAATATGTTTATATCGGAGTTATTGCCCCTTTTCTGTCAAAAATTAAAATTTTCTGACAAGGCTCCGGCAGGTGACACACGTGCTCCGCGGAGCACTCCATTCTAGTTTCAAAAACAAAAATTTACAATGGGATAAATTGTGAATGGATTCCCTTTGGACCTAGCATACGTTAACATTTAAATAACTTAGCAACCAAATAATCGAACTGTCAGGGAATCGATGCGATGGTGCTGCATAAAATATCCATCATAATGATACAACTACAGCCGTTTGATATATAACCGCTGATTGAGATTCGATAGATGCAAATGTGCAGACTATTATAGAGGAAATTGGCCATTCTTCACAGACAATTCTTTCAAGCGTTACGTTTTTATGCCATTTTAGTTATTTATGTTGCACTCCCCACCGCTATCACTGTGTGTGATGTAATCACGCACAACTATATTACCCGCTTTCCCCACATGAAACCGAAGTACCTGTCTCAATTTTCTAAAATAATCAAAGTGACAAAGACCAATAGACTATTGTACTCACCGTGTATCTTTCGCGTGTAAATTAGATACATACAACACAAGTATTTTACAATTTTACTCTTTTCCCCATATATACACATGTTGACGCCTCTGAAGCAAACAACGTTTTAAAACATTGTGCCAAAAGGAGTAATTACTAATAATAAGCATTTGTTCCTTTTGCCACAATGTATTCAACTCTTTCAAATTATTATACTTTCATGTACAAATATGTCAAGATATTTTCAAAGTCGTCAGACTGCCTCGGTGGTGTAATGGTACAGCGTCTGCCTCGAGTGCGGGAGGACGTGGGTTCGATTCCCGGCCCGATCATACCGCTTACTTTAAAAATGGTAGTAAAGTCTGCCCTGCTTGGCACGAGTTAGCATTACGACTGACTGACTTGTGTCAGGAAATATGGACCAGTAGTAACTTACCCAGGAAACGCCGTGATATACTTGACAACTTGTTGAAAGCGGCGTAAAACACCAAATAATCAATCAGTCAAAGTCGACAGCTGCAGATTTATTATGTGCGGGATAAAAGGTTAAGCAACAGTGATATGGCTTGTTCATTATTATAAACACTATTTAGTTTGAAGGGGGTATATTGGAGTGACCTTGTGGTCGCTCGGTCGGTCCGTTGCAATTGTCCTTGTCTGGAGAATAACTTTGAAATTGAATAAAAATCCATACGATGATACAACACAGTGAGAGGAAGTGCAGGAACCATCTCTATTTTACCTTATTAGTTATTGCCATTTGTCACTTTGTCTCGTCCGGAGAATAACTTGAAAGCTACTAGATGATATCTTATAAGACTTCTTACAATGGTAAAGCATAAGCACAATGAGAGGCAGTGTAGTGTACAAGAACCGTAACTATTTTTGAGATTGTTTCATCGTTAATGCCTTTTCTTACTTTTTTCTTGGGTTGAGAATGGCTTTTATTGCCTGTTCTTACTGTTTTCTTATCCGCCCAATGATAGGGCACAATAAGAGGAAGTACAGTGTACAAGAACCATAACTCTATTTTAGCTGATTTCAGAGTTATTTCCCTTTCTTACCTTTTCCTAGTCCCTCCTGAGAATAATTTTAAAACTAAAAGGTGGAATTTAATAAAACTAAATAGAATGGTAGAGCATAATAAGAGGAAGTGCAGTGTAAAAGCACCTTATTTCTATTTATGTTAATTACAGAGGAATTGCCCTTTCTTATCTCTTTAAAAAAGCCATCAGTGATAACAGTTTAAATAAAGTTCATGGAAGAACCAAGTTGATGAATACATAGAGTTCGAGCACAGGAGGTGTGATTGTATTTTTCTAGTGCTCTTTTGTTTTTTCCTTTTAAAAAGCTCTTTATTGTCCGGAGAATATGAGAGCTATTCTACTCACCCTGTCGTCGGCGTCCGCGTCACACCTTGGTTAAGATTTTACATGCAAGAACATTTTTTTCACTTATTTTTACTTAAAAATGATGGTAAAAGTTTTGCGTGTAACAACATTTGGAGTCCATATCTTAGTAACTACTTGAAATTTGATACAACCCTTCCTTACAATCACACATATGTAGGCAATCACGTACGATAAATCTATCCAGCATATAATGCAAGTTATGGACTTTGTTTTACTTTGAATTTGCGTGCTACTACATTATGATTCCATATCTAAGTATCTATTTGTGAAGCACCGTATTGAAACTTTATACAACCCTTCCCAATTATCACACCTATGAAAACAATGAAGTAAGATAACTTTATTCTGCATATAATACAAATTATGGCTCTTTTAAGAGTCCATATCCTAGTAACTACTCGATGCATTGCATTGCAACTTTATACAAACCTACCATCACAACTATGTAAATAATCAAGTCAGATAACTCTATCCTACATATAATGGAAATTATCACCCTTTAAGAAATTATGGTAAATGTTTTGCATGAAATTACATTAGAGTCCATGTCCCAGTAACTTAAAAGCGGTGGAATACTTACGGACAGCTCTTGTTTAATTTAAAGAAAGACAATCCAAAAATGAACAAAACAAGAGTAACCCGATCCATAACATGGGGTTTCTAAGTATTTCTCTACCATGTCCTATCAGGGCGGCGTTCGGGGTTATTAATCGCATTCAATTATAGCTCACCTGAGCATGAAGTGCTCAAGATGAATTATTATGTCCGTCGTCCGTCAACATATTCTCCTCAGTAACAGGTGGGTCAGTTGGGACGAAACTTCAGAGGAGGCATCCTCTGAATGTCCTCACCAAGATTCCTTTAAATAATTTGAATTCATGCAGAAGATGCATTCAAGCCATGTTGATTGGCCGAAAAAAATAGTTTCCATTGGGCCAATTGGGATGAAAATTCATAGGAAGCTTTCTTTCATGTCCTCTTTCAAATTCCTTCAATATTTTTGGATCCATACAAAATCCATGTATCCATGGCAACCGAAAATCTTCTTTGTCAAAACTAATTCGTCGATTTTCAAATGATATATTACGGCCGCTTGGGGCGGCGCTGTTTCAGCGTATATGGCTTTTAGTGAAATATTTAAAGATCTTCTTCTGCGAAAGTATGAAGTTGATTTTAATAATTTGGTAGTTATGTTTCCCTGGTCAATGTAGAAATGATCATAGACTGACCTTCTTTTAGATTCTTTCAAACCATGTTGATTGGTCGAACAACCTGGCTACCAGGGGACGGGCTGTTTTATTATATATGCTATATAACTTCTTCGTCGAAAGGATACGACCGACTTTCAAATATTTTTATAGAAGATGCCGTCAATCGATGTTGATTGGTCGAAATCATGGCAACGAGGGGTAAGAGCTGTTCTGTCCTAAATGCAATGAACCTCTGTTTTTCAAAAAATAGTTTATAGTTGATAAATCTTGACAGGTCGCTTGTTTCGTAATTGTTTTAATGTCTGCTTTAAATAGCAGATGGATGTCCAAACCCTCTTTGACTAGAGTCACTCATAAATTAAAGGTGCTTTCATCACTTTGATTTGTTTAGGATTCACACAACTATAGCAACATGAAAAAGTCCTTAATTATTTATGCAGCATCCTTCTTAACGCATTATATATTTAACAGCATTCACAATTACAGACATAACTATTGTTTATGACTGAGGAGTGCGTTGCACAATGCAGCGTCATTACGTTATTTAATGACCAGCGTCACTTTCTAATTCTTGCAATACTGCATACCATCCGTGCAGACTACATGTGGCGCGCGTCATCTCACCGAAGTGTCTTACAATTCATAAAACCAGAGTTGAAGCTGTATTTCTGCATTCGCAACGTTTCTACCAATCGTGTGATTTTTCTCAAATGGATAGTACGCAATGTAGATCCGCATCATATCGAGTGAATACAGTCATGGATGAGTTATACAATGAACTCTAAGTGCGTTGATGTCACAGCTTGGTTACGGTTTTGCATTATAAGTACTTACATTACACCATAGCTCAGTTACTACAAGATGTGATTCAACGAAACTGTATACAAAGCTTCAAACCATCACTTCTATGTAAATAGTCAAGTAAAATAACTATTTATCAAAAGGACAATGCTTGTATCCGATGTAATATTCCCATTGCGTATTTCTTTATATGTGACACGATTAATATAACATGACCGAATCACTATTTGTGTATTCATCCGCGAATGTTTAAAAAATGGCTGAAAATGTGTATCCGGTAAACACAGACGTCACGATAGATGGACGAGGTAAAGGGACCATTATCGGTCATAAAAATACATTTTTGTGTGATTAAGTATTACATGTTGGGACTATTTTCTGACTATTTTGTTTGTGTTTCGTCATGTGATAAAAAGCATCTGACATGAGTTGTCATTTTATATAAAGTTGTATTAAACGAGTTCAAGAAATGTGTTATTAGGCGAGCCGTTGCATATAATGTAAACAATGACCTTTTACTATTTGACTAAGAAACTCTGCTCTTGATGTGTGTATGGTGCTTTAAGCCGTTTTCAGTTATACATGTATCATGGCATCTCCTTGTTAAACCAGTACTTCTGGTCCATTTAACCTAATACTAGCGATTGTGCCATTTTGCTTTCCCCCGTAATACTTAGCGCCTAGGAGGGAAAGTAATGAATACATTGTTAAGTTTGCGTGACCATTTCGAGGTACGTACCTAATGTCAAAAGTGCACGCATCATTGTTATTGGGATATAGTTTGTCTAATACATACTTGATTGCCTGTAATGAGACCAGGTTTGTAATAATGGAGTCACATCCCATTGGTCGATTAATTGACTGATTGATCAGAGTTTAATAGCGCTTTCAACAATTTATCAGTCATATCACGACGGCTCCTTTTCCACCATCAACGTTTAGCCCATTAGTGAAAGACGAATGACAATTGTTTCGGTGACTTTTGTAAAACGTCTGGAATAATGTTGGACGAGTTATGGTTCGAACTCACAAACCCTGGATTGACAGCACGCGTGGCTACCCACTGAGCTAGCTTGGCTATCCGGTCCAATGAACGTTAGATTACAGGCGTGTTTTGCTAAAATGTTTGAATTGTTTTTTGACTTCAACAATATTATTACTCATCTATCTGATACCAGCTTTATTCTCGGTGATTCCGAGAGTGTCCTATGAACTGCAGAATTGCCATTTTTTTTTTCCATTAGTGTGAAATCGTTGTTTATTCACAACCGGTGATTACAAGATAAATAATTAACCCACTCTAAGCGACGTTAATCCATCTTTTTCATGTAATATGCACATTATAAGCACATTGAGATTAAAGACTGCAGATATTGGAAAATGAAAGAGCCTCCATTCATCAAAACTTGTATTTAAAAAAACAACAGTACATGAATTTCTCTCCAGTGATATTTGCCAAGAAAAAAGATAATAACTGTCACCATAAACTCATCGTGTAGATGAGCGATAATTAATACAGTATCTTCATATAAACCCGTTCTCGTCGAAAGGTACTACTTGCCTTTGGAGAACGGCATTGATCCAAATCAGCCGGTGTATTCGTTCCTATGGATAGGCATAATGACCCGTAGCAGCCCGTCTTAACCGTTACCCCTCATATAGACGCTTGCTGACGCCTCTGCAGCAGACGGCGTTTTGAAAACATAGTCACAAAAGAAGAAATTGCTCAAAACGAGCAAATTCTCCTTTTGACACAATGTTTTCCTCTTTAAGTCATATGCTATTCATTCAATTATAGAGATCTTTTTATTTTTTGACGAAATATGTTCAAAGTCGTCTGCTGCAGGATTGTCGTATGAGGGAAAGGGTTAACACGTGATTAATCCGTACAAACTGTATCTAAACGTACCTTCTAGATCGCAACGGTAGTGTAGTGTTAGGTCGTCCTCCCTAGGGTACGGGAGTTCTCGGGTTCAATTATCTCTGTCTGTCTGTCTCTCTCTGTCTCTCTGTCTCTCTGTCTCTCTGTCTCTCTGTCTCTCTGTCTCTCTCTGTGTCTCTGTGTCTCTCTCTCTCTCACACTCTCTCTCTCTCTCTCTCTCTCTCTCTCTCTCTCTCTCTCTCTCTCTCTCTCTCTCTCTATCTCTCTCTCTCTCTCTCTCTCTCTCTCTCTCTCTCTCGCGCGCGCGCGCTCTCTCTCCCTACCCCCACCTGTTTGTATGTCTACATGTATGTCTATCACTCAGTCTCGATCTGTCTGTACGTCTGTCTTTCGTCCTCTTTATCATCTCTCTTTTACGATTACATGTCTTCTGTCTATAACTGTTACATTTATAGATATTTGAATAAACAAGTTACACACATATAACAAATAACTCACGAAAGGTGAAATAATAACCCTGTGTGTGTGTGTGTCTCTCTCTCTCTCTCTCTCTCTCTCTCTCATACGTAATTGTAAAGCGGTTATACCAGAATCGTTTTGAAATATTCATTTTGTTGTACACATAAGTTCACCGACCAGGACATTCCAAAGACTTTGTAAATAGAAGTATTGACTTTCTCTCTTGGCTCTCAGGAGACGTCTGCTGACAAATGTAGTACATGTATATCTATATAAATATAAGTATATTTATTAAATAAAGTTGAATTTATTGTGACAAGAAAATGTTTTCAAAAACCGTCTGCTGCAGACGCTTCTGAAAGCGTATGTATGAGGGAAATAGTTAAATGGTTTTCTTATTTAGAAAAAACAACAATTTGTTGAAAGCGTCACAGTTTAATAAATAGCGCGACCGTGACTAATTGTGGTTCATGAGATCGATTATAATATGGTTTTGAGCTGTTTATATTTGATCAACAGTTTCCTTTAAACAAATACTACTTATTAACCCTTTCCCACCTGCAGACACATTTTGACGCTATAGCAGCAGACGACTTTTGAAAACATTGTGGCCAAAGGAGAAATTGCTCATGATGAGCAATTTCTCCTTTGGCCACAATGTTTCCAACTTCATTTAACAATTAAGCTATCTTTTAAGGATATTTTTCAGGTTTTTCTCATTATGTTTTCAAAGTCGTCTGCTGCTGATCTGTTGTTTGTGGAAAAGGGTTAAGCAAACAAAGCATGGGTTTCCACACAATGACCATGAGAGAAGAAAACAAATACATACTGTCACAATAAACCCATCAGCGCGAGAGGAATAATTAATAAGATGGTTTTATTGTAGCGTAAGCCAGTATGAGGCCTTCAGTGTAGCAGCCGAGTTTTGAAAAGATTGTGGCAAAAGGAAAAATTGCATTTAATGAGCCATTTCTTCTTTTGTCACAATGTTTTCAACTTAAATCAGTTATCATACTTTTATTTATAGACCTTTACCATATCTTTAACCAGATGTGTTCAATGTCGTCTGCTGCACATTTGTATTATATGGGAAAAGGTTAAAGGATTTATTCCTGACTCTCCCACATTTTGACTTTTGGGATACAAATCGATGAACGTTGATTGATTTTTAGCTCCACTGGCTGAGAGCCGGTCGAACTTATGTCATGGAGAAATTGTCCGGCGTGCGTGCGTGCGTAAACTTTTTGCTTCAAACAATTTCTCCTTCCTAACCTCTTGGCCAATTGGGATGAAACTTCATAGGAAGTATCCTCTCAATGTTCTCTCCTAAATTCCTTCAATTTTTGGGATCCATGCAAAATTCGGGTTTCAATGGCAACCGAAAGAAAGAAATAGTGAAAACTTAAAAAATCTTCTCCTCCGAAAGTGTCTGGCTTATTTTCAAATAATTTTATAGAAATGTTCCTTGGGTGCTCAAGCCAAATTGATAAGTCGAAATACATGGCCGCCAGAGGGCGGGGCTATTTTGCCTTATATGGCTAAAGT
The DNA here is from genome assembly GCA_031761405.1 of Serripes groenlandicus. Classification (NCBI taxonomy): domain Eukaryota; kingdom Metazoa; phylum Mollusca; class Bivalvia; order Cardiida; family Cardiidae; genus Serripes; species Serripes groenlandicus. The sequence continues at coordinate 125,766,828 of JASEVX010000002.1, forward strand.
GAAAACTTCGAAAATGTCAGGCCGATTATCAAATAATTTTGTAGAAATGTTCCCAGGCTGACCCTCTATCAGATTCCTTCAAGCTATGTTAGTTGGTCTAGAACTATGGCCGCCAGGGGGCGGAGCTATTTTGCCTTACAGGGTTTTCCCTGGCTCATTTTTTCTTTGCGCCAACACTTTCGCCAAATTCAAAAAGTTTGTGCCATTTTCAAAACATTCGAGCCAAACTGGAGCCAAACTATTTTTTCTTAGAAACCTAGATTATGTGTACTTTGGGAAATACTGGTGCACATGTATTATGCTATCTTCTCTAGTCAGGTGTCATAATCTATCCAACATTAAATTGATCAAAAAGATTGGCTTGGCCATGATTCATTATATTCCCATATGGAATGAATCATGTTCTCAAACCATATGCATTGAGGTATCAGAAATAATTTCTGATATTGAAAACCCATTACAATATGTATTTTCTACTTCAGTCTTCATTATTTTTTTATCTTCTTAAAAAGAAATTAACTAAAATGGACAAAAATGTAATTTAGTTTTATAGGTAAGTACTTTTTGACAGCTGACTGTAAATTTGATAGATCTTTATGGTAAAAAATCGGCAATTAAAAAAGAATTTCCTATGGATTCGTGTAAACAAAAACACAATCTTTGAACAGTTAAATTAAAATAGGGACATTCTTTAATCATATCCTAGTTTTTAGCTCTACTGGCCAAATGCCAGAAGGGCTTATGTCGTGGCGATTCGTCCGTCGTCCGTGCGTGCGTGCGTGCGTCCGTCCGTAAACAATTTCTTGTTAACACGATACAGTCTTTTGATTGTATCTCAACCAAACTTATACAGTAGTTAGATACCCATGAGAGCTCGGTTCCTTTCGAAAACCAGCCAGATCTGCCCATGCATGACTGGATTATGGCCCTTGAAATGGTCAAAATTGCTATTATAGAGCTTGTTAACACGATACAGTCTTTATTTTTTATTGTATCTCAACCAAACGTATATGGCTATAGTGAAAACTTAAAAAATCTTCTTCTCCGAAAGTGTCGGGCTGATTTTCAAATAATGTTGTAGAAATGTTCCTAGGGTGACCCTCTATCAGATTCCTTCAAGCCATGTTGATTGGTTAAACAAACATAACCATCAAGGGGTGGGGCTGTTTGAAGATTTAATTTTTGCCTAATTGGCAGTTGAGCGATACTGGCCATCTTGGGCCATTTGTTTTGTTTTTTTCCGCATATTTCAACAATTATTCAGTTATATCACATTCCCTGTATAAGTTATCAGCACAACTCGTCTTGTTATCCTTACACCAGCCAATTTGTCGTAATGTTAACCCCACAACCCTGCAACACTGAGCTCCAAGAAGGGCAGCCATTACTACCATTTGTAAAAGTCTTAATATCAAGGTAGGAGTTCATCGGGAAAATATACAGGTAAGGTATTGGCTAACCCCTTCCCGGGGCGAAGATACCACTACCCCACGCAGGTTTTATTTCGGTTAGCATCAGGGGCTTTACATCCTAGGTGGTTTTTTTTTCCGGAAGTTTCACCAACGACTGTAAATATATTGAAGAGCGACAGTGAAGGGCTTTCGAATCAGATTCCGTTTCAGCTCCTGCTACGCCACGAATGTTTCCTTTTGACAGATGTAACAAGATAATAACCATTCCTCTGTCTCTGTGTTATCCTCACCACACGCGAGTATGCTATAAAACCCTCATTAACAAGGATTCTCCATGTAGCCGACGATTGGTGTAAATTCTCAGTAATAAAATAGGATAAACATTAGCGCACTTTTCTAATAATATCGTTAGTCTGACAATAGTTTGGCAAATCAACGATGAAAACGTTATCTTATAGTATAGTGCAAAGACACACATTCAACAGTTGATGTTTTGTTCCCGAGAATGTTCTCATTCTCTTAATTTCAATATTATCGATATTTGAATAAACAAGTCATAATACACACGTATCGATATTTGAATAAACAAGTTACAATACACACGTATAACAAATTACTCACGTCAGTGAAAACAATTACCTTTCCATGTATGTCTGTCTGTGTGTGTGTGTGTGTGTGTGTGTGTGTGTGTGTGTGTGTGTGTTTCTCTCTATCTCTCTCACTCAGTCTCGATCTGTCTGTACGTCTGTCTTTCGTCCTCTTTGTCATCTCTCTTTTACGATTACATGTCTTCTGTCTATAACTGTTACATTTATAGATATTTGAATAAACAAGTTACACACATATAGCAAATAACTCTGTGTGTGTGTGTGTGTGTGTGTGTGTGTGTGTGTGTGTGTGTGTGTGTGTCTCTCTCTCTCTCTCATACGTAATTGTAAAGCGGTTATACCAGAATCGTTTTGAAATATTCATTTTGTTGTACACATAAGTTCATTTTCTCGAGAACATATACTCAAATATGCATGTATCGCATGTACTTGTGTTCATCTTTACAGTGCGGGAGGCCGCGGGTTCGATCCCTGTCCAGGTCATACCAAACACTTTAAAAATGGTAATAATGGCTGCCCTCTAAGGCGCTCCGGGTTGCGGGGTTAGCATTGGTGGTCAATGTTGCGGGGGGTTTAGAATAACGACTGACAGGCTGGTATCAGAATAAGTGGACCAGTAGTACTTGTAACTTACGCATGAAACGCCGTGATATAACTGTTCAACTCTTGAAATCGGTGAAAACACCAATCAATCAATCATCTTTATAATTGTACTTGCTTTCTGTACCTTATTTCTTATGATTTATATGGTACCAACATGAAAGATGTTATGCTTATAAAGAACCTGAAATTTAACTTCAATATTAAATAAACTTAATTCACTTGACACTTAACAGCGGCTATGTAGATTCCCCAAGAGACCACAAACCCAATAAAGACATGCGAGGGTAACTTATGTCATTCCCTAACGCATGTATGATGGCCTTGCACCATTTCGTTGGAATTTGTGCGACTTTCTGTGTGTCATTTAAAAATGGTAGTAGAGCCCACCCTCGCAATCGCTTAGGATTGCTGGGATATAATTACGACTGATTCGCTAGTACCATGATTAACTCACCAAACTGTGCTAGTAACTGTCCTTGTAAACGCCATGACATAGCTTAAATAATGTTGAAGGCGGCGTAAAACACGAACCGAAGGCATTGTAGCGCTGTTAAGGTATAACAGAATGGCTCATTCCACGAGAAAACCTACAGTGTGGAGTCTGCGTAAAATATCGACCCGGATCAGCCTAAGCATGCCGCGCAGGCTAATCCGGACAGACACTTTTCGCCTCCTGTGGATTTTCTGTTTCAAGAATCATTACGCTATACCTCTATCCCCCTGAGACGGAATGTGTCGGTCCGAATTAGCCTGCGCGGACTACGCAGGCTGATCTGCGTCAGTATATTACGCTGAGTTCATAATGTTGGTTTTCTCGTGAGACGGCTCATATCTTATTGACACGGCGATTACCATACTAGTTTGTTAAAGATCGGTGATGTGCAATGTACGTTGAATTGCCTGCGAATAACACCGATCTCTAACGACTTGGAAAGGAAATTGCCTCGCCGCTATACTGTTTATAAATATTGATCTGATTATTAAAATTTGTCTTGTTGACACGGCATTTACCGGGTTAGGTCATTAAAGATCGGTGGTGTACGTTGAATTGTCCGCGAACAACACCGGTCTCTTACGACTTAGAACGGAAATTGTCTCGCCCCTATACTGTTAATAAATATCGACCTGTTACGTATAATTAAAATTCGTCAATGGTTGCATTAATCGTCACCATAAATCAAAGACTATTTGTAGTACGATACTGTTAAAGTGTATCGAGGGCTTGGGGTGAAACGGTTGTAACTGAAATTGGTAATTTTTTACCAAGGTTAATCACTTCGCCATAACGTCTTTATAAGCGTTAATTCATTTTTCTTGGTAAACAATGGAAATTTAGGTGCCATTGCTCGTACCTATGAATCGCCTATCCAATTAGGTGCGTTGTGCAGTAAACTGTTTATCGAATTAAGTACTCGGTATTGAACACCGAAAACGCTGCATGAAAACAACAAATAAATAAGGATAATAATAACAACAAAACTACTCTGTAGTCAACCATGTAGGTATGTTTGGCTGCTATTGGGGAAAAGGCAATCAACTGCTGACAGATTGAGACAGACATATTTGTATGCAGATTATTAAGTGTTTTGTTGTTATTATTATCCTTATTTATTTGTTGTTTTCATGCAGCGTTTTCGGTGTTCAATACCGAGTACTTAATTCGATAAACAGTTTAAACAGTTTACTGCACAACGCACCTAATTGGATAGGCGATTCATAGGTAAATTTCGCTTTAGCTTACATACAAAACATTAAAATAAACAGTGGAGCTCAATGGGGCGTAAAATATCAACATTCTCGTAACAAAATAGGATGAAAAGCAAGAGTGTATTACTATACCGAGGGCTTGGCGTGAAACAGTTGTAACTAAAACCCTATTTTGAAAACCCTGGTTTAGGGGCAATTTTGACCCTTTTGTAAACAATGCAAATTTAGGTGCCATTGCTCAGAACAACTGTTTCACGCCAAGCCCTCGGTATAGTAATACACTCTTGCTTTTCATCCTATTTTGTTACGAGAATGTTGATATTTTACGCCCCATTGAGCTCCACTGTTTATTTTAATGTTTTGTATGTAAGCTAAAGCGAAATTTACCTATGAATCGCCTATCCAATTAGGTACGTTGTGCAGTAAACTGTTTATCGAATTAAGTACTCGGTATTGGACACCGAAAACGCTGCATGAAAACAACAAATAAATAAGGATAATAATAACAACAAAACTACTCTGTAGTCAACCATGTAGGTATTCCGAAAACACTTAATAATCTGCATACAAATATGTCTGTCTCAATCTGTCAGCAGTTGATTGCCTTTTCCCCAATAGCAGCCAAACAATACGAACATGTAGGTCTTCTTGTCAAGAATTTGATAAGAAGTTGGCATGAATTCTCTCGTGTAATTAGGACGTTTCGAAACAGAAATAAGAGTGTTCGTTACCAATAAATTAGCCGAAATAGTAGGAGTTTTACGGAAATGATAAATGCGCCATTCAAAGGCTACGTTAACATTTCAATTCATCATCATTTGAGAAACTGTACCCGCGTCTGTCTAGAAATAGCTTTATGATGGCCCCGGCCTGGTAATACCAAAGTCTTTACAAACGGTAGTAATGGATTTTCCTTCTTGGCGCTCTAGATTGTGGAGTAAGCGTTACGTCACGCTGGTTTCAGGATATATATATACAGATTTACTGGTGAATTTCACAGTAAACGCCGTGATATAGCTCAACAACTATTGACATTGGTGACAAACAATATATAAATAACGTTTTTAATAAACTCATTATGGCACCTGCGAATAATATGATTTCAAATCTTTGACATTGACTGAAATTATTTCTTAGCGGAAGGAATGGTTCATATTGCGTTATTTCTATTTTTGTGAATTACCTGAACGAATCCAACGTTTTCCTCTGTCCGTTTTAAAAGTTTTACAGCTTTTAAACAAATATTTCAAACAGACATGCATGATCAAAGATCAATCTTCAACGAATGTTCCTTCATGACAAGTGAGAATTCCCCCTGAAAAACGGAATAAAGTTTGAAAATCGAACATAATGAACCGAAATGTGGAATGTAATCTGTTCCCACACACAAACAATATGCAACAAGTAGACGCTTTTGAAAACATGTGGGAAAAAATATGGAAAATCTCCGAACTGAAAAGTGGATTTTTCATAATATTTAACTTTTGTTGTAACATTGTTTTTTTGAAAGTTTTATGTATGTTAAATAAAAAAAACACCAAAAAAAGGTAGGGTAGTGGGCTTTATTTTTTGCTAGATCAATTTATGAAGGCTTATGATATGCATTTTTTTGTTATTTCAGCACAAGTTTTCACGCAAATTGCCAATATTTGAAAGATGATATGCTAATTGTTTGTCTTCTTGTGGTTTAAATCTCATTCTGAAGTTATTTTATCCATATCTTTGGAAGTTCATGTGATACGTTGTAATTAAACCCAACAATTAGACATTTTTTTCCCTAATGAGAACCCATATTTGTCAGGTGCAAAATTATCAGGTTTTTTTGTCTGAATGGCTAAAAAATGTTAAAATATGAATAAATATTTATTTATTTTTCAAACATATCTTCAAATGTCATAAAAGTTTTCCAATATTTTCTATTTTTTTTCAAAACAACTATAGAAGTTCTAGATTAAAATTGATATATATGGACTTTAATATGTTCTTTTTACCCAGTTATATTTCTTAATCAAACATGGCTACTGGACAGCGGCTCACGAAAAATTGGAAGGCGCACGAAAAAATTAGGCCCTTTGTCTAAAACAAATTTAAACCACTTTGTTTTAAATTTGTAAGCATTATAAAAAGGTATAATGACTAAAACGGTTTAATTATCAACAAAATCAGAAGATTTAATAACAATGTAACATTTTTTTTTTTTTTTTTTAAAATGTCAACTTCTCAGTTCAGTACATCCTTAAGTCAAAATGTTTTCATTTGCAGTAACGCTTCAAAAAGCGTCTGTAGGTGGGACAGAGTTGAAACTTCCGATATACTAATTATATTACAAGGAATAACTATCGTGAATGTTTAACCGTTATTTCAATCAAACCCAAATGTTAATTCTTTATTGATAGAAAGTACTTATTAGGAGTAGATCAGTTGCAGTTGGAGACAGAGCAGGTCTGTCGTTTTTATCAAGTAAGAGAGCCTACATGAGGCAGTGCATGAAAGAAAGGTTGCATTTCTAAACACTACATATCTTCAGATAAACCTGTCAATACTTTTCGTCTTTTAATAATCTAAAAGGCTAACGTAAATAATATATGAATGGCGTAGATATTTATACGACTGTGCGGAAGCACGGGCTTATCTGGTTCTACGCTTTCCTCAAAAGTTAACTTGTACCTTTTCCCAAGAGAGGCCCCGTAGTGTCTGCACGAGGTCATAAAACTTGGCATGTGTCAAGTTCTTTCTGCCATTTCTAGTCCATTGTATTTACTTCATTCCAAGAACTTTCTATGCGTGTAATGGTTATTCGAGGAAAACATTCAAAGAGCGAAGGTAATCATCTGTTTATGGATGAAAAGCTCTTTGCTACGAAGTTTTAAAATTGACGTCCGAGAAAACCTGGTATTAGTAATTTACATAATTTATCGATCTAAATGCAACTGTTTATACAGCTGAAAGACCTCTAGAAGTTCGGTCTCGTATTGAATTACATTTTTCTCAAAATTTACAAATGAAAACATTCGTTTTCAAAAAAGCTAATAAGAAGAGTCTACGGTATAATCAATATAATGTTGGATAGACGATACAAAAAACAATCCAAGTTATTTCAAAGCTACGAAATTCAAGCATGGTTAATCGTTTAATAAACTATAATAATATTTAAAAAAAATAGACTAAGGCTCGGCGAATCGCAACTACATGGCTTCCATATCTGTTTTAGCAATTACTATATAAGATATCTTGGATATATTTTTGGATTGGAATTTCATACTGTAATATCTGTTTCTTCGTTCTATTTACTAATAGTTCTATGAAACATAATGTTTATACTTAACTGTTACGCTGTCTCTCTTGAAATATGCATTGATTGCCACTGTTATATTAAATTTTACTAACTTTTCTAAAAATGGACCGGCCCGATGATCAACATGGAAGAGTCGACTTTGTGTGAAATTCAGCATTGAAAGGGTTTCACCATTTCCCATGAGCAGACGCAAGTTGACGGATCTGAAGTAGCCGTCTTTTGAAAACATTTTGCCAAATTTTCATGCCCTATTGCTTGGTTTTGCTACAATGTTTTCAACTGGTTTGTTTTAACCTATTACTTCACACAGACGACATTTGACACCTGCACTTGAACATGACTTTTGAAAACATTGCAATAAAAGGTGAAATTGCTCAAAACGAGCAATTTCATCTTTTATAGCTATGTTTTCAACTCGATATCAATATACATTTTTCAGTTTTCTATATTGTTGAAATTGTTCGTCTGATGTTTTTAAAGCAGACGTTCTTTGAGAAAAGTCATGTGAAGTAATGGGTTAATATATATATATCAACCGGTCCATTTTAAAAAGTGCAAAGTTGACTAATGTGAACAGTATAGATCCATATCAGTCTGTGTCAAGATCTACACAATTCACATATTACTTGCATAATGTGTTAGAAGCTTCTGTCAACAGTGTAGATCCATATCAGTCTGTGTCAAGATCTACACAATTCACATATTACTTGCATAATGTGTTAGAAGATTCTGTCAACAGTGTAGATCCATATCAGTCTGTGTCAAGATCTTCACAATTCACATATTACTTGCATAATGTGTTAGAAGATTCTGTCAACAGTGTAGATCCATATCAGTTTGTGTCAAGATCTACACAAATCACATATTACTTGCATAATATGTAAGAAGCTTCTGTCAACAGTGTAGATCTATATCAGTCTGTGTGAAGATCTACACAATTTACATATTACTTACATAATGTGTCAGAAGCTTCTGTCAACAGTGTAGATCCATATCAGTCTGTGTCAAGATCTTCACAATTCACATATTACTTACATAATGTGTTAGAAGATTCTGTCAACAGTGTAGATCCATATCAGTCTGTGTCAAGATCTTCACAATTCACATATTACTTGCATAATGTGTTAGAAGATTCTATCAACAGTGTAGATCCATATCAGTCTGTGTCAAGATCTTCACAATTCACATATTACTTACATAATGTGTTAGAAGATTCTATCAACAGTGTAGATCCATATCAGTCTGTGTCAAGATCTACACAATTCACATATTACTTGCATAATGTGTTAGAAGATTCTGTCAACAGTGTAGATCCATATCAGTCTGTGTCAAGATCTACACAATTCACATATTACTTGCATAATGTGTTAGAAGATTCTGTCAACAGTGTAGATCCATATCAGTCTGTGTCAAGATCTACACAATTCACATATTACTTGCATAATGTGTTAGAAGATTCTATCAACAGTGTAGATCCATATCAGTCTGTGTCAAGATCTTCACAATTCACATATTACTTACATAATGTGTTAGAAGATTCTATCAACAGTGTAGATCCATATCAGTCTGTGTCAAGATCTACACAATTCACATATTACTTGCATAATGTAATTTTTTATTATTTTCTTTTCGTCACAATGTCTTCAACTCTATTCAATTGTTATATTTTTACTTATAAACATCATTTGTTTGCCTAGATGATTTAAAATATGTTCAGACGCTTTCTGACGCCCATGCAGCATACGACTTTTTAAAAACATTGTGGCAAAAGTAGAAATTGCTCATGATGAGCAATTTCTCCTATTATCACAATGTTTTCAATTGTATTCAATAAGTTATCGTTCAATCTTGGAGAGTTTCCATGCTGTTTACTAAATGTTTGCAAACTTGTCTGTTGCAGAATTGCTGTAAATTTGCTGTATGTGGGAAAAGGTTAAATAACAATAGGAACTCATACAATTATTAACGTAATTCGACTATTCCTAGACTACATGTTATTAGACCCCCTCCCCATCGACAGACTAGGACTCAAGACTCGGTCAAGCGTTCCGATGCTTGACAACAGTCATTGTGAGTAGTTTCTTTAGTCTTCCACAAATAGCCTTAATAGTATGTAGGTAACGACACACCTATTGAATTCCTTCTTTCTTTTCATGTAAATCAACAAGTTTTAACCCTCAATAAGCGTTATACAGGTAGACCTCTCACTCAAAATATCATTAACAAGAAATACCTCTTAGCTTCAACATAATCAAAAGAAAATGAGGGTTGGGGGTCATGCATTATGCAAGAAAGAAATCACCCCGCGAAGATGGTTACCGTCATTTTGAACGAAATCCGGCTGGGACGAAACTAGTTGTTCACATACTCTACTCTACTTTTACTTTTAAGTAATGTCAAAATACTAAATATCATCAAATAATACATTTCAAGTACATCCTATACATATCTACAAGGAATTTAATCTCAATGACATATCGAGGGCTTGTAAGTTTGACTCCTTTGTAAACAATGCAAATTTAGATGCCATTGCTCAGAACGAGCAATGGCACCTAAATTTCCATTGTTTACCAAGAAAAATGATTTAACGCTTATAAAGACTTTATGGCGAGGTGATTAACCTTGGTAAAGAAATATTGATTTTAGTTACAACCGTTTCACGCCAAGCCTTCGATATATATTCATTGCATTCTGGTGAAGGTATACACTCCTTTCTACACAAACAAAGTATTTAAGGGACTATTTGGTATGGCCGCGGATGCATTTTGGCGTAATTTGACCTGTATGGGAATCTAGCAAGTTGCCCACGATGAATGATGTATGGTTGATTGATTGGGGTTTAACGCCGTTCTTTTTACAATTTCTCAGTTATATCACGGCGGCCAGTTCACCTACTCATGCATTTCCTGGTTTTCTCACACCAGTACTCCACACAACAATCTTCCCAAGCAGCTGGCTGCTTTTCCACATAGACTTAGCCCATTGGTGGAAGACGAATGACGCATGTCGCATTGACTTTGAATGCTGTATGGAGTAACGGGTTGATACAATTGGGATATAATTCGTTTAAGTGACACGTTTTTTCTCATAAGATAGATGAATCCCCATCCGTTTCATAGCGGACAGGTGGCGTATGAGTCGTTCCGTGAGAAAACCAACATTGTGGAATCTGCGTAAAGTATCGACCCAGATCAGCCTAAGCATGCCGCGTAGGCTAACCCGGACAGACACCTTTCGCCTCCTGTGGATTTTCTGTTTCAGGAATTATTACTCTATACCTCTATCCCCCTGAGACGGAATGTGTCGGCCCGGATTAGCTTGTGCGGAGGCTGAACTGGGTCGATGCATTACGCAGAGTCAATGATGTTGGTTTTCTCGCGGGACGGTGGCATAGAGGAGAATTTTATGCGAGTGTCACTTATATAATAATGTAATTTACTATAAATGTTATTTTGTCATAATTGTGAATGTGCCTAGAATAATTAGAATAGTCTAATGATAATTTAATATTGCTCTAAAATATGTTAACCCGTACCCACTTATACCGAATCTGTAAATCACGACTATGAAATCATATTAACTAACATAAGATAAATTCTAATATATTAAGGTAAACATAATTGATAAGAGTTTAAGAAATTGTGGCAAAAGGGGAAAGTGCTAAATTCCTCTAAAGCTTTCCCTCATATAGACACTTTCTGACTCCTCTTCAGCGGACGGCTTTTTGAAAACATAGTCACAAAAGAAGAAATTGTGGCAAAAAGGGAAAGTGCTAAATTCCTCTAAAGCTTTCCCTCATATAGACGCTTTCTGACTCCTCTTCAGCGGACGGCTTTTTGAAAACATAGTCACAAAAGAAGAAATTGTGGCAAAAGGGGAAAGTGCTCAATTCCTCTTAAGCCTTTCCCTCATATAGACGCTTTCTGACGCCTCTGCAGCAGACGGCTTTTTGAAAACATAGTGACAAAAGAAGAAATTGCTCAAAACGAGTAATTTCTCGTTTTGACACAATGTTTTCCACTTTTAGTCATAGGTTATCCATTCAATTAAAGAGATTTTCTAGTTTTTGACAAAACTATGTTCAAAGTCGTCTGCTGCAGAATTGTCGTATGAGGGAAAGGGTTAAAGGTGCATTTTGAAAAAATTGTGGCAAAAGAAGAAATTGCTCAAAACGAGCAATTTCTCCTTTTGACACAATGTTTTCCACTTTTAGTCATAGGGTTATCCATTCAATTAAAGAGATTTTCTATTTTTTGACAATACTATGTTCAAAGTCGTCTGCTGCAGAATAAGCCACACTCTCGTTTGAAATAAACTCGACTTGTGAGGAGGTGTCACACTGTATCTGCACGCGAGAAAGGGTTAGGTAAGTAAACGTCAATTTGACGAGACGGACCATGTGTTCCCCTCAGCGTTGATGGATTTACCAAACGTGTATAGAACAAGCATCCAGAACGCTACAGGCATACCGTCATTTTATCAAAGGAGAAATCAGGCCATTATTCAAAGTTGCCATCACAATCCGCACCCTGAATGTTTTGTTTTGACTGATGATACAGCGTCTACAATAAACTGTACTTAAGTGAATAAGTCATATATTAATTTATTATCTTTAGAGACTAAGCCTATTGGTTGTGGGACCTCTTTAGCTCTTTCCTACATAAAATACGCTTTCTGACGCATCTGCAGCAGACGACTTTTCATTAATGTGTGTGAAGTTGGCTCTGTGATCGGTCATCGGCCATCGGTGACAACAATCGGAACGCCGACCTGGAACACCGAGCTCGGCCATCGGTGTTCGAATTTATATATCAATTTGAACGTCGACCTGGAATATCGAGCTCGCCCATCGGAATTCGAACTTTTATAGTAATCTGAACGCCGAGCTCGGCCATCGGTGTTCGAATTTATATAGCAAATTGAACGCCGACCTGGAATATCGAGCTCGGTCATCGGAATTCGAATTCTATAGTAATCTGAACGCCGACCTGGTACACCGAGCTCGGCCATCGGTGTTCGAATTTATATAGCAAATTGAACGCCGACCTGGAATATCGAGCTCGGTCATCGGAATTCGAATTATATAGTAATCTGAACGCCGACCTGGTACACCGAGCTCGGCCATCGGTGTTCGAATTTATATAGAAATTTGAACGCCGACCTAGAATATCGAGCTCGTCCATCGGAATTCGAATTCTATAGTAATCTGAACGCCGACCTGGTACACCGAGCTCGGCCATCGGTGTTCGAATTTATATAGCAATTTGAACGCCGACCTGGAATATCGAGCTCGGCCATCGGAATTCGAATTTATACAGTAATTTGAACGCCGACCTAGTACACCGAGCTCGGATATCGGTGTTCGAATTTATATAGCAATTTGTACGCCGACCTGGAATATCGAGCTCGGCCATCCGAATTCGAAATTATATAGTAATCTGAACGCCGACCTGGAACACCGAGCTCTGCCATCGGAATTCGAATTTATATAGCAATTTGAACGCCGACCTGGAATATCGAGCTCGGCCATCGGAATTCGAATTTATACAGTAATCTGAACGCCGACCTAGTACACCGAGCTCGGCCATCGGTGTTCGAATTTATATAGTAATCTGAACGCCGACCTGGTACACCGAGCTCGGCCATCGGTGTTCCAATTTATATATCAATTTGAACGCCGACCTGGTACACCGAGCTCGGCTATCGGTGTTTGAATTTATATATCAATTTGAACGCCGACCTGGAATATCGAGCTCGTCCATCGGAATTCGAATTCTATAGTAATCTGAACGCCGACCTGGTACACCGAGCTCGGCCATCGGTGTTCGAATTTATATAGCAATTTGAACGCCGACCTGGAATATCGAGCTCGGCCATCGGAATTCAAATTTATACAGTAATTTGAACGCCGACCTAGTACACCGAGCTCGGATATCGGTGTTCGAATTTATATAGCAATTTGTACGCAGACCTGGAATATCGAGCTCGGCCATCGGAATTCGAAATTATATAGTAATCTGAACGCCGACCTGGAACACCGAGCTCTGCCATCGGAATTCGAATTTATATAGCAATTTGAACGCCGACCTGGAATATCGAGCTCGGCCATCGGAATTCGAATTTATACAGTAATCTGAACGCCGACCTAGTACACCGAGCTCGGCCATCGGTGTTCGAATTTATATGGTCATCTGAACGCCGACCTGGTACACCGAGCCCGGCCATCGGTGTTCGAATATATATTGTCATTTGAACGCCGACCTGGAATATCCAGCTCGGCCATCAGAATTCAAATTTATATAGTAATCTGAACGCCGACCTGGTACACCGAGCTCGGCCATCGGTGTTCGAATTTATATAGCAATTTGAACGCCGACCTGGTACAACGAGCTCGGCCATCGGTGTTCGAATTTATATATCAATTTGAACGCCGACCTGGAATATCGAGCTCGGCCATCGGAATTCGAACTTTTATAGTAATCTGAACGCCGACCTGGTACACCGAGTTCGGCCATCGGTGTTCGAATTTATATAGCAATTTGAACGCCGACCTGGAATATCGAGCTCGGTCATCGGAATTCGAATTTATACAGTAATCTGAACGCCGACCTAGTACACCGAGCTCGGCCATCGGTGTTCGAATTTATATAGTAATCTGAACGCCGACCTGGTACACCGAGCTCGGCCATCGGTGTTCGAATTTATATATCAATTTGAACGCCGACCTGGTACACCGAGCTCGGCCATCGGTGTTCGAATTTATATATCAATTTGAACGCCGACCTGGAATATCGAGCTCGTCCATTGGAATTCGAATTCTATAGTAATCTGAACGCCGACCTGGTACACCGAGCTCGGCCATCGGTGTTCGAATTTATATAGCAATTTGAACGCCGACTTGGAATATCGAGCTCGGCCATCGAAATTCGAATTTATACAGTAATTTGAACGCCGACCTAGTACACCGAGCTCGGATATCGGTGTTCGAATTTATATATCAATTTGAACGCCGACCTGGTACACCGAGCTCGGCCATCGGTGTTCGAATTTATATATCAATTTGAACGCCGACCTGGAATATCGAGCTCGTCCATCGGAATTCGAATTCTATAGTAATCTGAACGCCGACCTGGTACACCGAGCTCGGCCATCGGTGTTCGAATTTATATAGCAATTTGAACGCCGACTTGGAATATCGAGCTCGGCCATCGGAATTCGAATTTATACAGTAATTTGAACGCCGACCTAGTACACCGAGCTCGGATATCGGTGTTCGAATTTATATAGCAATTTGTACGCCGACCTGGAATATCGAGCTCGGCCATCGGAATTCGAAATTATATAGTAATCTGAACGCCGACCTGGAACACCGAGCTCTGCCATCGGAATTCGAATTTATATAGCAATTTGAACGCCGACCTGGAATATCGAGCTCGGCCATCGGAATTCGAATTTATACAGTAATCTGAACGCCGACCTAGTACACCGAGCTCGGCCATCGGTGTTCGAATTTATATAGCAATTTGAACGCCGACCCGGAATATCGAGCTCGGCCATCGGAATTCGAATTTATACAGTAATCTGAACGCCGACCTAGTACACCGAGCTCGGCCATCGGTGTTCGAATTTATATAGTAATCTGAACGCCGACCTGGTACACCGAGCTCGGCTATCGGTGTCCGAATTTATATAGCAATTTGAACGCCGACCTGGTACACCGAGCTCGGCCATCGGTGTTCGACTTTATATATCAATTTGAACGCCGACCTGGAATATCGAGCTCGGCCATCGGAATTCGAAATTTTATAGTTATCTGAACGCCGACATGGTACACCGAGCTCGGCCATCGGTGTTCGAATTTATATAGCAATTTGAACGCCGACCTGGAATATCGAGCTCGGTCATCGGTATTCGAATTTATACAGTAATCTGAACGCCGATCTGGTACACAGAGCTCGGCCATCGGTGTTCGAATTTATATAGCAATTTGAACGCCGACCTGGAATATCGAGCTGAGCCATCGGAATTCGAATTTATATAGTAATATGAACGCCGATCTGGTACACTGAGCACGGCCATCGGTGTTCGAATTTATACAGCAATCTGAACGCCGACCTGGTATATCGAGCTGAGCCATCGGAATTCGAAGATATATAGAAATCTGAATTATTTTTTAATACACCCGTTTTGAAAAAAAACGGGACGTATTATCGCCAGGCGTTGTCCGTCCGTCTGTCTGTCTGTCCGTCCAATTTTGTCTGGCCTACTCCTCCTACACCGTTTAAGATATTGATACCAAACTTCGTAGAAATAATCAACAGCACATGATATTATGTGCGCGAAAAAAGGGATAACTTCTTATATATTTCCCAGAGTTTTGCCCCTTTTTAGACTTAACAAATGTTGTCCGGCTTACTCCTCTTACACCGTATAAGATATTGATGCCAAACTTGGTAGAAATAATCACACGCACATGATATTGTGTGCGCCTAAAAAGGAGGTAGCTCAGTACCTATTTCCCAGAGTTATGCCCCTTTTTAGACTTAAGAAAATTCCTAAATTCACATTTCCTTCAATATCTCTAGAACTGTTACAGATATTATTTAGAAAATTTACATTTGTGTTTAGTATCAAATTCATATTTACTTAAATATCTTTTGCTTCAAAACTAACTCTGCATAAATACTGAAAAGGATTTCAAACTGTACCATATTTATGCTTTTTGATAATATATAATACTACTTTACGGAATTTGTGACACTTCTCTGGATACTAAGTTGTCAAAATAGGTTTCTGTACCATCTGTACTATGGTTATGCCTTTAGTTTTCTGTAATTTCGTGTAACACTAATATGTTTTAGTGTAACACTAATATGTTTTAGTGTAACACTAATATGTTTTAAAAGAAGAACTATGGTGAATTGATATCATATAAACAATATAAATGACTCTTAGATATTACACCATGTCAATTAATGTTCGGTATACTATTTCACAATCAGTGAATACAAATATAGTTTAAGCAACACGAAAACCGACATTCGGAGATTGTGAGAGTAATTGAAATAAACCTCAAAGTCTAATCTTTAAATTCGATTGTTGGTCAGAGCGCTTCTCAAGAAGCTTTTGGAATGCATAGACGATTTTATAGCGAATATGAAAGATCTTGATCAGACTGCAGCCTGATCTGGATATTCGCTGGATTGAAAGTCCAGAAGATCGGTTTTCGAATTGCCTGCCCCATTTTCTAGTTAAAATGTATTTGAGCAGTGCGAATCTCACATAAGGTCCTTTGTGAAAAGTCTAGAGTCAGGTCAGTCGGCTATTCAGCGCTGTATTGTCTGAATCTGAACTGTTTGCAGAACACGTTTAGAACCTCCTAAGAAACAACCTTTGATTAAACAACATACATTGTAATGAGATATATAAGTATGAATGAGTAAACTGATCTTTAACCTAGCTTGTTTCAAATAGCTTAACGTTGGTTTTCGTAGAACCCGACTCATATGTAATTACCTTAATCATTTATTTCTTTTATTTTAATTTGTTCGGGGATGCAAGCAAATGTCCGTTTTTGGATATGTTTGCTTTGGTGTAGTTGATCTAAATATATTTTGATGAACACATACGTATAAGCAATCACTAACAGTTGGGCACATCTGTATATACTACCATGAAAGACGAAATACGCTTTTCTAAATGATAGACATGTTCCCCATTATGGTTTGACCACATTTCCGGTACATTGACTGACTTTGACTCTACATTGCTTGAATATATATACCAGTCTAAAAACACCTTCTAGATCCGCATCAGCCTGCGCTGTGTAATCTGGATCTACACTTGTCGTACACACACGCATTAGTTTTTTAAGTAACTTCTGTGAAGTAGTAAACCTTCGAATGATAAACTAGTAGCAAGGATGCACAGATTGACACCCTTTCCGAAATGCTATAAGGTTCATTTTCGTAGAGCGAATCTGTACCACTTGGCTTCTTTTCTGTCTTTAAAGGGCATAGGTATATACTAACAGGAAAAGTATGTTGTAATAAGTTTTCATCAATTTGTATTTTCTACTCACAGCCTTTGAAAATTAAAATTTCGGTTGACATACGGTCTCGCGAGATATTAATTTTCTAACGTTGTATACAATCATCCGCATGCAAATGAATAGAACATTCAATTTGATGTGATAATGTTTACTAATATTGTTTCAGTTATTTCAATTAATGTGCATGGATAAATAAATATACACGTAATTAGTTAAGAAATTAGCACTGTGTGATGTGGCTTTGCAGCAGCGGCTTCGTGCGCGGCTAGAGCGTTCAACTCACGTGACAAAATCCCGGTCGCAGACACAGGCTCTCTGCAAGTTTTCCATTCCCGTGACAACACCGGGATCGAACGGTACCGTCTCGGGCCGTCAGTGTTCCACTCCCGTGACACATACAATGGCAAAGTAATACTCGGTGTTATGGCCTTGCAGGAGCAGCCAGAGTTATCCATTCCCCTGACAAAACCGGGCTTGCACGGTCTTGTCTCGGGTCGTTCTACTCCCGTGACACTTACAAGGGGAAATTAGCACTCGGTGATTTAGCCTTGCAGGAGCGGTCAGACCCATTCAATTTCTATAACAAACCGAATGCTGATGGCCGAGCACAGAATTTCCGGTCGGTATTCAGTGTGCAATTAAATTCGAACGCCGATGTCCTCACTCGGTCTAAATTGCTATAGAAATTCTAATGCTGATGGCCAAGCTCGGGATTCTAGGTCAGCGTGACAAACTGCGGGCGCAGAGGCAGACTCGCTGCAAGCGTTATATTCCCGTGACAACACTGGGCATACAGCCTAGTCCCGCGCCGTTCAACTCCCGATACACACTCCGGGCACACATACTTTTATCGGGCCTTGGCAAACGCCGGACGCAGACTCTCTGCAAGCGTTATATTCCTGTGACAACACCGGGCACACAGTTACGTATCAGGTCGTTCCACTCCCGTGACAAACTCCAGCCGCAATAGCAGGCTCTCTGCAAGCGTTCCATTCTCTTGCTATATAAATTTGAACACCGATGGCAGAGCTCGGTGTTCCAGGTCGGCGTTCAGATTGCTATATACATTCGATGGCCGAGCTAGGTGTACCAGGTCGGCGTTCAGATTACTATAGAATTCGAATTCCGATGGCCGAGCTCGATATTCCAGGTCGGCGTTCAAATTGCTATATAAATTCGAACACCGATGGGTGAGCTCGATATTTCAGGTCGGCGTTCAGATTGCTATATTAATTCGAATGCCGATGGGCGAGCTTGGTGTTCCAGGTCGGCATTCAGATTACTATATAAATTCGAATTCCGATGGCCGAGCTCGATATTCCAGGTCGGCGTTCAAATGACTATATAAATTCGAACACCGATGGCCGAGCTCGATATTCCAGGTCGGCGTTCAAATTGCTATATAAATTCGAACACCGATGGCCGAGCTCGATATTCCAGGTCGGCGTTCAAATTGCTATATAAATTCGAACACCGATGGGCGAGCTCGATCTTCCAGGTCGGCGTTCAAATTGCTATATAAATTCGAACACCGATGGCTGAGCTCGGTGTACCAGGTCGGCGTTCAAATTGCTATATAAATTCGAACACCGATGGGCGAGCTCGATATTCCAGGTCGGCGTTCAAATTGCTATATAAATTCGAACACCGATGGCCGAGCTCGGTGTACCAGGTCGGCGTTCAGATTACTATAGAAATTCGAATTCCGATGGCCGAGCTCGATATTCCAGGTCGGCGTTCAAATTGCTATATAAATTCGAACACCGATGGCCGAGCTCGGTGTATCAGGTCGGCGTTCAGATAACTGTAGAAATTCGAATTCCGATGGCCGAGCTCGATATTCCAGGTCGGCGTTCAAATTGCTATATAAATTCGAACACCGATGGCCGAGCTCGGTGTACCAGGTCGGCGTTCCGGTTTTTGTCACCGATGGCCGATGACCGATCACGGAGCCAACTTCACACACATTTTTCATTATGAGTAATTTCCCTATTGGCACAAGGTTTTCAACTTTATTGTTTAACCGTTCTTTAATTTATATACAGTTTCCATGTTTTGACTAAATGTTTCGAAGGTCGCCTGCTGAAGCTTTGTTTCATGTTGGAAAGGGTTAAAGAAATATTACAGTTACATAATACGTTATTCAAATTGATTATAACATGGTTTAGGTGAACAATAGAGTAAACGAACTCGTGGGCCTTCGTGCACTCAATCTTGCTGGGAGTAATATCCACTGCATGTTACAACCTTTAGATATGTCAAAGCTCCAGAAGCTCAGTCGGAAGCGACGCGGGCTGTCAATCCAAAGGTTGTGGAAAAGCAGCCAGTTGCTTGAAAGACAGTTGTGTGGAGTACTGTTGTGGGATAGCAATGACACACATGATTAGGTTAACTGGCCGCCGTGATATGCCTGAGCATTTGTTAAAAACGGCGTTAAACCCAAATCGCTCAATCAATTATATATTTCAACAAACATTTTGATATGTTGATCGACTGATTGATTGGAGTATGACGCGATGTCACGGAGGCCAGCTCAATTAACTTTCTCGCATCAGTATTCCACGCAACAATCCTTCCCAGGTAGTTGTCCACCTTCCCACATAAACTATTTAGCTCATTGACGGAAGACGATTTACGCTAGTCACACTAACTGTGAGCAATTATATATAATTAATTCGTTTTGTCAATCAAAGGGAAAAAAAATCTTATGTAAGTTTTCTATACTATTTTTCAAACATTTTCTCCCCGGATTTTGACCATTAGTCCGCTATTTGACTGTTAAAATGAATGTGTTATATGTTTGTGGTATGATGGGCATATTTGCCCTTTTTCCAGAATAAAATCTATCTATAATAATTGAATTACCCAGTAGGGTTTTGAACCCAAGACCTGAATTGAAAACTCTCTCGTTACCAACTAAGCTACCGCACTTTTGCACCAGGCTACATTAACAATGGCAAATCACGTAAACAGTTAATCAGATGGAATCCAGTTTGAAACATTTAAAGTGAACAATTTATTAACTTTAACAGGCAGCGTTTAATGTCTGTCTCAATCGTAATTATGGAATTGGTATGCATGCATTTTTTATTTTTTTATCCAATATTTCATCAATCATTGTATTGAATCTACATCAGTACCAGTGACTTGGCGGCTTCGAAGAGAGGAAGAATGCAGTCTAAGGCTCGTAATCAAATGATCAGTAATGCAATACGGTTTGATTTAACTTTCAGAAAATAAAGTAAAACACAGACTATCACTATACATGCTTCTAGTAGGCGAGAAACTATAATAAATATTTTTTGTTAAAACCGCGGTAGAGCGTCCGCCTCAGGTGAAGGAGGCCGTGGGTTCGATCCTCGGCCGGGTCATACCAATGAATTTAAAAACGGTTGTAATGGCTGCCCTCTATGGCGCTGGGGGTTGCTGGATTATCATTGGCTGGTGTCAGGATAAATGGACAAGTAGTACTGGTAACTTACCCAGGAATCACCGTGATATAACTGAACAATTGTTGAAGCGGATTAAAACACCAACAAATATTTTGTTTGTTTGTTATAACGCTTACATCAGGTTCAAACGAGCCCTTGCCATAGCAACGGTCGAGCGTTTGTAGCGGCGTCATACAATTACGTTTATCTCAAATTTCAATTCATTTGCTCAATAAGTACCAGTGCTCTCTAGGCATCCGCATCGGAAGCGGGAGGTCGGATGTTCGAATATGAAAGATTAATGAGCCAATAGCTTGTTAAATAATTGTACCAGATGATTGCTGGTGTCATAAAAGACAGCGTGCTATGGTGTCTCATATATGAGAAACGGCTGACCCTTTCAACATGAGATGACACAATAATGAATAAACACCTTACACATTACTTTTTAACATTATTAGTAATTCTTGTTATAAACATTTATTATGGAATATAATGATTTATCTCATGACAATGCTTGTATCCGATCTAGTATACCCATTACGTATTTCTTTATATGTAACGTGTGTAATATAACATGACCGAATCACTATTTTTGTATTCATCCACGAATGTTTACGAAATGACTGAAAACGTGTATCCGGTAAACACAAACGTCACAATAGAGGTGAAGGGACCGTTATCGGTCATAAAAATATTTTCTTGTGTGATTATTTAACAGTTTAATATATCTATAGGTGCTACCTATTTACGAAAAAAACGCAAGATAATTATAAACAAAATTTAAAGAGCATATTTTGGCCATAAAAAAGGATTTATAAGTAATTGACAAGACAATATTGCTGTCGTCTATTATTACGAACAGATAAATAAAGTAAAGACTTTCAGAAAATCAAGGAATACATTTATAATGAACGAGGTTAAAACATGAGGGCCAAGATGATCCTTAATTGATCACCTGCATTATGGTAAAGAAGCAAATAGATCAGCACTTTTCTGATGCCACCTGGCGACTGCCTATTTCAAGCAGTCAATATGACTGGAACAAATTATGTAAGGGGTCACATTTCTGCTAAACCCTTTCCCTATTAGAGACGGTTTCTGAGGCCTATGCAACGATTTAGGAAAATATTGTCGCAACAAATACAATTGCTCCTTATGGGAAAGTTATCCTTTTGCCACAATGTTTGATAAATAATTATACTTTGAATGATTGAGTCAATAGCTCATGTATAAGAATTTGGGGTCTTTCATGTTGATACCACTTTTTTGCGGGAAACGACGTCGCTCCATTGACGTTACGCCAAGATGAAGTGTAACGGAAATGACGTCACGTCCTTCTTTGGCTACGATACAGTCAAAATTTAGTTTCGGGCGTAGAAGGCTAATGCTGTCGTTTTTTTGACGAACGGGAAAACATATTTCTTATAGATTTCCATTTATTTTTAACTTTTCGTACACATGTTAATTCCAGCACTTTTATGATCTTAAATATCAATTTAAAAAAAAAAGATTAAAAAGACGACAAATAATTTTCAATCCGTGTTTTTCTGATTATTTATACATACCCAAAATACCGATTTAAAAAAAAATGATTAAAAAGCCGACAATTATTTTCAATCTGTGTTTTACGTCTGCTTTTTATACATATCCAAAATGGCGGCCCCCATGGAAAATCTCACGCCCGTTACCTTTAAGCGAAAAAAAACCATTTATTGGTTTTTTTCGTATTAAGTTTAACATGTTGGGACTATTTTCTGACCCCCGAAAACACGACTTTCTTTTTGTATTTCATCATGTGATAAAAAGAATCTGACATTCGTTGTCTTTTCATAACGTTTTCTTTAACTCGTCCAAGATTTTTTGTATTAAGCTCGCCAAATGCTCGTTTAATTATTGAACTCATTTAATGAAACTTTATATGAAATGGCAACTCATGTTAAACTGTATGAAATTCCTTAATATTTAACACTTTCAGAGCCAGTAGTAATAATGAGTTCTTTTCAAAACAATACATATTCTGGTAAATCAGTTGTAACGAGCTATATTATCAGAAATCAGCATTGTTTGCCGTTAAGTTATAACAATATTCCAAAATTAAATATTACTCTTATTATATGAATAATGCGATCATTGTATGAGAGACTGTTTTGTTGTATACATGAGGAATGTTAGTCGCTACGTCTCGGTCGCTATTCTAAATGGCGGCGATCATTGTATGAGACAGTGCTTTGTTGTATGCATTGGTTATGTAAGACGGTGCGTCTCGGGCTTAATCCTAAATGAAGGCGATCATTGTATGAGACAGTGTTTTATTGTATGCATGGGGAATGTGAGACGATGTCTCTCGAGCTCTATCCCAAATGGCGGCGATCATTGGCCGAGACAGCATTTAGTTGTATGCATGGGGAATGTGAGACGATGTGTCTCGGGCTCTATCCGAAATGGCGGCGATCATTGTCCGAGACAATTTTTTGTTGTATGCAAGGGGAATGTGAGACGATGTGTCTCGGGCTCTATCCTAAATGGCGGCGATCATTTTCAGAGGCAACATTTTATTGTATGTATGGGGAATGTGAGACGATTTGTCTCGGGTTATATCCCCGCTGGCGGCCGTAGTGGTATGATATAGTATTTAATTGTATGCATACGGAATGTGAGACGGTTCGTCTCGGGTTATATCCCCGCTTGTGGCGGTAATTGTATGATATGTAGTATTTAGTTGTATGCATGGGGAATGTGAGACGCTGGCGGCGATCATTGTCCGAAACAGCATTCAGTTGTATGCATGCGGAATGTGAGACAATGTGTCTCGGGTCATTTCCCCGCTGGCGACGACTATTGTATGAGAGACTGGTTTGTTGTATGCATGCGGAATGTGAGACGGTGCGTCTCGGGCACTATCCCACTGGAGACGACTATTGTAGGAGACACTATTGGATGTGAGACGGTGCGTATCGGGCTATGTCACAACGGGAGGCAACCGTTGTATGATTCACTATTTTCTTGTATGCATGGAAGATTCGAGACGGTGCGTTTCTTGTTATATCTTGCTAGCTAGTTTTTTGTATGCAAGGCCAGAGTGAAACGGTGTGTTTCGGGTTTCTATCTAAACTGTCGGCGAATAGTGTATGTGATACAATTTGGTTGTATGCACAGTGAATGTCAGACGGTGCGTCTCGCGATGTGCCAAATTGGCGGTGGTCATTTTGTGCGTCACCGTGTTTCGTATGCAGTGGGAATGTGAAATGGTATGCAAAGGCGCAAACAAACAAAATGCATGTAGGAACGGGTTAAGTTTGGTTTCTGGTAAAATCCAGCCCAATTACAGTTGGAAGTCGACAGATAAAGTTCCCAAATGAACTTTCATTGAAGAATCAATCATCTCAAGTGTTAATTTAGCTCTTAGACGATCGATCAACGGCTCAAACTTGTGAGTTCTACTGGTGTTTAACACAATTCAACAGGAACGAATTATTGCATTTATTTCAATATTTGAGCCGTCCCGCGAGAAAACCAACATTGTGAACTCTGCGTAAAGTATCGACCCGGATCAGCTAAAGCATGCGGCGTAGGCTAACCAGGACAGACACTTTTCGCCTCCTGTGGATTTTCTGTTTCAGGAATCATTACTATATAACTCTATCCCTCTGAGGCGGAAGCTGTCGGCCCGGAGTAGCCTGCGTTGATCTAGGTCGATATATTACACAGAGTCCATAATGTTGGTTTTCTCGCGGGACGGCTCATTTTACGAAAGCAATCTGTGTGATATATTATTGTGAGTCGTCAAATTGAAAATATCCAATCGTTGTCGATCGAATTTACGCAAAATCTATTCCCCGGTGTGTGTATTTGTGTATATGAATATGTATATATATATATGTATAAATATGTATGTGTATATATGTGTGTGTGTGTATATATATGCATATATGCATACTGTGACTTCTTAAAATCTGTGTTATATTATGTAAAGATTGATTTTCAATTGCCATATCATTTTATGTATAGAAACTAGTCCAATTACTTTTGGTTAACAGTTGATATAATGAATGTATTCAATTAATCTCCGGAGGAAATAAAGAAAATGAATGAATACTACTACTATTTCTACTACTACTACAACTACTACCACTATTACTACTATTACTACTACTACTACTACTACTACTACTACTACTACTACTACTACTACTACTACTACTACTACTACTACTACTACTACTACTACTACTACTACTACTACTACTCCTTATACTACTACTTCTACTACTACTACTACTACTACTACTACTACTACTACTACTACTACTACTACTACTACTACTACTACTACTACAACTACTACTACTACTACTACTACTACTACTACTACTACTACTACTACTACTACTACTACTACTACCACTACTACTACTACTACTTCTACTCTACTGCTACTACTACTACTACTACTACTACTACTACTACTACTACTACTACTACTACTACAACAACTACTACTATTACTACTACTACTACTTTTACTGCTGATTATTGAACTAATTAAGGCTATTTATAATTGAGACATGAATTTGTGATCAAACAACTTTTGTGCACGCTTTCCAGCCAACCTGGAATAAGAAGGCGATTTCCATCAGTTGAAGACAATAAACCCAGATGATAAAACCCCATTGTCTCAAACAAAATAAAACAGAATATAGAACTACTCTCACTTTGTGTCAATACTGAATTAATTTATAATAAGATAGGACTTAATCCTCTAATTCTTTGCACACAAATTCCACAAACTTTGTTCAGTGCGGGGCACCTGCTATCGTTGTTATAACCATAAGACACAGTGTGTGCATATCGGAGTGGAATTATCATAGAAAATAATTGAGATATTGAGAGTCGGCCACTTCGGGACAAGAAAACGTGCCTGTTCAGTGATACCGTATTTTAGTCCAGGTTTTCGTACTACGTTCAACGAGGGGTTTTCAGTGGGTTTTATAGAGCATAGTAAACGAGTATTGGAATTAGTGTGATATTGCGTGGAATTTTCGACGGATAAATTTTGTATAATAGATCTATCTACTAGTTAGTCTTCAGTTTTCTTTCTTGGAAAAAGAAAAAAGAGACGGATTAAAAAACTGTGTGTTTTTGTTTGTTTAATTCTCGGTGATTAATTGCTAAATGGTAAGTACGTTTTTTAACTGTTAAATTTCGCTTTTGATAACAATAACACTTTCCCACATGCAGACGCCTTTTGACGTCACTACAGGAGACGACTTTTGAATACATTGTGGCAAAAGAAGAAATTGCTGATATTAAGCAATTTCTCTTTTTTTGTCACAATTGTTCCAACTTTATTCGATAATTATTATATCATTTATATGTATTTTCATTGGTCGATTGCTGAACATTTCTTGTGTGTCAGAAATTGTTAAGAACGAATATATTTTCGGATTTTCATTTTATTGTCTACATACTTTCGAAATACCATGATATATTAGTGAAATGGTATTATTTCCATCGTCCTTTCGTCTGTATGTCTCTATGTCCATTTGTTTTACTTTTTGATACAATAGAGTCCATATCCTTCTCCCGGTTATTAAAGATTTTATGAAGTTTGCAAATATAGTTTAGAAAGATGAAAGGTTAGAGCCTGTTGAACTTTCGCGCAAATTCCATTAATTTGATAGTAAGTTAATCAATCTTCGTTAATTAACCCTTTCCCACATATACACGGTTTTTGACACCTCTGCACCAGATGACGTTTGGAAATATTGTGGCCAAAGGAGAAATTGCTCATAATGAGCAATTTCTCCTTTTGCCGTACTGTGTTCAACTCTTTTCAATAATCAAACGTTTGTTTATAGAGTACACTATATTTTAAACCTGATGTTGTTTTCGAAGTCGCCTAATGCATATTTCTTGTATGCAGGAAAGGGTAAAACCGTCAAAAAGATTATGAAAATTGATTGAGATCGAATTAATTAATCCGATTCTCAGACTTGTACAGATTTGTATCAATGACGTTTGAATTAAAAAGTTTCAATTTGTTACTCAATCATCCTTAACCCTTTCCGTCATACGACAATTCTGCAGAAGACGACTTTGAGCGTATTTTGTCAAAACATAGAAATTCTCCATAATTGAATGGATAACCTATGACTAAAAGTGGGAAAACATTGTGGCAAAAGGAGAAATTGCACGTTTTGTGCAATTTTTTTTCAATATGTTTTTAAAAAGCCGTCTGCTGCAGAGGCGTCCGAAAGCGTTTATATGAGGAAAAGGGTTAAAATAACACTCACAGATCATGGCTGTTCGTGTGATGTTGCACCGTGTATTTGTTTCAACACGCAACAAAAACAGTCTATCAAATTGATCAAACTTTGTTAACCCTTTCCCAGAAATAGACGCTTTCTGACGCCTCTTTAGCAGACGACTTTTGAAAATGTTGTGACAAAAGGAGAAAATCCTCAAAACGAGCAATGTCTCCTTTCGCCACAACATTTACTACTTTTTCCAGTAATTTATTCCTTAATTTATAGAGATTTTCTATATTTAAGCAGTCATCTGCTGCAGATTTGCTGTATTAGGAAAGGGTTAAATATTAGGAAATGGTAAGTTAGCGCCCTGTAAGAATTGTATTTGCATTTGATATTTTTTTAAATAATACATTTTATGTTATATATTTTGTGCTTCGAAATATGAAACGATAATTATCTAATTAATAATACCTCATTAAAAATAAAGAATGTGCTCATTAGCAAACATACCATAACTGTCAATGGATACTTCTTTAAATTTGCACCGTGGTTTTTTAGGCAACAAAAATACTACCAAAATCAAAAAGAAATTTCATATAGAATATTTAAAACACCACGTTAAAACGGAAAAACTTGTTTCATATATTCAACACAAGAATACAGTATCTTTTCGAAAACTTTTTTGTTTCTTTTAGCGCGTAAATTCTACCGAAATAGAATACATTGCATGCATTTCCTAATTCACAGGTCATTTCACCTCAGCCACAGTTGCAAACATAATTTGTCATTGCAATAATAATCCCTTCTTCAAAGACGACATATTTTCATTAAACGATTTTGAAAATATCTTGGCAAAAAAACTATCAAGAGCTATACTTAATAAAACATGATTATTAAAAAGTGTTGAAAACATTTTGGTAAAATGAAAATATGCTCATCATGATAAAAAAATTGTCCTTTTACTACAATGGTTTCAAAAGTCTATTACAGATGCGTCAAAGAGTATCTACGTATATATGGAATATGATTGACACCACATGTTCCATCCGATACGTTGGAACGTGCTAGCTGTTAGTGTATGTTTAAAAGCACGAAGACACTTGAAATATTTAACTTTATATTCCGGACCCTTGGTATTTACAGTTTTAATTGACTTTTATTTACTACGGCTTATTCTTGAAGTTCTAACCCTTTTTCCACATACAGACGCTTTCTGACGCATCTGTAGCAGACGACTTTTGAAAACATTGTGGCAATTGAAGGATTTGCGTATTATGATAAATGTCTCCTTTTCCCACAATGTTTTCAACTCTATTATTACTTATTTTACTTTCGTTAATTGAGATTTCTTTTTTATATTTTTGCCTAGATGTATCCAAAGTCGTCTGATGCTGGCTTGTTGTATGTTGGAATGGGTTGAAAGCACGGAGGCACTTAGAATATTAGAATTTAAAATTAGGACCCTTGAAAGCTTGAGTTTTATTAAATACGGGTTATTCTTGATGCTTTAACCTTTTCCCTCATACGACAATTCTGCAGCAGAAGACTTTGAACATATTTCGTCAAAAAAAAGAAAATTTCTACAATTGAATGGATAACCTATGACTGAAAGTGGAAAACATTGTGACAAAAGAAGAAATTGCTCGTTTTCTTCTTTTGTCACTATGTTTTCTAAAAGCGGTCTGCTACAGAGGCGTCAGAAAGCGTCTATATGAGGGAAAGGGTTAAATACGTTTTATCTTATAAGTTATAACCAATAGATGTTATCTACATATTAATATGTCGACTAATTATATGAAGTTTTGCAAAGAAAAAAAAAAAATCAAATATCCGGGCACATAATTATTATATCAATATACTAGACTTTAATTTCTCAATTTGTCCCAGAAATGAATATCGGTAGATAACATCATAGAAAAAAAAGAAGAAGAAAAATATGCAACTTTTTTTTTATTTAAAAATTACATTTATAGTTTTATATCATTTTCCACTTGCAGACGCATGTTTAGGCCTCTCTAGTAGACGACAGTTGAAAGCATTTTGGCAAAAGGAGAAATTGCTCATAATGAGTATATTCTTCGTTTACTACAATGTTGGCCAGCTCTATTCAAGAATCATACTCTCATTAATAGAGATTTCTCCAACTTGTGTCTTAGTGTTTTCAAAGTCGTTTGAAAGTCTGTTGTATGGAGAACTGGTGTGGGAAAGTCAGGGAAACACATGAATATGTGAACTGGCCGCCGTGAAAAGACTGAAATAATGTTTAAAACGGTATTAAACCAAAATCAATCGAAACGTTTGGGATGGTCAATTAGACCCTAAATCGATATACGCGGCTGATATATATGAGCCGTTCCACGAGAAATCCATCATTATTGACTCTGCGTAATGTATCGATCCAGATCAGCCTGCGCAGTCCGCGCAGGCTAATCCGGACCGACACATTCCGTCTCAGGGCGATAGAGGTCAAAAGTAATGATTCCTGAAACAGAAAATCCACAGGAGGCGAAAAGTATATATCCGGGTAAGCCTGTGCGGCATGTTTAGGCTGATCCGTGTCGATACATTACGCAGAGTCAATAATGTTGGTTTTCTCGTGGAATGGCTCATATATATAGATATGAGCCGTTCCACGAGAAAACACATATTGTGGACACTTTTTACATCCTGTGGATTTTCTGTTGCAGGAATCATTACTTTATTCCTTTATCCTCCTGAGACGGAATGTGTCGGCCCGGATAAGCCTGCGCGGACTGCGCAGGCTGATCTGTGCCGCTACATTACGCAGAGTCCATACTGTTGGTTTTCTTTAACCTTCAGGAAGGTACATTTTCCCTACTTTTAAATGAAAATATCCGACTAATGTGAGGCGTCCACGGCCAATAAACCCTTTTATATGCCTACAGCAGACGGCTTTGAAAACATACCCGCAGAGCCATTGAACATCTCTATAAATGTAGGTACAATTAAATACAAAAATAAATTGTGACTAACGGAAAAAAATGCTATTTTTTGAGCAATTTCTACGTTTGTTTACAATGTTTTCAAATGTCACTTTCTACAGATGAGTCAGAAAGCGTCTGTATGATTATAATCTAAGGCGTTAAGCCCAATGCTTGGATTCGCTCAAGATGACCGCTAAGAGTGATCTGTCGGCTCGAAAGTTGGTTAGCAATAAGGTAGTTACATGACACAGAACAATTAGACTTCAGTTTGGAACCTATTAACCCTTTCCCTCATATAGGCGCTTTCTGACGCCTCTGCAGCAGGCGGATTTTTGAAAACATAGTGACAAAAGGAGAAATTGCTCAGAACGAGCAATTTCTCCTTTTGACACAATGTTTTCCACTTTTAGTCATAGGTTATATCCATTCAATAATAGAGATTTTCCGTTTTTTGACAAAATATGTTCAAAGTTGTCTGCTGCAGATTTGTTGTATGAGGGAAAGGGTTAAGACCATTGTGGATACATCTGAATATACGGCTATATAAACAGTGACATGTGGTCATGGGCAATGAGACACGGCTTGAAGTTTGAACCCTTTCCCGCATGCAGACGCATTTTGACGCAGACGGCTTTTGAAATAAATGCGACAAAGGGAAAAAATGCTCATAATGAATAATTTCTCCCTTTTACCACAATGATTTCAACTCTATCTGATACTGATGCATTGATTTATAGAGTATCTATGTTCTGCCTTGATATCGTCAATGGCACCTGCTACAGTTTTGTCATATGTGGGAAAGAGTTGAGGGTCTAAATGTATCTGAGTACAGTAACACTCGGGCGAGCATGAGCAGCCTTCAATATCCGTCTACATAAAGTCAAGTCATAGATACATATTTTGACAAAATATTACAGCCAACACCATTATACCAATTTATCAGGAAACCGCTGGCAGGGATTTGGAACCGGGTGTCCTGGGTTCGATCCCCAGTCGGGACGCGGGGCTCATTGCGGGGTGCCCCCGGGAAAGTCACATTTTCTTAGCCAAGTACACGTTGTTTAGCAAGGGATCATGAATAAGTAAAGCGTCGCAGTGATATAACTGAAATAATGTTGAAAACGACGTAAAACCTCAATAAAACTTTTAAAATATATTTTCTAAAACAGTACCATAGACGGATAGAAATCCGAAAAAGGTTCTATTTTAAATCCACAAAATAAACAATCTAAGTTTAGGCAACTTGTACGCATTAATATTAATTACACTTTTCTCGAATATTATATATCACATCTATTGAAACTATACTGTATGTATTGCTATACAATTGTTTATTATGTATAAGTTGCAACAACATGTAAAATGTTATGCAAATAAAGAACTTGAACATGAACTTGAACTATATAATCCCGTCACGGTGAGTCAATAAGACCCGGAAACGCCAGATGCATCTCCTATGTCTGCATGAACGACGGCGATATTAGCTACACATGTAATGTACAATCTCACACGAATCTTCACTCCCCCACAACTTGTGAAAGACCAAGGTTCGTCTTAGGAAGCCAAGATTAACCCTTTCCCTCATACGACAATTCTGCAGCAGACGACTTTTAACGTATTTTGTCAAAAAAAAAAATTTCTCTATAATTGAATGGATAACCTATGACAAAAAGTGGAAAACATTGTGGCAAAAGGAGAAATTGCACGTTTTGTGCAATTTCTTCTTTTGTCACTATGTTTTCAAAAAGCTGTCTGCTGCAGAGGCGTCAGAAAGCGTCTATATGAGGGAAAGGGTTAAGAAGAATTCTCATGAAATACCATGCATATTTATGGCCTAATATTTCAGATACAAACACAATAAAATTGAAATATATCAATTTCATTTAATCTCTACGTTAAAGTGTTAACCTTGTAACCTTAAGCCAAGGGCTAAAGAAATATTCGAATATTTAAATTGGATTGATTCTTTCTGTCTGTATTTGTAAAGTTTGTTAACCCTTTCCAACATGCAATACACTCTACAGCAGATGACTTTGTAAAATTGCTGCCAAACTATTGAAATCCTATATAAATGAAAGAACAATAATTATCATTAAACAAAGTTGAAAGCAGTGTGGCAAAAAGGAGAAATTGCTCATCATGATGAGCAATTTCTCATTTTTCTACAATTTGTTCAACTCTATCCAATAATTATTTTTTTGTTTTTTAAAGTTTTGGAATACAGTAGTTTTGGCCAGACGCTTCAAAGTTGTCTACTGCAGATGTGTCCGAAAGCGTCTGTATCTGGGATATGGTTAAAACTGTCCCGGATACAAACCAGGTGGAAAATATTATAAAAAAACGTTATTTTGATAATTAATAATTAAGTTTATTAATATCTAAAAACAAAAGCCTTTATTAGATCTGAGTGATGATAGTTAGTGTTATTAAATACTTAAAAAGCACAAAAAAAACAACAACTGAAGTAAACAACTGAAGATGCCAGAAGTAAACTATACGTGGTAGGAACTAAGCTAGATGTTATGTTAAATTCTTTAACGTCAGGTTACTTGTATTTCTTCTTGGGTACTTTGGAGAGGGAACGGGGATTGGTGCGGTTTATCGTGCTACGTAATCGATTGATTGATTGGGGTTTAACGACGTTTTTTAACAATTTCTCAGTTATATCACGGCGGCCAGTTCACCTACTCATGCATTTCCTGGTTTTCTCACACCAGTACTCCACACACCAATCTTCCCAAGCAACTGGCTGCTTTCACACATAGACTTAGCCCATTGGTGGAAGACGAATGACGCATGTCGCATTGACTTTTGCCAATCTACGTAATCGAGGAAGAGCGACTATTCCCCTCCTCTTCTGATTTTCTTTCTTACATTCACTCAATACAAATCTAGATTATTTTTTGTGTGTGTGTGTAGGGATGCATATCCATCTATGAGAATCAGCGACTGTCAAAAATCGATAACTAAAATGACATGGAGTTATAGAGCAACGTTTTAGTTTTTACTCAATAACAATTTTATTTTGCAAAAATTTAAAAAGGTACTTATCAAGTTTTCAAGAAAATTATCTCCTGAATATAAATATATTATTTTATTTGTTTTATATTAATAATATTTTGGTCCTTTTTGAGCATTGTGCCATATGTGTGGGTAGAAATGGACTCATGGTTCATAATTAATCAAAAGAGGAAGTTGTAAATTCTAAACCTCTTTCCTAGTTTTTCTCTATCTTCTATCTTTCCTGGTTTCACTTAAAGCAAACATATTGTACGCATATTAAATGTCTCCCAACAGGAAAACTAGAGGCATTACAGAACTAATAAAACTTTATTTAGTAAACCCCCAATGGCCCGAAATAAATTATTTGTTAATGTTCTTGGATATTTGGTTGAAGTACGCAATATAAATAAACCGCGTCGTATAAAGTGGCTAGTGTGTATGTAAAAGGAAAACCTCTCATTTGATCTTAAACATGTTAAACGCCACTTTAAATATATTGTACATGTTAAGGATGTACTGAACTGAAAAGTGGATTTTTCATAATATTTAACGTTTTTTGAAAGTTGGATGTATGTTTAATAATAATGATAATAATAAAAGGTATGTTAGTGGGCTTTATTTTTTTGCTAGATCCATTTATGAAAGCCTTATGATATGCATTTTTTTTTGCTATTTCAGGACATGAAAAAAAAACAAGTTTTCACGCAAATTGCCAATATTTGAAAGATGATATGCTATTTGTTTGTCTTCTTGTGGTTTAAATCTCATTCTGAAGTTATTTTATCCATACCTTTGGAAGTTCATGTGATACGTTGTAATTGAACCTAAAAAATAGACGCTATTTTTCCCTAATGAGAACCAATATTTGTCAGGTGTAAGAATAGAAAAGTTCAAAACTTTGAAATAAGGAAAAAACATATTTATAATATTTAACTTTTTCTGATTTTTTTTGGGTTATTGCAATTACTATCATTTATCAAAATTTAAAAAGAAAAGTATATGTCATTGAGCAAAATATTCAGTTTTTCTTGTCTGAATGGCTAAAAAATGTTAAAATATGAAATTTGTTTTATTTATTTTTTAAACATATCTTCAATTGTCATAAAAGTTTTACAAATATATTCTACTTATTTTCAAAACAATATGTGACTGTAAAAGTTCTAGATTAAAATTTAAATACATGGACTTTAATATGTTCTTTTTACCCAATTATATTACATAATCAAACATGGCGACTGGACAGCGCTTGGAAGGCTCACGAAAAACTTAGTCCAATTCATTTTTAAATTTTGAAGCATTATAAAAAGGTATAATGACTAAACAGGTTTTAATTGACAACATAATCAAAAGATTTAATAACAATGTAACATTTTTTTTTTAAATATCCACTTCTCAGTTCAGTACATCCTTAAACGCCTTTCTGTTCACGATAAACGACTCTTTGTTAAAAGTGTACATGTTAAACGCCCATCGGTTAATATTTTATATGTTAACGACCATCGGTTTATATTGTACATGTTAACGACCATCGGTTTATATTGTACATGTTAAACGCCCATCGGTTTATATTGTACATGTTAAACGCCCATCGGTTTATATTGTACATGTTAAACGCCCATCGGTTAATATTGTACATGTTAAACGCCGATAGGTTAATATTGTACATGTTAAACGCCCATCGGTTTATATTGTACATGTTAAACGCCCATCGGTTTATATTGTACATGTTAAACGCCCATCGGTTAATATTGTACATGTTAAACGCCCATCGGTTTATAGTGTACATGTTAAACACCCATCGGTTAATATTGTACATGTTAACGACCATCGGTTAATATTGTACATGTTAAACGCCCATCGGTTTATATTGTACATGTTAAACGCCCATCGGTTAATATTGTACATGTTAAACGCCCATCGGTTAATATCGTAAATTTTAAATTCCCATCGGTTTATATTGTACATGTTAAACGCCCATCGGTTTATATTGTACAGGTTAAACACCCATCGGTTAATATTGTACATGTTAACGACCATCGGTTAATATTGTACATGTTAAACGCTTCTCTGTTTATCCAGTCCATGCTAAACGCATATATGTTTATCATTTTCATCTTAACGCCTCTTTGTTTATCTTGTTAATGTTTAACGACTCTTTGTTTATCTTGTTCAAGCCTATCTGTTTATCTTGTACATGTTAAATGCCTCTCTGTTTATCGTGTTCATGTTAACAACTCTTTGTTAATCTTGTTCACACCTCTCTGTTTATCCTGTACATGTTAAACACATCCCTGTTCATTGTATTCCTGTTAAAAGCCTCTCTGTTTATCTTGTTCAGGTTAAAAGCCTCTCTGTTTATCTTGTTCATGTAAAATGCGTCGTTGTTAATCGTGTTAATACAAAAATGCATTGTCTATACCAACGTTCTCAAACAGAAAAGACACAGCTGCTATCGAACTTGAATTATATTAACATCACATACCACCATTCACTATTGCCAAATCTCATTTAAAATCTTAATCATAACTGAGTTTATTTCGCTTTGTTATAATGTATATGTATTGTATCACCCTATGTTATAATGCATATGTATTGCATCACTCGGTGTTATAATGCATGTGTATTGCATCACTCTGTGTTATAATGTATATGTACTATATAACTCGGTGTTATAATGTATATGTATTGCATCACTCGGTGTTATAATGCATATGTATTGCATCACTCGGTGTTATAATGGATATGTATTTCATCACTCTTTGTTATAATGGATATGTATTTCATCACTCTGTATTATAATGCATATGTATTGCATCAATCGATGTTATAATGCATATGTATTGCATCACTCGATGTTATAGTGCACTCTGTGTTATACTGGGTGAATATGTATTTCACAACTCTTTGATATACTGCATATGTATTGCATCACTCAGTGTTATAATGCATATGTATTGCATCACTCAGGTTAAGTGGAAACTGAAAACAATATGTCATATTGCATTTCCATCAAGGTAGCGCCAATTATTGTATTCATATATTGTTAAACAGGGTGATACCACACACTAAATGACATATTACGAACAGGCTACAATTTAAATGATAACAAGAAATGTCTTTAAAAAGATAAACGGCGATCAATATGAGAAAACACTAAGAAATGGAACATGCGCATATTATTTGATCTTTTATCTTACTTTTTGAACGACAGAATCTAGGTCAAAACCAACGTTAATCAGCTATCGCCGAAAAATGTTTATTTGACGACATTGATCATAACTCGAGTTTCACCTTTAACATTCACTATGTTGCTCGTAACGATATTATTTTCTTAGTGGAGTTATAAGCCGTTTTAAACATCATTTCAGTTATATCACGGTGATAGTTCATTTGTTCTTGATCCCGGGGTAAACAAACCAGTACAATGCTATACCATGTGCGTTGTCCAATGGTCGCGCCTCGACTGGGGATCGAACCCGCTACGCTTTATTCCAAATCAGAAAATCCACAGGAGGCGAAAAATGTCTGTCCGGGTTAGCCTAAGCTGATCCGGGTCGA
Source organism: Serripes groenlandicus (assembly GCA_031761405.1). Lineage (NCBI taxonomy): Eukaryota > Metazoa > Mollusca > Bivalvia > Cardiida > Cardiidae > Serripes > Serripes groenlandicus. Next base: position 125,803,695 of record JASEVX010000002.1, read on the forward strand.
TACTTTATGCAGATTCCATAATGTTGTTTTTTGTCGTGGAACGGCTCAAATATCGGTGGGAGAAGGAAGACCAGTTTACTCCCCCTTGTCTATAGTCAACTTGGCATTGAATGCGTTTACTTTCACAGATAGATAACCACAGAAAGGACGAAATAAGTTTAAAGATGATGCAAATGCTAAAAAACATATAAATCAAACATAGTTTGAAATTTATAGTGTAAGCTTTAACACTTTCCCACTTACAGAAACTCTGCTGCAGACGACTTTGATCAAATATAAGCAAAATGTGAAATGTTTATTATTGAAAAGAGTTGAAAACATTATGGCAAAAGCATAAATTACCAAACTGTTCAAAGTCGTCTGCTCCAGCGGCGTCAGAAAGTGTCTGTATGAGAGCAAGTGTTAACCCACTAACAACACTGTACTTATTGAATAGAGTTGCACACATTGTAGAAACCGGACATATCTCAAGTGAAGAGCTATGTATCCCATTTTCACAATGTTGTCCGAAGTCTTCTGTCGCAGATACGTCTACATGCGGGGAAAGCTTAGCGTACACGCATATCGAGGGCTTGGCGTGAAGCGGTTGTAACTAAAATACGTATTTTTTTTTACCAAGGTTAATCACCTCGCAGTCTGTATACGTGCTAAATCAATTTTCTTAGTAAACAATGGAAATTTAGGTGCCATTGCTCGTTCTGAGCAATGGCACCTAAATTTGCATTGTTTACAAATGAGTCAAAATTGCCCCATAACCAGCGTTTTCAAAATAGGTTTTTAGTTACAACCTTTTCCCGCCAAGTCCTCGATATCTGTATTGCCCAAACAGTAAATGAGCCGTTCCTCGAGAAAACCAACATTGTGGACTCGGCGGTAAGTATCGACCCGGATCAGCCTAAGCATGCCGCGCAGGTTAACCCGGTCAGATACTTTTCGCCTCCTGTGGATTTTCTGTTACAGTACTCACTACTCTATACCTCTATCCCCCCTGAGACGGAATGTGTAAGCCCGGGCTAGCCTGCACAGGCTGGTCTGAGTCGATACATTGCGCAGATTCAACAATGTTGGTTTTCTCGTGGAACGGCTCAAATATGTACTTCTATATCAAAATAAAATATTATATGACCTTCTATTCGCAGTTCAACAAATTTCACGTTATTCAGCGGAAACGGCGAATGAAAGGGAACAATTAACATTATTCTTTAAAATTGTTTACAACTGCGGATTCCCGTTGCTTTCTGTGGAAAAAAAAACGATTTACAAAGAGAGAAACAGTTTGTTTTACCTCGCACGTGATAATGAAGCCTTTGTTGTAACGAGTCATTATTACGGTCGTAAATTACTGGGATCCCATAAAATATGAAGAGCGAGAAAATTACTGCTTTAAGACAGCATTTATAGCACAAATGAACGGAAATTATCTAATTATGTTTTATAGTCGGTTAAATGGTTTCATTATTTATACGTTTTAAACGGTGTTATTATATATACTATTTTATACCATCTCTTTGAACGCAGAGCTTGAACATCATTCCTTGAAAAAAAGGACGACATTTTTTGATACCGAAACTAAGTTTGATGACTTGTTCACGTAACCAAGTTTTTTCTAACCGTTTAGCTGATATTCCTTTATTAAATTCTCGAGTTACTTTGAACTCGTCTGAGAGAATAGCACAATTGCATCTAACGAGAGTTACCTCCCTTTCTAGCAGCAATATTGCACGCAGTAGCATTCTAAGGCATCGACGTCTCCAGACTGTTAACCATTTCCCTCGTGTAGACGTTATCTAAAGCATCTGCAGCAGATGACTTTTTAAAACGATGTACAATGGACATTTCTCCTTTGTTTTCACATTGTTTCCAACTCAATGCAATAATTGTTCATTTATAGATAATATTTTACCTAGACGTTTTCGAAGTTCTCTGCTACAGATTCATTGTATGTTGGACATGGATAATACAGTGTTGGGTCTGCGTAAAGTATCGACCCGAATCAACCTCCGCAGTCCGCGCAGACTGATCCGGGCTTACACATTCCGTCTCAGGTGGATAGAGGTATAGAGTAATGATTCCTGAAACAGAAAATCCGAAGGAGGCGAAAAGTGTCTGTCAGGGTTAGCCTACGAAGCATGCTTAGGCTCATCCGGGTCGATACTTCACGCAAAGACCATAATGTTGATTTTCTCGTGGAACGGCTCATATGTGATTGGTTGAACAATACTCAAATTGTATGTCAGGAACATAAGCATCGTCTGCATTGATGTATATAATCGCAAATATTGAAATGAAGAAGGAATTGACATATAAATAAGTTAATCCAGAGACAATGCTAGTGTATTGATCTAAGCATACGTTATACGATCCAGTGCATGGGAAAAGCGGACAAGTTGGCATTTCGGAACAGAGTCGGTACAGATCATCGTGTCAACATGATGCATCTAATCAGAATCTACCTAAGTTGACAGAATATTATCACGACCTTGTGTATTGATTGATTAGGATTAAATGCATTATTTAACAATTGTTCAGTCATATCACGGCGGCCTGCTCACCTACTCTTGTTTGTCCTGGCTCTCTCAAATCAGTACTCCACACGACAGTATTTCCAAGCAACTGGCTGCTTTTCCACATAGACTGTTAGCCCAATGGTGAAAGACGAATGACTCTTGTCACAGTGACTTTTATCAAACGTCGGAAAGAATATATGATTCTCGCAGTCTGATCAAGATCTACCCAACGTTCACCGAGCTTTTATGAGCAATATGTGAACTGTGTATATCTTGATCGGACTGTGTGGATGCACAGGCTGATATGGATCTGTACTGTTCGAAAACAAAAAAACTTGTACCTTTTCTCTTGCACTGGCTCGTATATAATTACTAAACAATGCAGTTTTGTTTTTTCTATGGGTTATATTCCTATTACATTGAATTTTAACATCATCTGTCTCAATCACTCAATAAATAGTATATCGGAAATGTATCCAGTTTGCCGTTAGGTGTCAGGTTGTTAGCCTGAGTAAGGCAAAACAGAATATACCCCTGCTATGTGATTAACCCTTTCGCAAATACAAACGCTTGTTCAGGCTTCTGCAGCAGAAGATTTTTTAAAACATTGGGGAGATAGGAGTAATTGCTCACAATTTCTCATTTTGTCTCAATGTTTTAAAACTATATGAAATAATCATGCTAATATTTTTTAAAAAAATCCCATAATTTTTGCCCACACATTTTCAAAGTCGTGTACCGCAGATGTTTCGTGTTAGAAAGGGTAAAACGACAATGCAGGCTGATAGACGATACGCACCAGCGGTAGGCATCGCATTTTCCGTAATTTCCCTAATTATCTTGATTTCCCGATCAGCTTGATTAACTCAGTAGATGACGATTGCTGACTGTCATTTCGTATCTAAGGTTCAAAGTTCGAACCTTAAGTCTCGGGATACATTCACGTTCTCGCGCTTTCTGAAAACTGAACTGCCCCCGTAGTTGACAAAAAGGAGTACTTTAAAAAGGTATTAACTCTTTCAGCGCCAAAGACAATATTGAGGTTTTTGCAAACAATACAGATTCAGGTGAGTCACCTCGTAAAGAGCTGCCTCAACTGAAATCCGCATTGTTTGACTTTTAGTTATATTTCACAAATCTTATTACATGAAAAATAGAATCGGCCGATTTTGAAAATGGAAGAGTCTACTTTAAACAATTCGGCGCTTACAGATTCAATGGCTTTCCCTCCTTTGCTCAGTCGGTAGCAACGCGGGCTGTCAATCCAGGGGTTGTGTGTTCGAATCCCGGCTCGGCCAACTTAGTCCGAGGATTGACAAAAGTCAATGCGACATGCGTCATTCGTCTTCCACCAATGGGCTAAGGCTATTTGGAAAAGCAGCCAGTTGCTTGGGAAGATTGTTGTGTGGGATACTAGTGACAAAACCAGGAAATGCATGAGTAGGTGAACTGGCCGCCGTGATATAACTGAGAAATTGATAAAAAACGGCGTTAAACCCCAATCAATCAATCAATCCTTTGCACTCAGTATTGCGGGGTAACCATAACGACTGTCTCACTGGTGTCATGATATCATTGATGGGTCAGTGATACGTGTAACCCTACCCAGGATGCACCATTATATCATAAAATACACTGTTGAAAGCGGCCCAAAACCCCATACAAACAATCAACAATTGACAAAATAGTTTGTTTAATCTTTCACGTTTATGTCTCCGTGCAGTAGACGGCTTTGATTAGTTTTCCAATGTTCCCTGAGCATTTCTACTGAACATGGAAGATATTTTCCAAAGCAAACGCCTTTAAAATAACTCGACAGACAAACACACATTAAAAACTCATACAGCAAACCAAAGTCGTAGCGCCACGTGCGATTAGTGGTTTACACACCAAGGCCTCAATTGTACGTCGAAGTTCGAGGATACATTAGTCTGTAATGTATTTTCCGGGAGATTTAGATTAATCTTAATCCGCGGAAATTCGTCTGGGTGTGAACCAGCATTCTAGATCAGCATGCAGTTTCACTAACCCTTTGTTCGCTATACAGTCACCCAGAGGTATGTAAAATGGTGAATATTTCACATTCAAAAATCCTTATTCGATACTTAAAGCCTATGTTGTGGGTACTCAAAAGAATCGTCTCGTTGAGACGATTCTTTTGAGTACCCAACACATAGGTTTTGGTTAAGTAATGATAGAGATATTTTGCTGAAAAGACCAGTTTTACAACCTTGTTATCTATGGGTCCTTATTATATCACTCAGATCGGATCCGTATCAGATATACCTACACTCTATATGATTCTCTAACGCAGAATATATGGTATACGGTATAACATTGGTCAAACCGGACTGAAACAATCAAACCAGAAAACATACACATCGGATCATCTTTTGAGTGTTTGATGTTTTACGCCGGTTTCAACACTTTTTACAGTTATATCAGGGCGTTTCATGGGTAAGTCCCTGCTCCATTTATCCTGACACCAGTCAGTCAGTCGCAATGTTAACCCTGCAACCATCAGTGCCAAGAAAGGCAGCAATTACTTCCAAGTATTTTCACATTCCCTAGCCTAGTACTGATGTGTTTACCCTAGGGTCACGAATAAGTGAACTGTCGCCGTGATATAGCTGAAATTATGTTTAGACGACGTTAAATCATAATAAAACAAATAAACATGTATATATGATCTTTAACCTAATTACATGCAGACGCATTTGACGCAAGTACGTTAGTCACTTTTAAATGAAATCCGGCAAATGGAGAACTACCCCAAAAGATTATCTTTCCTTTCCTTTTGCCATATTAATTTAAATTCTATTTAATAAATGTATTTTCATTAATTGACAGTCTCTTGTAACATATTTATAGCTGCACATTACGCGAGAAAACCAACATTTTGGACTCTGCGTAAAGTATCGATCCAGATCAGCCTAAGCATGCCTCGCAGGCTAACCCGGACAGACACTTTTCGCCTCCTGTGGATTATCTGTTTCAGGAATCATTACTCTATACCTCTATCCCCCCTGAGACAAAATGTGTTGGCCCGGATTAGCATGCGTGGAATGCGCAGGCTGATCTGGATCGATACATTACGCGGAGACCATAATGTTGGTTTTCTCGTGGGACGGCTGATATTTGTTATATGACTGAAAAGGGTTGATACACGTTTGATTGTGTGTCTAGTCATATCATATACACCATGTACTCCCGCACGTTTCCTTGTTTTAATTAATTCGTTCACACAAATCAGAAACCAAGTGAAAAAGAAAACTCCAATCTAAAAAAAATTGTGTAGGATCATTTCCTACGATGAGGTTCTTCATTTCAAGGCAGACATCTAGGTATGGCAAATAAAGTAACAATATAGATTGTTTTTATACAAGTTTTCTCCTGGGGAGCAATTTTATTATCATAAATCATTGATGTATTTCGCAATCTTGAAGGGGAACCTCTTACTGCTTTTGTTCTTGAAATATTTCAGCCCCTTCCCTTCTCACTATTGTGTTAAAGTTGCTTGTCAGAGATCATATTCGGTATTTATCTAGATGCCGTAACTGCATGGTGTTGTTGGGCATCTACGCACAGTGTAGACTTAGGAGAGCCATATTAAGCACGCAGGCTCAACAAAGCTTTCATTACCGGTTACATGTAGATCCAGATATATATATATATTCCATTCATTGTTTTCATACAAACATTCAAGTCTGGAGGGTGTTACACGTTCTTTCATATTCGTTTTTTTGTGATCCCGTTTCTTCGCAAAATTGCGATACTACATGATATACTAGAAATATAAATGAGCCGCTTCTAGACATTTGGATCGTAGTGCATCTGCGAACAGGGTAGACTCAGGTGAGATTGATCATACGCACAGTCTGACCAGAGTCTACGCTACAGGCTTACATGTAGACCGAGATGTATATTCTGGCCAACATAAACTCTAGTTCGAAGGGTGTTTAACCCTTTTCCTCATACGACAATTCTGCAGCAGACGACTTTGAACATATTTTGTCAAAACATAGAAAATCTCCATAATTGGATGGATAACCTATGACTAACAGTGGAAAACATTGTAGCAAAAGGAGAAATTGCACGTTTTGTGCAATTTCTTCTTTTGTCACTATGTTTCCAATAAAGCTTTCTGCTGCAGAGGCGTCCGAAAGCGTTTTATGTGTGGGAAAGGGTTAAACCATATCACTTTTTGTGATCATTTTCGGAGGACCCAAAATCGCGATACGTGATCTAATTTCACCAGTCTTACATCACATAAGATAAATAAATGTTTATATGATATACCTGCACATTTTCAGGCGCAAATACATGAACAGTCCAAAAAATTACGGATTTAAATTCCGTACTGTATCACAGATGTCCGAGTTTTTATTTGAGAAAAAAACACCTCAATACCTGGTTAAACTACTTCTACAAATAGTTTTTATATGGTACATATGCTTTAATAATAACGACCGTGATGTTGTAATATGAGAAAACTCGGGGATTCCCAAACAAGACCGTGTTACTGTAAATAGTCTCCCTATTGTATTATATAAACTAATTTATATTTGCATGGTCAGACAATGGTAACTTTTTTATTTCTTCACTCTTTTTAATGAAACATCGCGCAGTCTACGCCGCTTACAATGTCTTATCTCCGGTTGTTTACAGGAGTTTGATTGGTGGTCTACTTTTTTCAAACACTTCGACGAACCTGTTCTCAAAATCCAGTTTGTGTAATGCTCCGGATGTCGGCGATATTGATAAATTTTGAGAAACACCGTAGCATTTGTGACGTCAAAGTCACGTGGTATACACACACTGTATTATAACCGTATAGAGGGGCAAGTTATAGTAACACGGGACGGATTCCCCAAATGAACCTTGCGATTATATGTATTATAGCATTTGGACAATATAGAGAGACTATTTGAGTATCTTAACAAGGTTCTGTGTATTTTCCCCCATTTTTTCTAAAATGGGAACTCAGATGCCTGTGAGTGTATACGTACAGCACCAAATATGTTGACAGCATAATCGATCGTTGATTGTATCGTGCAATTTCATTGGACAGAAAAACGAGTACCTGTACTTAATGTATTGGATCAATTCAATACGACTTTTTATGTGGTGTCGTCAGATCCAATGTACGCACATCTTAGTATTTTGGTCTGATTGAATGAGTGCAAACGGTTGTATCTAAATCTAGAATAGAAAAATATACATCCCTTTGGAATACCAACCTTCAATGTTTCAACAACTGTTAACAAGGTTCAAATTTCACGATTCTATATCTATTTATTCAGTAACGTAAACTTCATAACATGTCAAGTTACAAACATATAATATATGATACTTAGATTAATTCAAAACAATTATGACCGTGTTACTATCAATAGCTCTCTTTATTGTATTAAATAAAAAGACAAGGTGTGCAACGCGATTTGAATCCCCTCAATATTATTATAGCATATGCAATATTTTAGATGAAGGAGACATTTCTCACGATGAGCAATTTCTCCCCGGTCACAATGTCTTCAACTTTACTCAATAATTATTGTTACATTTATAGAGAGTTGTCGGCTGCATATATGTTGTATGGGGGAAATGATTAGAACAATGGTCAGTCACGACCACAAGCGACCGTTTCAAAGACAAAGAACTTTCACTGGTTTTCCAAAGGTACACCAAATACTTCGAAAACAAAACTATGCAAATAAAGATGGACAACTAATTTGTTTGAATAACGCTACACATGTCATTCAAGCGATAGACATGAGTTCGCTGAAGGGAATGGGTTTTGTCGTTTGTCATTTTATCATGATATTGGAGCCACATTTAATGGTTTAATTTTTAATATATTTTTATCACGTTCTGTTATTATTCTACATGTGTACAATGTACATGCATTTGTTTGTTTGTTTATTGGTATAGTGATTTACGCCGCATTCAACAATTGTTCTGCCATATAACGAGGTAAAGCCATTAGCGTTCTTTGTAAGGGACTAATCTGCAACAATACAAGTTAAAACGCGTTTATTATGTCAATTTCAATTTCTTTGTTTACTCCCAGTTTGTACAAAGAACAAAACTATGGGGTTCATAGAAATTAGCATTAGAACGGTAAATCAAAATGACATACATATATACATAACAGAATATGGTACAACTATTTTTTGTATTTTTGTTTATAAACATAATGAAATATATCTATAGCTCTCTGAAAAGACAACTGTTTAGATGAACATAATTTTCCACACTGTTTTTGTTTTCTGAATTAGTTTAGATTCAGATGTTTAAGTAATCAATAACTTAATTTATGTAGGCAGCTCTAAACAATGGTTGCAAGATTCTTATTTTAATTTTATATTATGTACAGGAAGAAATCGAGGGCTTGGCGTGAAACGGTTGTAACTAAAATTGGTATTTCTTTACCAAGGTTAATCACCTCACAATAAAGTCTTTATAAGCGTTAAATATTTTTTCTTGGTAAACAATGGAAATTTAAATGCCGTTGCTCGTTCTGAGCAATGGCACATACATTTGCATTGTTTACAAAGGGGTCAAAATAGCCCGTAAACCAGGGTTTTCAAAATAGGCTTTTAGTTACAACCGTCTCACGCCAAGCCCTCGAAATGTAGTTTATCGTGCTAATACGGCGCCTTAAAGGTGTTAGTGAGTCCCCAACTTTCATTGTTTACCGGCGGTTTAGTTTCGAAATTGGTATCGTACTGAAAAATACGGAGGCTTCAAGCCCACAGCGAAACTTTTATTTAGACAGGTTTAGTATATACCTATCAAGGGAATGGATTGCAGACAAGTAATTTCCTTTATTGTTTGGGTTAGTATAATCACACACGTATCTTAACTCTTTCAGCGCCAATGGCAATATTGAGGTTCTTGCACAGATTACAGATTCATTCATGTGAGTCAGCTCGTAACGAAATGGCTCACATGAAATCAGTACTGTGTTGCTTGTAATTCAAAATATTTCAACATTCTTATTATATGAAAAATGGAGTCGCCCGAATTTGAACATTGAAGAGTCTACTTAAAAAAATGTCGGTGCTGAATAAGTTAACTTACTTTAAGCGATGTAGAAAAAAACTGGTTCAAAACTAAAATCAAAGACATATTAAAACTACGAAGTAAGTTTTACATTCGTTCTAATTTAGTTATTGAATGTCTCATTCTATTTTAATAATTGAGCCTAAGTCGACGGAGAACATGGGTTTCTTTGGCGTAATATCCATGTTCTACCAACGTGATTTAGACATAAACGTAGCCACTTGCCAGAGCTGTCATTGAGGTTGTAGCACGGAACCTGTGTGCCAGTTACATACTTTGGAATCCTGCCAATGCAGCCAGCAAGATATCTTTGGTGTTGAACTTCAACCAAGAACTTGCAACCAAATACACCTATTCAGGTATTACAACACCCTACAAATAAGATGTCTACATGTGAACTATTAATTGCTATTGATTGATGTTTGATAGCTTCTAGTAGTGATACCTCTGTTTTGTATAAGAACTCTTTTTGCTGCTTCTACTTCTATTACTGAAAATCCTACTATTGCTTTTACTACTACTACTACTACTTCTACTACTACTACTACTACAATAATTTCTTATTTTACAGCTACTACTAATACTATTGGTGCTACTTTCAATACCACTACTACTACCACCATGTATGCGACTTCTACTTATGTTGCTTTTACTAAATAATATCAAAGATACGAGGTAATAATCTAAAGGTTACACATATTTCATAATAATTTCGAATTATACCATTAATTAGAATCCACAGATGGTACTTTTACAATTAAAGCCTTCCTACGTTACTAACCTTCTGGTAAATAAACATATTCAACTATAAAATAATAATCGACAAAAACCTTTATAAATTCAATTTAAAAGACTCTAAAAATGACTTGTGTGGGGAAGAATTTGTCAAAGTAGACACCTAAGGTGAAATATGTGGTCAGTTAGTTCTGGGAGCAACGTATTTTCGAACGTGTTCCGAATAAACAATGTAATTAACCGTAAACAGAGACACGCAATCAAGTCACCAGGAAACATCTTAACTACGCTAAAGAAATAAGTCATGTCGATCTAATGATCTAGAAATACTGTTCTATTAATGGTGTTATAGACCTAAAGCGGGGAAATGCCTCTATGCGTGGGGAATGGTAAATATGTTAAAACATGTGGAGGCCCGTAAACAGTTAACTGAGGATCTGAAGCATTCGTCGATACAGTTTGTAATAACAAGTCCAATAACTCTTACAGACCCAGTTGGAATTGAGGGATTAGCCCTTTGACTTCCCCTATTTATAATAACAACTTGACAAATGGCAACTTATCCTATTTAATTATATTCCAAGAACAACGGGGGTTGTATTGATTATGTTGTTTCGTTTTTCTTTATTTTTGTTTCACATTAGATGGACATTGTGCTGTCATTGGTAATACTTTAAACGCACTACTATACCGTAATGTATGACATTAAACGTGATTTAAGTACTAATATACAGTAATGTATGACAATACACTTGATTTACGTACAAGTATACAGTAATGTGTGACTATAAACGTGATTTACGTACTAATATACAGTAATGTATGACTATAAACGTGATTTACGTCCTAATATACAGTAATGTATGACACTAAACTTGATATACGTACTAATAAACAGCAATGTATGACAATACACGTGATTTACTTACTAATATACCGTAATGTATGACTATAAACGTGATTTACGTACTAATATACAGTAATGTATGACTATAAACATGATTTACGTACTAATATACAGTAACGTATGACTATAAACATGAGTTATGTATTAATATACAGTAATATATGACTATAAACGTGATTTACGTACTCATATACAGTAATGTATATATATAAACGTGATTTACGTACTAATATACAATAATGTATGACTATAAACGTGATTTACGTATTACTTTACAGTAACGTATGACTATTAATGAGATTTATGTAACAACATGCTGAACTAAAACCTATAATTTACGTACTAATATACAGTAATGTATGACTATAAACATGATTTATGTACTAATATACAGTAACGTATGACTATAAACATGATTTACGTATTAATATATGACTATACACGTGATTTACGTACTAATATACAGTAACGTATGACTATAAACGTAATGTACGTACTAATATGCAGTAATGTATGACTATACACGTGATTTACGTACTAATATACAGTAATGTATGACTATAAACGTGATTGACGTACTTATATACAATAATGTATGACTTTAAACGTGATTTACGTATTAATATACAGTAACGTATGACTATAAACATGATTTACGTACTGATATGCAGTAATGTATGACTATACACGTGATTTACGTACTCATATACAGTAATGTATGACTATACACGTGATTTACGTACTCATATACAGTAATGTATGACTATACACGTGATTTACGTACTCATATACAGTAATGTATGACTATAAACATGATTTACGTACTATTATGCAGTAATGTATGACTATACACGTGATTTACGTACTCATATACAGTAATGTATGACTATACACGTGATTTATGTACTCATATACAGTAATGTATGACTATAAACGTGATAAACGTACTCATATACAGTAATGTATGACTATAAACGTGATTTGCGTACTAATATACAGTAATGTATGACTATAAACGTGATTTACGTACTAATATACAGTAATGTATGACTTTAAACGTGATTTACGTATTAATATACAGTACTGTATGACTATAAACGGGATTTATGCAACAACATGCTGAACTAAAACCCATGATTTACGTACTATTAGGCTTTAATGCAGGACTTAACACATCATGTACGTACTAGTTTATTGTAATACTGGACTTTAAACATGTGCTACGTACAAGTACTTGTATATCTTAATACAGGACTTAAGGCAAGATTTACCTATTAATGTGTCATGATATATGACTTAAAGTATTTTAACATGAGTTGCATACTAGTTTGATATTATATAAATAACACATTGCTTTGAATTGGACAGTAATATTGTCAGCCTGAGGAGAATACTGTCACCCGAGCCGCAGGCGAGGGTGACAGTATTTCTCCGAAGGATGACAATATTACTGTCCAATTCAAAGCAATTTGTTATTTATTTTATCATACCAAAAAATAATAAAATAATAAATAATAAAATATAAATAATAAAATTATAATTATTTTATGATCTGTAAAATGTTTCATAGCACAAAAGTACAACATAGAATGCTCTACATGTCTAGTTTTAATGAGTTTCATTAACATCCTACCTGCCAGTAAACAAATTTGCATACGGCCGTGAGACAGTAAAACATTTGCATACCGCCGTGAGACAGTACAAAAACTCTCATGGTCACGTGGTACATTTGTCTTGACAGTAAAAAAAGTAACTTTTTGTCAATTGGAGTTTTATATGAACAATGAAATTGAGGTATAATAAAATACAATACTTTAAACATGTTTACGTACTAGTAAATGCATGACTTTGCTGTTTTGAACTATGTAGACCAAGATTGGCGTTTACATTCCCCTTAAAAACTTACAGCAAATATCTCTCCATACATCTAACTTTATGACACCGAATGCAGAACTGCAGCGGTATACGTGTTACTCAAAAGTTACTCTGCGACGATCACAAGGTATATATGAACGGATGCGTTTTTGTCCGTATAAATTGAACTATCGCATGATAGAAACATGCCACGTTTAGTTAACATAGGAATATAAATAGTAAACTGTCATTTTCACTAACTTGAATGTTCATTGGCAGCAGGGAATCAGGCGTGAAATGACAACTTTATAATAACAGAATGGGCAGAAGAATATGCGCACTATTCAAAACTATTGTTTCAAAACTTTACTTAACTCTTTCGGCGCCGAATTGTTTAAAGTAGACTCTTCCATGTTCAAACTCGGACGACTCTATTCTCATTTTATAGGATTTTTGGAATATTTTTATAACTCACAGCCAAACAATGCAGATTTCAGGCGAGACAGTTCGTTACGAGCTGACTCACCTGAATCTGTATTGTTTGCAAAAAGCTCAATATTGCCTTTGGCGCTGAAAGAGTTAAAGAAATATGTGTTTTATGCTGAAGATAATGTTTTCAATAACTGTGTTGTGCTACCATTGTAAATATATATATGTAGTCCTGGACCACGGTCTGATAGCACAACAATATAACTTACTTAGTTTATAAACAAACATAGCGGTGTTATGCATGCTCTCATGTTTTTTTTATTCAAAAGTATTTGGTATGATCGAATTCGAACCTGCAACGAATATTCGAAGTTACTTACAATATATCCGCTTTCTACACCGTTAGTTTGTATGTGCTTCATGACCAAACTAGATATTAATAACGCTATTAATAGTGTAAGTTATGGTATAAGTGTTTGTTTATAAACAATGGAATCAACATGTGTGGCAAGACAGCGTGGAAGACAGTGATCAGTGGTGCAGTGGTAGAGCATCGGCCTTTCGTATCAAAAGTCCCGGGTTCGAATCCGTTTTGAGCAGGTTTTGCCTTTGTGACTTTTTCACACAAACGGCGCAAGTACTGGTTATGTCTTAAGGAAACAGACATCGAACGTTATTAACATAAGCTTAAAGCTTGTTTCGCAATAAATAAGTTTAAACTAACATGTGAGCCATACGCCTGCAGCACATCACACAAGTTCAATGTCTGAAGGTCAAGGATTGAACGATGCACATAAATGACTCGGGGAAGAAACGTTCAGTTAAAGCCTCTTGTGATCCAAATGGAAACTCAGTACGAACGCTGGCCCGTAAAATCATCTTAAGTAAAATATCATGTCACAAGAGTGTTTGTATTATCCTTTTGAATGAAACACAGACAGGACATAACACTATATCTTAGAAAGTGAATGCGGTTTTTCATTGAAGATTTCTGCATGCATGTAGTCCAGGAATAAACAAACCAAAGAACGTTATCAGGTGAGTTATATCCCATTATTTGAATATCAGCGTTTTAAATCTTTGAGCGAAGAATTTCCTGAAGTATGCTATTACATTTTCAAATTAAGACGATTCCATTTTTAAGAGTTTTGGAATATTTCGATAGCTAAAAGGCAAACAATGTTCCTTTTATGTGAGACAGCTCATAACGAACTGAATCTGTATTGTTTGCAACAACCTCAATATTTTCATTGGCGCTGAAAGAGTTAAGATATGACTACTTAACGCTTTCGCTGCCAACGGCAATTCAAAGCTTTAGCAAACAACGCAGATTCATGTGAGACAGCCCATAACGAGCTGTCTATCCTGAAATCTTCATTGTTTGATACTTAGACATTAACCTTTACAGAATTTCCTGTTGGGCGAAACTTGGAATGGTCCAATTTTCAGCATGGAAAATTTAACTTTATGATATGCGGCAGTGAAAGAGATAAATATACCGCATGGCAACGAACATCCGAACGTTGAACTGAAATGTAAAAATAAAGAAAGATTACACAATTCAGACTGATAGGGCGTGTCTCTTGTGATTCAAATATCAGGAGTTCGGTACAATCGCGTGCTACGGGCGAAATCAGCTTAAGTAAAATATCGTGTCACAAAGTTTTCTGCATTATTATTTATAACTCCAAGGAATGTAACACGAAATATAGTTTAGGCAATATCATGCGCGTAACCCTACAACCCCGAGGTATGACAGGGATGAGCCAACCCATGCTTAACCATTTCCCTCATATAGACGCTTTCTGACGCCTCTGCAGCAGACGGCTTTTTGAAAACATAGTGACAAAAGAAGAAATTGCACAAAACGTGCAATTTCTCCTTTTGCCACAATGTTTTCCACTTTTTGTCATAGGTTATCCATTCAATTATAGAGATTTTCTACGTTTTGACAAAATACGTTCAAAGTCGTCTGCTGCAGAATTATCGTATGAGGGAAAGGGTTAACTAGGGCACGTTGGCATTCGTGAATAGTGTAGGTCCTTATAAGTATGCATATCTTCTGAGTTTTATCAAAATCTTCATAAAGCACCAGACGCTTCAAACAACATGACCGCCTCTGTGGTTTAGTAGACGATCGTCCGCTTCGACTGCGGGATGTCGCGGATTCGATCCCCGGGTTCGATCATACCAAAGCTTTTAACAATGGTACCAGGGGATTTTCCTCCTTTGCGTTTAGGGTTGTATGGTTAGCATTACGACTGACTCGCCGGTGTCAGATAAAGTGTCCAGTAGAACTGGTGAGTTACCCAGGAAACGCCTTAATATAGCTGAAAAAAGTAATGGAATCGGCGTAAAACACCATACAAACAAAACAAAACAAAATAATATTTGTTAGTAGCTGAAAAAAGGTAAAGATCGAGATAAATCTGCATGGGTGTCAGCTTATACCATTTTCCACTGACAGGCTCCAATAAAACAGTTGAATGTTGAAATTCTCTCTTTAGGTCAAATTATAGCAAAATGGTCCCTGAAAAAAACATTTGTTTGCGTAGAAATGTGTCTATACCTTCACCAGAATGCATTGTATAAATAGCATTGATTTTAAATTCATTGAAACTATGTATAGGATGCACCAGAAATGTTTAGTTAAACTTATTTATTTTACATCGATTGCGAAACCAGCTTTAAGCTTAAATCAATCACGCTCGATGTCTGCTTCCTGGATATTTAACAAGTATGTTTGATTTGATCATTGTTAGTATGAGCTTGTTTGAAAGTGAAAGTAAAGTAAGTGAAGAGCAAGTTTCGTCCCAGCCCGATTCGTACAAAATGACAGTTACCTTCTTCGAGGGGTGATTTTCTCTTGCTTAAATCATGGTTCCCGATTTTCCTTGATTTGTGTTAAAGCTTAGAGGTAACTCTTTTCTACGATATGGGGTGATCTACCTGTAAAACGCTTAGAAAGTGTGACTATTGAGGGTTGAAACTGATTGATTTACATGGGGAAAAGAAGGAATGTAATCTGTGTGTTATGACCTTGATGTACATGTAATAATTGAATACAATTGAAAACGTTGTTGCAAAAGAAGAATGTTGCTCAAATTGTTATTTTGCCACAATGTTTACACAAGTCATCGGTTGTAGATGCGTCTGTAGGTGGGATAGTGTTTACCCTTATCTCGCTGAATTCCTGAACATTGTTTTTTATCAACGTTGATTTATAACAAATATCTTCAAACTTATGTAGCTTTTAGTCGTAGGTACATATTGATACACTATGTAAATCAAGATTAAGCTACACGAACGTGTATATTGATACTGGTTTGATAATAAGAATTTTGCTGTATTGTAAGCACCAGTTTACTCTGAGACGGTGTAAACTATTGAGCATGTCTGTCTTAAGTATCCAACACACCCTGTTATACAAGACAAGATATCACAGAATATATTATTAAACAATGTCAAATTCTTCGACAAACGAATATTTTCGGGGAACAAATTCCTGCACGGCTATGACAAAAAACGAAGGAAGATGATAACATAAATTAGACAGATCGGAAATGTCTCCAGCGATGCAAACACGGAAGTCTAAATAGGATTGCATGCCGGGGAGAGAAACCCGCTCAAATAAGACGCGATGTCACACGCTTTCTATAGTAACGACTTGATCGAACCATGAATTTCGTAATAAATTCGTTTCCCCCTGGAAAATTGGTACTTCTGTAGGCGTACAATGGGTAAAAATTTAGTTGTTTCCGCCATACGAAAATCGTCCATAGGGAGCTTAACTCGGTACCCACCTGGCCTAGTATTTACACTTAACAACACATATAATTGCTCACACATAATATTTCATAATCCTCAGATATGCTAGTTAAATGACCTTTTGACATATAGATGAGTATCGATTAATTTCAGCTGTTTTTTATGGAAATTATGCATATGTTTGAGCGATAACAATAGTAGATCAATATATTTTGCATCAATAAAGTAAACACCAAACTAGAAAGGTAATCTGTATTGGCATGGACATCAAAGTGCTGCACGCACTTCGAACGGGTCATTCGAAACCGTATTGTTTTTTTTTTCTCCAGTCAGTTTTGAAGACGACGTCCCCGTGGTGTAGTGGCTAGAGCGTCCTTCTTGTAAGCGTGAGACAACAGGGTTCGAGTTCGAATAGGTTGAAAACAAATACTGTAAACTTAGCAGTAGTGACTTCCTTCTTTTGAGCTAAGGGTTGCGGGGATAGCATTATGTAGGAAACGCGGTTATATGACTGAACATGAAAGACCATATTATTCTATAAAAAACTTCATTTATTTATATATTCCCTCATTATGTTACAATGAACAAAATACCATTATCTTTTGTACTTCCTTTGCAAAGCAACAAAGTCAGTAATATTAACATAAAGAAGTACCTTAACTCGCTCCAATTACTTTAAGCAAGTCGTAAAGATTCATACCTCATAAATTGTCAAACGTTCTCCGAAAAATCGTGACCAAAAAGAAAGGCCAAAAGTCACCAAACAGTTAGAGAATCTCAATAATATTTTATATTGCCTAATGTATTGTTATAAAGTTAAATTTACGTTCATTATATACTTTGACCACGTCTCTCTTGAATATGTTCCTTGTCCCATTTGCAGGCGCATTTCGATCGCATCATATGCAGACGATTTCTGAAAACATTGTGGCAAAATAGAAAACAAGCATACTGCGACGATGGTTCTCTCTTGTCTCTACTCTCACGACACCGCACGAATAATGAAACAAGCTATCGAGTTGTCGCGAGAACAGCGTCAAATTCACTTGAATATTTCTTCTCCTCGTGTAAAAGTACGGGAAACGGAAGTTGTAATGGCTATGTGAAGTGCTCTCTGGTTGGTCGATGTTTGGTCGTGTCCGGATTTTTAGACATTTTAGCCAATCAGCGATCAGGTAATAGGAAACCATTTCTTTTGTGTCGATATATTTAGTTTTGACGTGTCTGTGTTTTCCGCGGAAATGGTATCTCTTACGGCAACGCAAATATTAAGAAAATGAAGAGACGGATCAAAAATCTGGACGATCATTCGATGTAACAACTGATGGGCTACACAACGCACACCGAGTGGTTTCTAAATTCGAAAAACTGTGGGAGGAGATAGTTTTCGCAGGAAAAGCGCTTTTTGCCCGTTTCCATAGCAACGATGGTTTTTATGGCGACCATACTACAAAAGGAACAACTAGAACCTAGACCATTCATCCCTACCAAGTTTGGTCGAAATCCGTTGAATAGTTTTGGCGCTACGCTTGCCACAAACAAACAAACAAACAAACATTTTACAAACGGACAGAAACGAAGACCGACTTTAAGGGTCTCTAGAAGAGAGAACCAATCATTCTCATGCTGATCACCTTTACCTTTTGTCACAATGCAGTCAACCCATTCTCTCATTAAATCTTTTATTTATAGAAAGTTTCCATACTTTTCCCAAAATGATCTCAAAGTCATTTGATATATATTTGGCGTGTGCTGGACAGGGTTAAGATAGTTGATTGGCTGATCATAATGTCTAAGTAAACATAAACAATCGACACGATGAAATTATTTAAGAAATAATTGTAATCATAATGTTAACCAAATGTTAATTGCTCATGTTAATTGCTCATGTTAATTGCTCATGTTAATTGCCACAATGCTCATGTTAATTGCTCATGTTAATTGCCACAATGCTCATGTTAATTGCTCATGTTAATTGCCACAATGCTCATGTTAATTGCTCATGTTAATTGCTCATGTATGTCATGTATATGATCAACATATTTATACCAAAGACTTTAAAACTGGTAGTAATGGCTGCCATCCTTGGCACTCAAGGTTGCGGAGTTAGCGTTACGACTAACTGGCTGGTGTCAGAATAAATGGACCGGTAGTACTGGTAACTTACCCAGGAAACACCGTGATATAACTTAAAGATTGTTGCAAGAGGCATAAAACACCAAAGAATCGATCAATCAAATTGTGTATATATTAGAGGATGGGATATTGTAACGTAGATCAAGTTTATTCGTTACGGAGCGCATTATTTGTTTCTAGTGAAGCGTTTACTAATTCTGTAAAATAATCACCTAACACAAATTGTATAAAAGAACTATTTTTATCTTTGTTTCAGACGCAAAATTTGATTACGACCGGATATTTAAATTAAAGGTCATATTTTTTCACACATTTTGCTCTTAATTAGATTATGGGACCTAGTTTGCTATACTTTTTTGGGACGGAAGCAAAAAAATAAAAAATGACAAAAATGACATATAACCAAACAAAAAACCCATTTGTGAAAAAAACAAACCTATTTTTAATGTTCACTCGGTGGAAGTACAGTCTCGAAACACGTGAGCATCCTTCGTTTACCTCCGGCACATGAAACCTTTCCTACACTCAAACGCTTCCTTACCTCCATGCAGCAGACGACTTTTGAAAGCATCGTGTCAAAAGGAGAAATTGCTCAAAACGAGCAATTTCTCCTTTTGCCACAATGGTTTCAACCTTTTTCAGTAATTTTACCTACAATTATAGAGCTTTTCCATATTTTTGAGTACACATTTTTAAAGTCGTCTGCCAGATATTTGCTGAATGTGGGAAAGGGTTAAAGCTCTAGCGAGACTGCGGATATACATGCCCGCCCGAGTCTTCACTGTACGCATAAACCTTTCGACCCTAAATCACTAGAAGTGGCTCACATAATTTTTTGTATCATTGAATCACAATAGTGTTTCATGCCCCCGTAGCTCAGTCGGTAGCGACGTGGGTTGTCAATCCAGGGGGTTGTGCGTTCTAACCCCAGCTCGGCCAACATTCTTTCCGTGGAAAAGCAGCCAGGACAAATATGAGTAGGTGAACTGGCCGCCGTGATATGACTGACAAATTGTTGTAAACGGCGTTAAACCACTATCAATCATTCATACATTCAAGTTACTCACTTGAAGACGCCCTTGAATAAAGAATATGTCAACCAATACACGAAAATCAATCCGGACAACTATAGTTAATCTTTAACGTATGTTTCTAGATAGATTATTTGGTGTTTCACGCCACTTTCAACAACTTTTCAGTCATGCCACGGTGTTTCCAGGGTAAGTTACCAGTACTACCGGTCCATTTATCCTGACACCAGCAACCCTGAGCACCAAGGAGGGCAGCAATTTATACTATTCTTGAGGTCATTGGTATGACCCGACCGGGGGTTAAACTCGCAACCGCCCGCACCCGAGGCGGACGCTCTACCACTACACCACCGAGTCGGTCTTCTAGAGATTTAAAAACGTTCATTTGATAGCGGTGTGTGCATTTCAATTAGACCAGTCGACACCTTCTATCCTACGCTATTAAATCATGATTTTCCGGTATTAGATTATGCTTCTTATTTGTCCTCTAGTCTCGGTTCGTTTCCCCTGAGCCTTTTAAAGAGCCTTAACCATTTACCATATACAGACACTTTCTGACGCCTCGTCAGCAGACGGATTTTGAAAACATTGTAGCAAAATGAGAAATTGCTCATAACGGTCAAGGTCTCCTTTTGCCGCGATGTTTTCAACACTTTTCAATAATTTTACTCTATTTACAGAGACTACCCGTGCTTCTATCAATATGGTTTCAGAGTGGTCTGCTGCATATTTGTCGTATGTGGGAATGGATTAAAGACGTCGGATTGAGGATATTTACATAATGCTATAATTTCAGAGTCGACTGTCTAAAATACTTATTTCGTACAACCGAGGAAACATAAAATGTTACTTTAAAAGATATGTAGTAGACGGAGATATGGCTATGTAGTAGACGGAGATATGGCTATGTAGTAGACGGAGATATGGCTTGACTTTACCCTTTCCCACATATAAGACAGCTACTGCACACGGTATTACAACCTTCTATGCACAAACATAGATTATCTCTATAAATGAAGGGATACATGTAACTAATGAAAACATTGTGGCAATAGGAGCAACTGCTTCAACTTTCGTCTGCTGCAGTGGTGTCAGAAAGGGTATGTATGTGGGACGATGGTTTAAAGTCCATGCAATAATATATAGATTTTCACTATACGCCATCTAGGCTGACAAGCGTCATTAAAGCCTGCGGAGAACGGTTATTGCCAAAAATTGACTTTACAAAACCATATGGTATAAAATTGCAAATACAGTTTGTGCAAATACCTAATAAACAAGCGGGCTAATAGTCTTTGTTGAAACGAAGCCAGTTGCTTGGAAAGAATTATGTGGATAATTGGTGTGAGAAATCCAGGAAACACATGGGTTTGTGAATTGGTCGCCGTGATATGAATGAGCAATAACTGTAAACAGCTTTAAACCCCAATCAATCAATCAATCAATCAATCAATCAATCCACAAATCAATCAATCCATAAATCAATCAATCAATCAATCAATCAATCAATCAATCAATCAATCAATCAATCAATCAATCAATCAATCAATCAATCAATCAATCAATCAATCAATCAATCAATCAATCAATCAATCAATCAATCCACGAAGGTCGGTTTTATCGTTACATGACCTATATTGTAGTTAATAAGAGCTACTCACAAGAAACGCAAACACGTGGTACGATATACGCATTTCTATGTTGCTCAAAAACTAAATGAGCCACTCCACGAGAAAACCAACATTGTGGACTCTGCGTTAAGTATCGACCCGGATCAGCCTAAGCATGCTGTGCACACTAATCCGGACAGACATTTATCCCTTCCTGTTGATTGTTTGTTTCAGGAATCATTACTTTATACCCCTATTCCCTTGAGACGGAATGTGTCGGCCCGTATTGCACAGGCTGATCTGAGTCGATACATTACAAAGAGTCCATGAAGTTGGTGGCAACGCAAGCTATCAATGAAGGAACTTTGCATTTTAACCCCACGCTCGGTCATCAATTTTTTTTTGCTATGTTCAAGACATACGTCATTGTGTCACGTGTCATTCGTCATCCACCAATCAGCTCCATTTAACAGTCTGTGTTGAAAAGCAGCTAATTACTCCGAAAGACTGTTGCGTGCAGAACTGGTGTGAGAAAGCGTGGGTAGGTGAACTGGTTTCCATGTTATGACTGAACAAGTGTTGAACACGGTATTAAACACCAATACATAAATACATTAATCAGTCATACAGTCACCATGGTATTACCGTTGAAAACGACATACAAGCCGATAAAACCAACCATAATAACAGTTATCGATACATGGTTTAATATTGGCTAGGATCAAACATATAAATGACAAACGCCACCGACAATTTGTATGTCATCATTCATAGGTGTTGGTCTGGCTGTCTTCTTTTAAGTTAACCTATATCCTTTCCGTATATTTATAACACATTTGCAATGGCATTGAAATGAAAGTAATTATTACAATATCGGAATTGAAATACTACGAACATTTCTTTCTACAGTAGCTCTCGATTACTGAACACACATTTCCTACGGGTTCAGGGAGATGCCTTGAAAGTTGTAAATTATATATAATTTCAATGAAAAGTACATTTATCTGTGGAATAGTTTTTGAAAAATTACTGTTTCCAGCCTAGTTCACAATCCTCCTATAATGAAGCGCTAAATAGTCCTTGTCTCAAAAACAAAAGCGCGGCAACAGGGACATCAGCTCGAAAACTGATTTAATTTGACACCGCTTAGGTTATAGAAAGAACTCCAAAAGAAACGTGCTGTTGAAATACATTATCATAAGTGGGAAAGAATTAAATGGTACAATGTCAATGCACTAGATTATATATCTTCTTAGAATATTGCAGTTTCATGGTTAACCCTTTCCCCCTATATAGCTCATCTACAGCATACATCTTTATAAACATCTGAACAGACATTTATAAAGAATATCAAAGTGAAAGTATGAATTTTAAAAGAGTTCAACCTTCAGTCTTCTGCATATGAAGCAAACGGCGTCTTTATATTGAAAAGGATTACTAATTTGAATTCCCTAACTGTACGTATATACATTGCAAACGATTTAACAGTGTGATGATGCTATTCTTCATCTATTACTGACAATGATGGTGCAGACTCCCTCAGGTTATGTAACGAACATCCACACGCAAACCTGTATTGTAGGAGAACACATAGTGCCGATTCAGTGACCAAATGGTAAGTCTATAGGTGAATGTCTTATGCATATCAATTAAACTGCGTGTTTATATCGGATTGATTGATTGATTGATTGGGGTTTAACGCCGTTTTTAACAATTTCTCAGTTATATCACGGCGGCCAGTTCACCTACTCATGCATTTCCTGGTTTTCTCACACCAGTACTCCACACAACAATCTTCCCAAGCAACTGGCTGCTTTTCCACATATACTTAGCCCATTGGTGGGAAGACGAATGACGCATGTCGCATTGACTTTTGTCAATCCTCGGAAAGAAAGTTGGCCGAGCCGGGATTCGAACTCACAACCCCTGGAGTGACAGCCCGCGCCGCTACCGACTGAGCTACCGGGGCTCGGCTGTTTATATCGGAAAAGATGAGTTGTGCAAATGGTTAAACTGTACGAATATATATTGAAAACGATTTAACATTGGATGATGCTATTCTTTAAATATTACCAACAAGGACGCTACAGCCTCCCTCAGGCTATGTAACGAACATCCACCCAAACGCAGACCTGTACTGTAGGAGAACACTCGGTGCCGATTCAGTGTCCAAATAGTTAGTTCATGTGCACATGTACACGTCTTTTTCTTATGAAGCAATCTGCTCCTTTATACTGGAAATGATTAATTGTTCGAATGCCCTAACTGAACAAATATACATTGCAAACGATTTGACATTGTGATGATGCTTTTCTTAAACTATTACCAACACGGATGGTACAGACTCCCTCAGGCTATGAAATGAATCTCCACACGCAAACCTGTATTGAGAGAGAACACTTTGTGGCGATTCAATGTCTGAATGGTTAGAGTCCATTGCTACATGTATGTACATATTTCCCCGAGTGCTTGTCGAAAGCTGTACGCTAATTGGTTGATTCAGCTAGCACTTGCCTGAGTGTTCGGTGTGTTAGGACAATCTGAATAGGCATCAGGTTTATGATACTCGATCGGCTCACACCAAACGCTTTACCAAAATCTACGGTGTTCCGTTAGGGCCATCGTTGTTTCGCGGTTTCGACCAAGGGTCAACAGTACGATAACGCGATGCGAAAGTGCGAAAACGCGATGCGAAACTGCGAGACCACGATGCGAGGAGGCGATATTAATATCGTACTTTAGCATCGCACTTTCGTACTATTGCATCGCGTTATCGTACTATCGACCCTAGGTCGATATTAATATCGTACTTTCGCATCGCGTTATCGTACTATCGACCCTAGGTCGATAGTACGATAACGCGATGCGATAGTACGAAAGTGCGATGCGAAAGTACGATATTAATATCGCCTCCTCGCATCGTGGTCTCGCAGTTTCGCATCGCGTTTTCGCACTTTCGCATCGCGCTATCGTACTATCGCATCGCGTTATCGTACTGTCGACCCTAGGTCGAAACCGCGAAACTACGATGGCCCTAACGGAACACCGTAAAAATCTCCTCGGGCTGGAGAGTTTATCATTACGGATGGTGCACCGGCGTATAGTTGATTTGCTGATTGATGATTTGTCAGTTATATCACGTGACCAGTTCATCTACCAATGTGTTTCCGGTTATTCATATAAAGGACTCATCACAACAGTATTTCCAAACAACTGGCTTACTGGTTTACGCATAGACTATAAACCCTTTGGTGAAAGAAGAATGACGCTTTGCACTGTCAAACTTCTGAAAAAGTGACGGCCGAAATGGGAGTCGGACACACAACCATCTGGATTAACAGCCTGCGTCGCTAGCTACTGGGCGTACGGGGCTCTGCATTTCAGCGTCTAGCCATAATACGCTGAGGATAAATCGATTGGCATTACTGTTTTTGTAATACGAATGCAATTTTTAGCTCGTCTGGTTTTCGTGGAAAATACCCAGGCTATTGTGATACCCTCGTCATCTGCGTCTGCGTCGTCACACAGCTTTAACCTTACCTCATCATTCAAAATACGTTCAACGCTTTCAAATGAAAAACTTGGGACACAATTTCTTAGGAAAAATACGCATGTCTATACTAAGTCACGATTTAATAACTATTCAGTTATGCCCTATTTTCGATATAGAAAAAAAACCAGAACGAGCGTTGGCGTTCTTGTTATCGTCTGTAATACAAATAGGATATGACCATCACCGGAGTCTGGACAAATTCTTTTTGTATTATAGACGGTAAAAAAGTGTTCGCATTGCAATAAAAACAGTTTCAGGTTTTTCTCAGCATACTTGAAGATTTACAACCACTGTAGATCCATACCTTTATTCTTCGCCGAAACTATATAGAAATGTATTGAATGCTCTGTGTGAATACATTAATAATGATTTCAAAATTGAAATTAATATAACTCATAACAAATATCCCTGTTTATAGCTAATAAGAAAAGCCTATGTTTGGTAATGACATTTATCTAGAAAATGAATGTAGGAACAATACAAGTTCATCTTTGTTGGTAAAACCAATTATCATTGTGTGCCAATTTGGCCATTTACTCGGACGCAAGAGATGGTCGGATATTCCCACGATAGCACTCCACTTACCATTGTAGATGAATACACATTAACTTGTTTATCAGTCGATAGGGTTCATGGCATGTCGTCTACGGAAATGTCTTGCCTGGTGCACGCTTGACCCTGTCGTGTGTGTGTTGGTCTTTACAGACCGCCAGGTTGAGTGAGTATTGTTCTCTTCTTATTTGTCGCTGTTTGTGGGTCAGTTTTTAAACAAATGGTAGAAATTAGCAATTCTAAACTTCTTTCATTGCACCTAATATTTAGAGAACTAATTAATTAAGACGTCCCGCGAGAACACCAACAGTGTGGACTATGTGTAAAGTATCGACCCGGATCAGCATAAGCATGCCGCGCAGGCTAATCCGGGCAGACATTTTCGCCTCCTGTGGATTTTCTGTTTCATCTCATTTCTCTATATCTCTATCCCCCTGAGACGGAATGTGTCAGCCCGGATCAGTCTGCGCGGACTGCGCAGGCTGATCTGAGTCGATACATTACGCAGATGCCATAGTGTTGGTTTTCTCGCGAAACGGCTTATATGACGTTTGGATTGCAGTATTATATAAACCAGATGTGCCAATGGAATGCCAGCGTAAGTGACACAATATGACCAGTGTAGATGCATCCAGATGGAAATGAACCGGCGCATTCGAATATTCTGATCTGTTAGTTAAATAGTCTCAGACAATTTAAGAGATTTCTGACAAGCAATACACATTTAAACCAGACAGAAAAGATACGCATGAAAGGTCCTTGTCTACAATTGTCACATATTCCCTTAGATCTGTTTTTCAATGAGCAGTTCGAAACCAACATGCTTTCCGACGCTAAACAAATGTCCATAGCCCACGCGCGTTATTCGTCTTCAACCAATGGGTTTTCAGTATATGTGGAAAAGCAGCCAGTTGCTTGGAAATACTATTGTGTGGAGTATTGGCGTGAGAAAGCCAGGAAACACATGGGTCGGTGAACTGGCCGCCGTGATATGAATGAATAATTGTTGAAAATGGCATTAAACCCCAATCAATCAACCGTCTGCATCTGTGTGTGGGGTTAGATCTGAACGGTACGGTGCAATTTTAACATCAAACACAAAACCGATCTTCGAATGCTTTTTGTAATATGATAATCGAACAATCAATCATTTTCGTTATGATTGATCCGTCTATTCTGTCGTGTTGGTACATGTCTCCAATTGCTTCTAGAATGCTTGTACGACTAGATTCACACATACAACAAACCTACAGAAGACGACTTTGACAACAGTATTATTAATGAATGGAATATCTCTATAAACGCAAGTGTAATTAGTGATTAGAGTTGAAAACATTGTGGCAAAAGGTGAAATTGCTCATGATGAGCAATTTCTCCTTTAGCCACATTATTTTCAAAAGTCGTCTGCTGCAGAGGCGTCAGAAAGCGTCTATAGGACAGTGGTGAACTCTCGGTAAGAATGAAAACCGACGCAGTCTAATCCGGGTATCGTTCTGTGTTCCGATGGCGGAGATAATTTATTTCTCAAATGACGAACCATGTGATACGGTAATATCTGTATAATTGCACCATTCATAGTTACTGTATTTAAAGGTACGAATTATCGCACTATATAACAAGCTTTAATTGACACGGGTTCATTTGTCTGCCATTTATGTCAGGTACGGAGGAATGGGGTATTGCGTTTCGTACAGGTATATTATTCCAAATTGCACATTTCGGCTCAATGTATTCGTATTATTCGTATAATTCGTGTTTGATCTATATGATGCCGGAATTACTGTCAAAAGTATTTCAGTAACACCAGTTATGTCGTTGGTAAATCACTAGTACTACCGGGATAATTTATCGCGACAATGGCACACAAATCGTATTGCCATCCACGCAACATTTAGTCACTTTGTGATCTACTCTGGTTTCCCCGTCTTAATACGAACGCTTTACCAGACGTCAAACAAAGACTGGGTACCGGACGGATTTAACAAAGCAGATTCACTATTACATCTTTCTAAAATACACTGTAGTGAGTCTACAGCGGTGACGGAAGTTTCGATAAATCCATAATTGATTTTCGCAATTAGTCTGTCAGCTTGAAATTGGATTTATAATTCATTATTTCTATTTGTATAAAGGTCACTTTTGAAATTATCCTTAGGAAAATTTGATAGAAGTTTCAGAACGTTAACCAAACATATGAAAACAACAATATGAATACACGATTTAGATGAAGACTAGACATGTTTGATCTGTTCTATGGAGTATGCTGAAAACGATTACGAAAAGGTATGTGGTACGTCGCCTACCTCTACAATAACTACGCATGCATATGTGTAACGGTCATGTTGGACATATCGAAACTTCTTTCTATCGGCGTATATTTAATACAATTTACATGTCGTTTATGAGGCGACCTTTACAGGTGCTGAACTACAAAAAATAGATACTATAGCCAAGTTTTAAAACTGTTCAAAAGTTGTCTTGAAATATAAGAATCATAATTCAGGGATATAATTAGAGTAATACTTTCACTTTCCAGTACCATAAATATTTAAATAGTGATCGTTATGCTTCATTACTTTACTGAGTACCCATACCCCAGTAAGTCAAATTTTGTACATTTTCATGACTTTCAATTGACTGTTTTCAACATTTCGAGGTCTTGGCGAGAAAACCTATTTTGAAGTCCCTGGTTTAGGGGCAATTTTGACCCCTTTGTAAACAATGCATATTTAGGTGCCATTGCTCAGAATTGTGTGGAGTATTGGCGAGGTGATTAACCTTGGTAAAAAAAAAAGAGCAGTTTTAGTTACAACCGTTTCACGCCAAGCCCTCGATTTACTGCCAAAATAGTTTACATTTACTGCAATATTTGCAGAAGTTTCAACATTTCAAAATGTTGATCTCCATCTGGAGTTCAGCACCTTTAAGAACTTGCGCATTGAATGAGCTATTTGTCGCTTAGACCTTTCTGTGAATTAACGGACCAGACATATCATTTCGAGGGCTTGGCGTGAAACGGTTGTAACTAAAATCCTATTTTGAAAATCCTGGTTTAGGGGCAATTTTGACCCTTTTGTAAACAATGCAAATTTAGGTGCCATTGCTCAGAACGAGCAATGGCACCTAAATTTCCATTGTTTATCAAGAAAAATGATTTAACGCTTACAAAGACTTTATGGCGAGGTGATTAACCTTGGTAAAATAAAATACCAATTTTAGTTACAACCGTTTCACGCCAAGCCCTCGATTTACTGCCAAAATAGTTTACATTTACTGCAATATTTGCAGAAGTTTCAACATTTCAAAATGTTGATCTCCATCTGGAGTTTAGCACCTTTAAGAACTTGCGCATTGAATGAGCTATTTGTCGCTTCGACCTTTTCTGTGAATTAACGGACCAGACATATCATATTGCTGATGTTTTTCCCTCAGGGAAATGAATCACTTACTAAAGAAAAGTAAAAGGTGGCCTTTCATCCCTTACCCACCTGCACACGCAGTTTTTACGTATGTGCACAATTATGTCTTGGAATTCATTGTAGAGAAATAAGAAGTTGCTCATAATGAGTAATTTCTCCTTTTAGCACAATTTTTTTAACTGTATTAAATAGTTATACTTTCATGTATTATGATTTTCCATATTTTTGCTAAGATGTTTTTTTATAATCGAGTGTTGTAGTTTTGTTATCTCTCTGCGGAAAAGGGTTCCAGCAGAATGCAGGATACAATACAGCCAGACAGTTCAAACCTTGTATACAGGGTTAAACGAAGAGTGGTGTCCTGCTATTATTATTAACAATTTCAAACATACAGACGCTTTTAAACGCCTCTGGAGCAGACGACTTTTGAAAACAATGTCGCAAAAGGAGAAAGTGCTCATTGCCACAATGTTTTCAACTCTATGTAATGATAAAACTCTCATTTATAGAGATCTTTTCTCGGTTTGGCCGATATGTTTTCAAAGTCGTCTGTTGAAAACCTTCTGTATGTTCGAAACCGTTAACTATTATCGACTACTTAATGTTTACCAAAATAACATCATGGCAATAACAGATGTCCCGTCAAACGAAAACTTACCTCCCAGACTGTTATGCAACGGAAAAGATCAGACCAGTGTGCGCTTCTGTCCAGTCTAATCATGATCTTCATTGTTCGCCATCTAGTTGTACGGGTACCAAAGAAGAATCCAGGGAACGCTTATTACCAAACATTAACGTAATACTTGATATAATCAATACATTTTAATTATCAAATTTTCGATCACTTGGTCTTTATCAAGATTTAAAAAAAAAAAAAAAATACCAGAAAAGACCAAAAGGTCGAACATTTGATAATTAACCCTTTCCCACATACAACAAATCTGCAGCAGACGACTTTGAAAATGTCCTCTTAAAAATATGGAAAATCCCTATAATTGTAGGTATAATTACTGAAAAAAGTTAAAAAACATTGTGGCAAAAGGAGAAATTGCTCGTTTTGAGCAATTTCTCCTTTTGTTACGATGTTTTCAAAAATTGTCTGCTGTAGATGCGGCATAATGTGTCTATAGGTGAGAAAAAGTTATTTAGAGAATTAATGATATAAAGTATTTTACTGACTTTCTTCCCGTTCAAAGACCTAATATTATACAAAGATTGACTTAACTCTTTCAGCGCCAAAGGCAATATTGAACTTTTTGCAAACAATACAGATTCCGGTGAGGCAGCTCGTAATGAGCTGTCTCACCTGAAATCTGCATTGTTTGGCTGTAAGTTATAAAGATATTCCAAAAATCCTATAACATGAAAATAGTTTCGTCCGAGTTTGAACATGGAAGAGTCTACTTTAAACAATTCGGCGCTGAAAGTGTTAATAAATATGTGCTT
This sequence comes from Serripes groenlandicus, assembly GCA_031761405.1. NCBI lineage: Eukaryota > Metazoa > Mollusca > Bivalvia > Cardiida > Cardiidae > Serripes > Serripes groenlandicus. Next base: position 125,834,707 of record JASEVX010000002.1, read on the forward strand.
TGATCGTTAATACCTATTTCTGTCAGTACATCCTAAGGTCGGGTTTCATGTGTTGTTACCCATATGGTTAACTTATCGTATACAGCCGCTCATCTTCATAACTGGGTAGTGAGATACTGTCCGGACTTAATACTGGCCGTTTGACCGTTTCCGGTATATTCGACTTTTGTAAAACATTTAGCTCATAAAAGATACATCTTTCGCTTACCCAGAGGAATTAAGTTTAGTAAAAATGCGTGTTCAACGGTATGTCACTTATTTATCGGCAGCCAGTTCAGTTACATGGCTTTCTCACACCTGTTCCCGAGAGAAACTGGTTATTTTTCCAAACAGACTATGTAGCATGTTGGTGGAAGACGAATGACGCTAGTCACAATTTTGTTTTTCTCAATCGTTGACTGAACTGGGCTTTGAATTCAGGGCACATGTATTGACATCTTTTCTTTGGTGTTCTAGCAAGTGGCTTTGTTGTCCTCAAGGTATTATTTCTCCTAATGGATTACAGTTAATTCGCGCTTAGTTGTTGAATAAGATTTTTTATATATGAGCCGTTCAACGAGAAAATCAACATCATAGACTCTGCGTAATGTATATAACCAGATCAGGACTGCGCAGGCTAATCCGGGCCGACACATTACGTATCAAGTTGATAGAGGTATAGAGTAATGATTCCTGAAACAGAAAATCCACAGGAGGCGCAAAGTGTCTGTCCGGGTTAGCCTGCGCGGCATGCTTAGGTTGATCCGGGTCGATACTTGACGCAGAGTCCATGATGCTTCTTTTCTCGTGGGACGGCTCATATGTAGTCGGGTACATGTCACTTACGTCTAGAATTCTTTTTTTATAAAAAGCCTTGTTAACTCTTTCAGCGCCAAAGGCAGGTTTATATTCAGGTTTTTGCAAACAATACTGATTCAGGCGAGTCAGCTCGTAACGAGCTGTCTCACCTGAAATCAGCATTGTTTGCCTTTTAGTTATCAAAAGAGTCCAAAATTGAATTTTATAAGAAAGTGAGACGCCCGATTTTGAACATGGAAGAGTCTACTTTAAACAATTCGGCGCTGAAAGAGTTAACTTCAAACTATCGGATCAGTGTTATGCTTGATATCATCACACGACGGTTAGGCTCTCAACGTCAATTGAGTTTTATCTTGATGACAACAACGGAGATAAAATAGATGGTTCAGGTCTGTAAATGTCAAATTATTTGTAAGTTAGTCTAGCCCTCTCGTCTCTGTGACTATATTGGTGAAGTAAGTTTTTTTTTGACAAGCTACAAAGAGGCTGTCGTTTATCATTGTAACGCTTCTGAGAGTTTTGTCCTTAGACCTGGTGTGGTTTATTACCAATCGGTCGGGATAAGAAACTGAGAAAATAAGAGACTGGAAAACGAGTTATTTGGAGAGTATAGAATATTTGAAAAATTAGAGAGTATTTGTCTGATTGCATGAGCCATGTTTGCAAGGTACAGTCTAGTCGCCAAAAGCTGATCACTTTGGACATTTTCAGTGTCGACACAAATAAATATGATAATTCTGATGATAAATCAGAGCTAATCAATTTCGTACGCGACAGCTTTCGCCAGTTGCGGGCCAAATTAGCCCATATCTAGTTACTTAGAAATAGAAAAGTAAATCGTCCATTCATGTGGTCTACACCATGCTGGACAATATAAACTATATTGTGTTTTATAATCAATAAAACATTTTTAAATTGACTATTCAAGGACTAATGAGAATCTTTCTTAATTTTAATGAACTCTTTCAAAGTGATCAACTATTGACTTTGGTGTGTTATTGGAGACTTGACTGGTCGTGGACTTTGGGATAGAGAAAGATACAGTCCGTTTAAGTTGAACTGCCGCACGGGACACATGCATAACATGGTCAGTTTACTACACATATATATGTCTACGTTTAACTTAAACAGAAAGTACCAAGAAGAGGGTTTCGTTTTGTTTGGGGTTTACGCCGTTTTCAACATTATTTCAGTTATATCACGGCGACAGTTCACTTATTTATGATTCCTGGGTAAACAAACCAGTACTAGGCTAGACAATGTGCCATGCCCAAGTGCACTCCACCGTGTGCGTCGTGCCGAGACTTGGGATCGAACCTGGGACGACCGGTTTCAAATCCCCGACGCTAACCACTCGACCATGGCGGATTCCTCGAAGAAGAGGATGCTTGAGGTGAAGATAAGAGTAACCTTTTCCGAACAATTTGAGAGTCGTGTAGCTATATGCGATGTAATATGAACTACTTGAAGGATTTACTGTAGACGTTCTTCCTTGTTGTGTTACGTCCCTAGGTACGCTTTTCCTCATACGCTGAACTCTTTCAGCGCCGAATTATTTTAAAGTAGATCCTTCCATTTTTAAAATATGGCGACACTATTTTATTACATGTTATAATAGTTTTGGAACATTTGGATGAATAAAAGGCAAATAATGCTGATTTCAGGCGAGGCCTTTGTAAAATTGTTTGTAAAATGTTCTAATATTACCATAGGCGTTGAAAGAGTTTAACACTTATGGTCGCCCGAGTCTTCCACAGTACGCCCATCCTACAAATAGCTCATTGACGTTTTTGCATAGATGTTCAAATCAGGTCCATAATACCTCGCGGTTGAATTCAACACCATTGTTTTTGACTTGTTAACAGGTATATGAAATGAGTGATTTGTTTGACTTACACTTAAAGTAAAATCTCATTAGAACAAGACATAAACTCCACTCGCTCGTATATTCGTACCAAGTATTTTGGTCTGATTTTAATAAGATTGACTTTACATAATTGTAGTTTAGTCTGAACTACAACCCGATGTACACAGCATTAAGCAACGTTAAGCTAAGACAATACTACAAACACTTTAAAGCGACTGAACTCCAGATACCCAACTGTCGAAAAAAAAAATAAAAAAAAATTAAGAAAATAAGTTTTATTTTTGTATTTAGGGCATTAAAATATGATAACTGACATATTACATACCCCTGTAATCGGTGAGATTTTCTTGTTTTCGATACTTTTTCCATCGCAAATTCTACCCTGTCAGTAACGGGGTAATTATTTTTAAATAGGAAACCCCTTCATAGGGACAATTGAAAACGACTCAAGTTCACTTTATTGATAAAAAACGATACATTTTCTACCCTGGTTTTACTTGGATAACATAAAGAATAACATTTAGGGCGAATTCGATTTTTTTTTTTTTTTTCGTGCCATCTGGATTTCAGTCGCTTTAAGTCAAGCTTATGAAAATCACAAGTTGCACACCACTGCCATTTATTTTACTTTAGTTTAAATGTGTTGAACTCCATATTATAGATAGTATAGTCATAGCTTTCAAACTGTTTAAAAATTGTATGGAAATATAAGAATCATAATTCAATGAAAAAACAAAAGTATTTTCCAGTACAATAAACATCTAAATATTGATCGTGAATGCTTCTTTTTTAACTGGGTAGACATACCGAATAAGCTAAATTGTGTATATTTTCATGACTTTCAATGGACTATTTCTCAACTTTTACTATTTATAACTTACTTTGTTGTCACTTTAAGCAATATTTGTAAACGTTTTAACAGTTCACAATTTTGATGTCCATCTGAAGTTCAGCACCTTCAACATTATTATATATATCAATTTGTCAAACGTTGCATACTCATAAAAAAGGTGTATTGACGTCTTTTTGGGGGTTTATGTGAAATGTGTCTGGGGACATTGTGCGTGTAAGGGACACGTAACAATGGTTTTCTCAACTATTTGTCAGGCGCGTCGAGACATTTTCTGTCTGAATATTTGATGTAATATCCTGCAATAACTGCAAACTATTCTCCTTAAGATATTGATATCCGTAATGCTTATGATATTTTGTTTACCCTTTTCGGTTTATTGTCGTATTTAACACTAATACCGCCATGCCATCGTCAACCCTTATACGGCCGTATCCTTCTTTAACCCCCTTTGACCTCGAGCCCCCGGTAGCTCAGTCGGTAGCGAAGCGGACTATCAATCCAGGGGTTATGAGTTAGAATTCAAGCTCGGCCAACATTCTTTCCAACGTCTGACAAAAGTCACTGTGACAAGCGTCATTCGTCTTTCACCAATGGGCTTACTGTTATTAAGAAAAAGCAGCCAGTTACTTGGAAAGTATGTTGTGTGGAGTACTGGACACACAGTGGTGTGAGAAAACCAGGAAACACATGAGTATGTGAACTGGCCGCCGTTATATGACTGAATTTTGTTTGAAAACGTTGTTAAGCCCCAAACAACCAATCAAATCTTTTTAGCCCTTATATAGCCGTGTTCTTCTTAACGATTATACCGTCGTGTTCCTGTAGTTGATAGCATTGCCCCGCAATGTTACCAAGCCTTGTCGCGTCCGCATGGCTATTTGGAATAGTATTATCTCTCCGAAACGGGATCTCATCACAGGAGTCCGACGTTTTTTGATAATACTCACACTGGACCGTGTTGGTAAAAATAATATCTCTATATGGTTTATATACCATACTAACAAATGACTTTATATGTTATACTATGTAGAAAGACTGGTTATATTTACACGGTTCTCTTTGGGTCTTTTCTTAATGTTCTAAAACAAAACATTACCGTCATTATTCTTATGGTATATCAGAGACATATATATATATATATACATTTCTTTCTATTTAGGTCTCTGGGTATATGAAACACATTATACAGAGCTCTAGATAAGGAGCGTTCTTTCATACTCTAAAATCCTTATTTGACCTCCAAAACCAGAGAATGTTGTGGGTACTCAAAAGAATCGTCTATAAGAAAGACCTACTTACTCCTCCTTACAATGTACTCTAAAAATTAAATGACGTAAAGCTAGTAGGCATGTACTACTCTTTACTTAACCCTGTCACTGCCAAAGGCAATTAAATGTTTTGCAAACAATGTAGATCCAGAAGGGACATCTCATAACGAGCTGTCTGACCTTAAACCTGCATTGTTTGCTACTTGGACATTAAATTTTTCCAAATTTTCTGTTGGACGAAAATTGGAGTGGTTCAATTTTCAACATGGAAAGTCTACTTTGTGAAATTCGGCAATGAAAGAGTTAACATTTAAATAAAAAGTAGAAAATAATGTCGACTAAGATTAAGACTGTATATATGTGTATGCTTATTATTCGCCATTGTATTCTAAAGCCGTGCTTGACAAAATACGCAGAAGTTGTTTTAAAGTCGCGTCCAGCAGAATAAGGGTTACAGTCAGAATTAATCGGGAATCAGACAGAACATCTCAGACATTCGTATTTTATCACCGCGTCTTCATTGAAACAGGAACTTTATATCTTTTTCCAAACAATAGGAATAGAAATATTATGAAAAACGCTTGAACTATAACATATCCATACGACTTACAGAAATAATTATGCTGTCAGTTGCTTACTTGATGTATTGTGGGTTCAAATACTTATTGCATGTATATGTATGTGTTGGAGAGACTGTTTCACGATGATTGGTCTAAAACTAAACATTTGAAATACATGTATTAATGATACAGTCGTTGTGCTCAAGGAAACCCAACTTATGTGCATAATAGCCGGTTATAGATCCTGGTTAATCTGGCATCCACACAGCTTGGTCAAGCTGTAGACGGTCCATCAATTTGGACATAGAAGGTTCTCAGAGACGTCTGATAAACGGTATATATATCCATTTGGATCCTTCAAAATGGATGCGAACGCAGGCCTTTATCGACACTTATAATATATACTCTTTGATTGGTGTTCCTGGAGCAAAAATTATATATATCGTTGGTGTAGTGGTAGAGCGTTCGCCTCAGGTGTGGGAGGTCGTGGGTAAGATCCCAGTCTGGTCAAACCAAAGACTTTAAACATGTTAGAATGGCTGCCTTAGGAAAGAGAAATGCAATGACAAGTAATTGACAATGTCGCTGAACGGCAACACTAATGCAAATTATTATTCAATCTGATTGACATAGATACAGATAAACTGCAGATAAACTACAGAATAAATGAATAGATGAATATGAAAACTTAGGTCTACTAGATAGAACTGATGGTTTTGAGTTACGTGAAATACTAACGTTATGACCCGTTGGCGCCCAATTGCAATTAAATGCTTTTGCAAACAATGCAGATTCATGTGAGACAACTCATAACGAGCTGTCTCACCTGAAATCTGCATTGTTTGCCCCAAATTTTCTGATGGACGAAAATTGGAGTGGTCAAATTTTCAACATGGAAGAGTCGACTTTATGAAATTCGGCAGCGAAAGAGTTCAGAGCAATAACTCACGCCAAGCCCTCGATATAATGTCCGTTACTAAAGGAGTGAAAAAACATTTGTTTAATAATGCGTCCTTCTGTATATTCAAAATTGAACTGACAACACACACATGTATTCACAGTTTAAGAGCGTTTAAGCTAACATTAGAACATATATAGTATGGCTAAGCTAAAATATAATTTATCCATTATCCATTTCCACGGCAACATAGGTGCCACGATAGAAAACCATTGACAGACTATTTCAGCACCAACACTTACTTACTGACACAGTTTCTTAGACTATGCGTGCCGAAATTTAGTTGATTGTAACAGATAATAGGTATTCAAACATTCGTTAAATAGTATCAAGCAAGCATAACAAACAGACTGGGGAGTGTTCGCATTCTCTCGAGCGATATCCATCGCCGGCTTGTTTGTGCAGGTTATGTTATCTGATGTGTGTTTCCGAGGAAAACAAAACACTTGGGCAAATATAAAAAAAGTTAACTGTCATGTCTCTTTAACGAAATCCTTCCGATGCCAATGATATTCCACGAGAGAGGTATGCCAATTCGATGACTAGACGGTTATCTCATCCAAAGAGGTAACCGGTGCAAGTACAACGTGGTCTTTATTTATAATGTTTCATTCCCCAGTGTTTGGGTTGTTACAATACACCAAAATAATTTTTTCTTTGTTTCCATGTAAATCGACCAGTTTCTGTCCTCAGTTGTCACACTTTCTAAGCGTTTCTCATGTAGAACACCCTATATCATTGAAAAGAGTTACCTCTAAGCTTTTACAGAAAGCAAAGAAAATGGAGGGGGTCATGAATTATGCAAGAAAGGCAAAAATGGTTACCGTCATTTTGGACCAAATTGGGCCCGGACAAAATCGGTGTTTAGCATTCTCTACTTTAACTTTCAAACAAGTTTCAACATACTAAAAGTCATACTATATTCAATGCATTCTGTTGATGGTATACACTCATTTCTACGCAAACAAATGGTTTTTAGGGACTACTTTGGTGTATATCAGCATGTCAGCGGATGTATTTTGCGTAATTTGACTTTTAATAGACACCAGTATTTACCATTGGAAAGGTTTGGTTTTACAGAAAATGTAATTAAACCGTCTTGGTTTTCGTTTAACTTGGATTGATTATAAGAAGTTACTATTAAGGAATGGCCTTGTTGGTGTGAAAGGTCGCGGGTTCGATCTCCAGCTGGGTCATACCAAATACCCACGACCTCCCGCACCCGAGGCGGAAGCTCCGACACTAGGCCACCGAGGCGGTGACTGTATCGAATGAGGCCATCGATTATTTTTAACCTCGTAGTTCAAATAATTCAGAACGAGATTGGATTATATTTTCATCTTTGTTTATATAGTGAGACAGCTTTCCAGGAAGTTATGGTCTTAGTACCAATCCACTGTTATATAAATGTCATAAAAACTCATTTTGACATCTGGATCCAACTTTAAAGATGGGTTTTCAGTCGTTGTAGTTCCAGATTAGTTCGTATGATTAAACAACACGCCATCAGGTCAGTAAATAGTGATATGAGGCTGATATTCTTACTTTGCTTATCTTCTAAATAAAGTAAACCCTGATGTAGTGGCGACCCTGTTACGATATTGTGTAAGCGTCTATATCTCGAGGCAAAGCTCCCTTTTGTCAAAATACATATCATACTAAAAGATCACATCAGCCTGCAACTTCGCATAGCACTTCATAGCAAACATCGCAGATCGTACACTGTACAAAGATTCATATAGTTATAGCAAACATAGGTCGTAGACTGTTAATATAGATTCATATAGTTATAGCAAACATAGGTCGTATACTGTTAATATAGATTCATATAGTTATAGAAAACATAGGTCGTAGACTGTTAATATAGATTCATATAGTTACAGAAAACATAGATCGTAGACTATATATAGCTTTCTAAAGTCATAGCAAACATAGGTCGTATACTGTTAATATAGATTCATATAGTTATAACAAACATAGGTTGTAGACTGTTAATATAGATTCATATAGTTATAGCAAACATAGATCGTAGACTATATATAGCTTTCTAAAGTCATAGCAAACATAGGTCGTATACTGTTAATATAGATTCATATAGTTATAACAAACATAGGTTGTAGACTGTTAATATAGATTCATATAGTTACAGCAAACATAGATCGTAGACTATATATAGCTTTCTAAAGTCATAGCAAACATAGGTCGTATACTGTTAATATTGATTCATATAGTTATAACAAACATAGGTTGTAGACTGTTAATATAGATTCATATAGTTACAGCAAACATAGATCGTAGACTATATATAGCTTTCTAAAGTCATAGCAAACATAGGTCGTATACTGTTAATAAAGATTCATATAGTTATAACAAACATAGGTCGTAGACTGTTAATATAGATTCATATAGTTACAGCAAACATAGATCGTAGACTATATATAGCTTTCTAAAGTTATAGCAAACATAGGTCGTATACAGTACATAGACTCATATTGTTTTGGCAAACATAGGTCATGGACTGTACATATGGTATTATAGTCATAGCAAACATAGGGCGTGGCCTGTACATAAATTCTTATAATCATAGAAAACATAGGTCGTATACTGTACTTAGATTCATATAGTCATTCAAACATAGGTCGTAGATTGTACATATATGTATATAATCATAGCAAATATAGTACATATGGCGTATATTGTAAATAAATACATATAGTCATTGTAAACATAGGTCTGTACATAGTTTCTTGTAGTCTTCGTAGACAAAGGTCGCACATTCTACATAACTTAACGATATATCTAAGGAAATAAACCAATGTAAACCAATGTTGAAACATTATGCTTTGAATATTTTATCATCTTAACAAGTATATTACGTCCTCTTAAAAAAAATAAGAGTTTATACCGTAAATCGTGAAACAATCCCTTAAGAGCAATACCACTGGATTGAACACAATTATGTCAGAAGAAATAGAGTAAACCAACATTATGGCCTCTGCGTAATGTATCGATCCAGATTAGCCTGCGCAGTCCCCGTAGACTGATCCGGGCCGACGCATTCGTCCCAGGGAGATAGAGGTAGAGAGTTATGATTCCTGAAACAAAAAATCCACAGGAGGCGAAAAATGTCTATCCGGGAAGCCTGCGCGGCATGCTTGGGCTGATCCGGTCGATACTTTACCAACATTATGGCCTCTGCGTAATGTATCGACCCGGATCAGCCGGCGCAGTGCCCAGCAGACTGATCCGGGCCGACGCATTCCGTCCCAGGGAGATAGAGGTAGAGAGTTATGATTCCTGAAACAAAAAATCCACAGGAGGCCAAAAATGTATATCCGGGAAAAGCCTGCGCGGCATGCTTGGGCTGATCCGGGTTGATACTTTACGCAGAGTCCACATCGTTGGTTTTCTCGCTGGACGGCTCATACATATATATCAAGTAAATGTACATCTGATGGGTCATACCAAAAGCTATAAACTGGCAGTCAATTTATTTGTTGGCTGGTGTTTTACGCTGATTTCAGCAGTTGTTCAGTTATATCACAGTGTTTTGAGGGTAAGTAATACTGGCATAGAAATGAAATTCAATACAATCATTTTGAAAGTCTTTGGAATGACCGGGCCGGAGAACGATCCCAGAATACTTCCTAACCCCCGAAGCGGACGCTCTTCCACTATAACACAGAGGTGGTCCAAACTGGCAGTTATAACTTCCTTCTTATTTGAACCAAAGACTATATATGAGTCGTTCCACGAGAAAACCAACATAAAGTATCGACTCGGATCAGCCTAAGCATGCCACGCAGACTAACCCGGGCAGACACTTTTCGCCTTCTGTGGATTTTCTGTTTCAGGAATCATTACTCTATACCTCTATCTCCCTGTGACGGAATGTGTGGGCCCGGATTAGCTTGCGCGGACTGCGCAGGCTGACCTGGGTCGATACATTACGCAGTGTCCATAATGTTGGTTTTCTCGGCTCTTATGTAAACAAAGATCCCCAACTTGAGGAGTGAGTCAGTTATCGATGTATTAAGCGACTAAAACATAGGCACGAAGTTATTCTGTCGCACTTACATGTAGCATGAATTCCATAAATCTATCGACGTATATACTTTACCATAAAACACATACGTACGCATTTTCACGCATTTTTATCTGACGAATTATTAAAACATTGTGGCGAAAACGAGAAATTATGAGCGGTCTCATAATGTTTACAGCACTTACCAATAATTATGATATCATCTAACGAGATTGTCCATGATTTGCCGAGATATTTTCGATTTCGTATTTTGCAGTGTTTAATTAGAATGCTTTGTCACCACACACGGACATATTTCATTGAGATAGCCCCAGTAATTTAAGAATTTCGAATTGTGTGGGCTGTTTACAGATTGCATTCTTTTAAAATGAATATTGTTCCGTAGCGGCTTTCAAAAGTTATATTGAAAAAAAAATGTATAATCACATGCAGGTGATGTGTTTTTAATGGATTTTGGATGAAGTGCACATTATTGTCTTATTGGTTCCAGCTGTATTCTCATTTGTACATCTTACAAGGTAAATTGGTAAATTAAACATATCATTTTGCATCGTCTCGTCTCTTCAAACATTTCACAAGCATAATCTAGGCAATATTAACCTGATTTATTAACTTAATGATGGAGGGGTGATCCAAAAGCAATGGGACGTTTGCTATTATTTATACACAATCCAAACTTTTTCCTCAAAATAAACCCGATTTTATTAAACTTCAATATTTCTCTCACATGCGTGATAAATATTTGAATTATTGGTTTAATTTTTGAAATGATGTGATATTACGAATATTGCAAGTACCACAAGGGGAAGGTCACATTAGTAACTTCATTGGGAGCATAATCAAGTATACATATGAGCCGTCTCGCGAGAAAACCAACAGTATTGCCTCTGCGTAATGTATCAACCCACATGTCTCAATGGAATAGAGGTAATGCTTCCTAAAACAGAAAATCCACAGGAGGCGAAAATCGTCTGTCCGGGTAATCCTGCGCGGCACGCTTAGGCTGATCCGGGTTGATACTTCACGCAAAGCCCACACTGGTGGTTTTCTCGCGAGACGGCTCATATGTGATGAATTTCATCTAAGTTTTTTAAGTGTAAATGAATTTTTATTACTTTTGGATCATCCCTCGTATATCTATACTAAAAATCATTAAGTAAGTAGACATGGGACAGATCATAATCGACACTTTTCAGGAGGTCTATTATTGAAAGTAGTACTATTTTCAAAATCATAGCATAAGATCTTTGATTTGCGATTATCGATTTCCATTGATTCAACAATTGTTCGGTTATATCATGGCGTTCCCTTGGTAAGTTACAGATATCTACGATCAGATGTTTTCTGTAGTTTTCACTATATGCATAGATATACGAATTGCTTTTGTTATTTGTGTGTGCGGTGTTTTATTCCGCATTTAACACGTTTTCAGTTATACATATTACGTTTCTTTCTTGGTAATTTACAAGTACTACTGGTCCATTTATCATGACACCAGCCATTTATTCAATGTTAAAGTCTTTTAAATGACCCGACTGGGGATTGAACCCGATACTTCACCTCACGTCAGGCTCCACCACCGGGATGGTCCTACGTGAGATGCACATCATCGTATAATTGATTGATTGTTTGGTTAGGGTTTAAACGTGTTCAAAACCCTTTTCAGTCATATCACTGTGGCTTGTTCACCCATCCATGTGTCACATAAGTACTTCACACAACAGTATATCGAGGGCTTGGCGTGAAACGGTTGTAACTAAAACCTTTTTTCTTTTACCAAGGTTAATTATCTCGCCATGAAGTCTTTATAAGCGTTAAATCATTTTTCTTGGTAAACAATGGAAATAAAGGTGCTATTGCTCGTTCTGAGCAATGGCACCTCAATTTCCATTGTTTACAAAAGGGTCAAAATTGCCCGTAAACCAGGGTTTTTAAAAAGGGTTTTTTAGTTACAATCGTTTCACGCCAAGCCCTCTATATCTAATCTAAGATAGATTTTTAGCCCATTTATGAATGACGCTTGTCGCATTGACGTTTATCAACATCGGACATAATGTTTGCCTAAATGGGGTTCGAACTCGCTGATATGAGGATAAAACGTTTCGTAGACATGGTTGCTTAGTCAGGAAAAGTAGAAATAGATCTGACATGTGTTGAATGCGGCCTTAAACACTATGCAAACAAATTGTCTACAAAAGGTTTGGTGCACCGACATTTGTTTAATTACGCTCGTATACATAGACAAGACGATCTCTATCGGATTCATGAATAAAGAAAACTAAATGTCTTGAAGTCCAGATTTAATGCTAACTTTTCCCACTTGCGAACGTATTCTGTCGCATCTGCAGAAGACGGTTTTTGAAAACATTGTGGCATAAGAAGAAATTGCTCATTAAGAGATGTGTTCGACATATTTTCAACTAGATGTTTTCAAATTGGTATGTTGCAACTTTATTGTATGTGGGAAGGGGTTAACAAGAAACAAGGCCAAATGGTTTGAATGTAAAATCAAATCGTGTATTTTGATGGGTATATTTACCACTTTTTCAAGCAGTGTATTGTTTAATAATGGTTCATTTTGTTTACTGTTAGGTTATAACGTGAGTAAATGAAAGTCGGAAGTTACCTTGATCATGCGGATTGGTAATGCATGCAACATGCACAACCCCCATGACGTGTACACATGTCGTCGTTACGTTCCTCAGGTATACGTCTGTAATAACAATCTCATAAAAATCAATCATAAGCTTGGCTGAGATAACAAGCGCTCGTTTATATCTGATGAATGACTAATACAGGTCATCTCAGATTGACCTTTGCGTCAGCCTACACAATCGTTAGGTATCAACAGGGGGAGATAACACATTATACATAAACGAGATAGAGAAGCGTTAATGGCCTCATGTTCCTATTCTATATCAACCATTTTAATAGCAGAACCGGGTGTAAGTTGTATCGTGCTATTTTATTGGACGGATAGACCAGCACCTGCTGATGAATATTTTAAATGTTTAAGTTCATTTTGCAAACATACTTAACGCGAATATCATTTTGAACACATACTTAACGTGAACATAATATTGCACACATACTTAACGCGAATATCATTTTGAACACATACTTAACGTGAACATAATATTGCACACATACTTAACGCGAATATCATTTTGAACACATACTTAACACGAACATAATATTGCACACATACTTAACGCGAATATCATTTTGAACACATACTTAACGCGAAAAATAATATTGCACACATACTTAACGCGAATATCATTTTGAACACATACTTAACGTGAAAAATAATATTGCACACATACTTAACGCGAAAAATAATATTGCACACATACTTAACGCGAAAAATAATATTGCACACATACTTAACGCAAAAAATAATATTGCACACATACTTAACGCGAATATCATTTTGAACACATACTTAACGCGAAAAATAATATTGCACACATACTTAACGCGAAAATAATATTGCACACATACTTAACGCGAATATCATTTTGAACACATACTTAACGCGAAAATAGTATTGCACACATACTTAACGCGAAAATAATATTGCACACATACTTAACGCTAATATCATTTTGAACACATACTTAACACGAACATAATATTGCACACATACTTAACGCGAATATCATTTTGAACACATACTTAACGCGAAAATAAAATGTGCAAACATACTTAACGCGAAAATAATATTGCACACATACTTAACGCGAATATCATTTTGAACACATACTTAACGCGAAAATAATATTGAACACATACTTAACGCGAATATCATTTTTAACTCATAATTAACGCGAAAATAATATTGCACAAATACTTAGCGCGAATATTATTGTGCACACTTACCTACTAATACCGTTTAGCACAATTATTTAACGCGAATATGATTTTGCACACATACTTGACGCGAATATCAATTTGCACACATATTTAATGCGAATTTCATTTTGCATGTGAACACACTTAAAGCGAATCTTACTGTACATCCAGCTCGCGAACCAGCAAATGTAACTTAGCAACAATGCACGGTTGTATCATGTAACCATAGATAACCCTTTCCCACATATGGATGCATTCTGACGCCCCTTCAATAGACCGCGTTTAAAAACATAATGACATACCGAGCGATTTCTCAATTTGTTACAATGTTTTCAACGTTTTTCTCCTATTATTATACTTTCATTTATAAAACAAATTGCATCTCTACAGCCCAGATGTTTTGAAAATAGTCTACTGCAGATTTGTTGTATATAGGAAAGGGTAAACAAACATAATAACAGAAAGTGTGTACTTTTTTGAAATGGAAGCACATCGAAACAAGTACAGTTTGCCTTGTTTGATTAATTTGTTTCGTACTCTATTAAATTGTTCATTTGATGAAAATAAAAAAATAAAAAAAACCACCGCAGTGATAAATAATGTTTCCCTGTAGAAATGTGATTGCACATTTAAGCTTTCAGTCCCACTTTGTAATAAGTGACTCGAATTAAAGAATTAAACTTGCGTCTTCAATTTTGTTTTATTTGTTTGGATACGTATTATTTTATGCAATTTAAATACAGTGTATACTACAGTTGGATATTATTCTTAATTATGAACCTTTTCAAACAATTAGGCAGTACCTTTAACGCTTTTACCACTAACGGACGCATTGTGTTGCCTCTGCAGTAGACGACCTTTGAAATCACTGTGAGAAAAAATAGCTCGTACTGAGTAAGTTCTCTTTGTGCAACAAACTGTTTTCAATTGTATTCAATAATTATTCTTTCATTGATAGATATGTTCCATACTTTTGCCTTGTAATTTCAAAGTCGTCTGCTGCAGATTTGTCTATGTTGGAAAGGGCTAACAGATTCATTCACCACTTATCTCTGAAGTGTTTTATAAATTTGAGAGGCGCTCTTCGAAAACCAATCAGAAGGGATTTGCGATCATTGTAGACCAAGATCTACCAAAGCATTTGCGCCGTCCAATCTAGCCATTTACTGTTCACCGTTTGGTCATAGACGCTTTAAAAAAAAACTTCACTTGAACAGTTAATCATCTGTAACCTTTATTTTGGATGCGCAGACAAGTTTTTTTCTACTCGTGTAATTATTACGTTATAGTCGATGTTACCGGAGCACCGCTCATATTTCTTATTGATAGATTCAAGCATAACAGTTCAACCCCTATTATCTAGTTCCGGTAATATAACATTTTGTTCAACAATTTTAAGTTGGTTGAATTCGTATAATGTTTCTATTTAATTACCTTATTTGCGTACTCGATGAATCTTTTGCATTTCTAGTAATTATTTTATTGCTTTATGTTCCCTTTCATCGCCTCGATTGTATGATGGCTTTACCTACGTTGCGCCCCAGAGCCCCGGTAGCTCAGTCGGTAGCGACACCGGTTGTCAATCCAGGGGTTGTGAGTTCGAATCCCAGCTCGGCCAACATTCTTTCCGACGTTTGACATAAGTCATTGTGACATGCGTCATTCGTCTTTCACCAATAGGCTGTTTAACAGTCTATGTTGAAAAGCAGCCAGTTGTTTGGAAAGTGTGTTGAGTGGTGTACTGGTCGCCGTGATATGACTGAACAATTGTTGAAAACGGCATTAAACCCCAATCAATCAACCGTCTGCATCTGCGTGTGGGTTTAGATCTGAACGGTACGGTGCAATGTTAACATCCAACACAAAACCGATCTTCGAATGCTTTGTTTAATATGATAATCGAACAATCAATCATTTTCTTTATGATTGATCGGTCTATTCTGTCGTGTTGGTGCATATCTCCAATTGCTTCTAGAATGCTTGTATGATTAGATTCCCACATACAACAAATCTACAGAAGACGACTTTGACAACAGTATTATTAACCCTTTCCCTCATATAGACGCTTTCTGACGCCTCTGCAGAAGACGGCTTTTTGAAAACATAGTGACAAAAGAAGAAATTGCTCAAAACGAGCAATTTCTTCTTTTGCCACAATGTTTTCCACTTTTAGTAAATTGATAAATCAATCTTTGGCGATCAGGGTTGTTGGGTTATCAATACGACTGACTCGCTGGTTCCTGGTTGGATGGACCAGTACTACTGGTGATTTTCCCAGGACACACTTCGATATAACAGAAAAGTGTTGAAAGTGGCGTCTAAAACTCCCAACAAACAAATTGATATTCATTTTCGTACTGTGTTCCCTTCATTGATTTAGACGGTATTTGGCGCCTTCTGTCTCGTCTCCATACGTGAAATAAAATGTAAAAGATGAATAAGATGTATTAAAAAGGGTGGTAAAGAACGACAAAGCATGTCTGGAAGAGTTCTCTGATATTGCCTAACAAAGCACTTGTTGAAATCGGCAAATCCCTAATCGTCCCATCAAACAGATAAATAATGTCCCGTGAGATATTTAGATAAAATCTACACAATTGTAAACAGACTTAGTTAGTTCAATATCAGCGCAAATAAACCTTTACAAATTCGATTTTCTATTGTCGGAATAGTTTACCAAATTTACCAAATGAATAAAGCTATTTGTATGGAATAAACCCGACAATTCAGACACGATTTTGAAACACGGAATCTGTATTTTTATAGCTTCCAAACTGTCGGTTATTGTTATACCCTCTAAATCCAATTTGTCTCATGCCTTTCCCGACGACGAATTTTAAATCTGGCAGAAGCCATGTACTTGCACGACCTATTTATCATCGTGATGCTGGTAAATTTTCGAATTATTTCCCAGTGCTGTTTATTATATTCAATATTTACAACAATTTCCCCAAGGTGTCTTTTTCGTCCAGGTGCGTAAATGATACATGTGACAATAATAAGCCATTACTCCATAAGTGCACTACATACGGCCGACTTACGACCAATACTCGGGGAGTAAAATTGAAAAGACCATGTACATGTATAACATTTAACCTTAATTTGGTTTCTCCCTTTCTCACATATAGATGCTTTCAGACGCTTTCTGACGATTTCTGACGCCGCTGTAGCAGACGACTATTGACAACATTGTGACAAAAGGAGATATTTATCAAAACGAGCAATTTCTTCTTTTGCCTGAATGTTTCAGCTCTTTTCAATAATTACATTTTCCATTTATAGAGATTTTCTATAACTTTGCTCAGATGTTTTCAAAGACGTCTGCTGCATATTTGTTGTATGTGGGAAAGGGTTAACATCACATTTTAGTCAAATCACGACGTCTAATGTATCTACTCATACATTTCCCAGATGTCATACATTAGTATGCGATACAGAATGTATCGACACATTAATTCAATAAAAATAAATCCTAATGCGTATGTGTTCTTTTTTACATTGAGGTATAGGGTTAGCGCATGTTTCTGAATGTGTCATCCTTAAAGAAGCCCGCAAACTGTTTTAATGCCTGGCTGCGTTGCAAACAGTAACTAATCCGTTACTTCATGCGACAAATCTGTAGCAGACGACATTGAAAACATACCCGCTCAAATTTGAAATAAAAGTTAAGATCTTGAATAGAGTTGAACAATTTCAGGCAAAGGGAGAAATTGTTCATTACAATCATTGTTTTCCCTTTCTGCTGTAGAGGCGTCAGAAAACGTTTGTGTGAGGATAAGGGATAAGATAAAATAATAAAGTATTTGTTAATTTATAATCCAAAGAAATGAGAATCTCTGATAGTACAGCTTTTGAATATGAAGTTAGAGACGCCTTCAGAAATGAAAACCTCAAAAATATACGCAGAGATGTCAAAAGAAATTCCTAGACGAAAATAAATCCAAAACATCACTTTTCCTTACAATGGGTTTTTATTTTGAGGTAAAAGAATTAATTGTTTTTTCCTTTAACTCGAATTCGCCAGCTCATTGAGATTGCGGTTTACAGCATGTTCATCTTCGAATGTCTGGCCGGGTCATAGCAAATCCTTTATAGATGGTAGTAAATGCTGCCCTCCTTGGCCCAATTCATAGTGTCAGGTTTTGGCCTCGCCGTTGTGCCCCGTTTCGGACACCCACGATTTAGCAAGTTTCAGCCAGGTGCCACGATGTGCCACGTTGTTGCCACGTCCTAGTCACGTGCTAGCCACGCTGTCGCCTCGTTGTATTCCTGTTTTGACACAATTTAAAGGTGACAACGAATATCAAAGTCGGATAATGTCTCGCTGCCACCACGCTTTCACCTCGTTGTCGCCACGCTGTTCTTCGTTATGCCTCGCTGCCGCCACATTCAGTTCAAACACGTCACGCATTGATGACCCTCTTCCAAGACTGTTGAAATTAGTACAACCCATTGACGCGACAGAGCGTATCATAAATAGCGCACCACTACGTACCAAACCGTAGCACAACATAGCAGAAACGTAGAAAAACGTCGTACAACGTAAAACACCGTAGCATAACGAGGCAACTAACGTAGTATAACGTGTTTTAACGTATCATAGCATGATACAGCGTAGCATAACGCGGCACGAGGAACGTAGTAGCAACGAGGCCACAACGTGTCAGCAAACGCAACAGAACGTATCAGCCGGCGGGACGCGCTATGTTCACGTTCTATTACGTTTGTGCTGCGTTTCTGCTTCGTTATGCTCCTCTGTACCACGATCTCGCCACGCTGTAGACCGTTGTGGGGAAACGTGAGCATATATTTAGGACATGTCCAAAATTAAAATTTTCCCCTTCACGTTGTGTCACGTTTGATCACGTTTTGTCATGTTTGATCACGTTTTGTCACGTTTGGTCACGTTTTAGCCACGTTGTTCTACGTTTGCTCATGTTGTAGTCACGTTTCCTAACGTAGCTAAACGTGGCGGCCGAAACGTGACACTATGACTGGGGCATACCGACTGACTTCTCTTGTCAGGTATAAATGGACGAGTATTACTGTAACTTACCCTGTACCCTTGATATAGATGGAACATTGGTGAAAGCGGCTTAAAGAACTATGAAAACAAAAAAGCAATCAATATATCTTCTAATGTATACAATGTAAGTAACCGTTACTGAGTTACAGTTTAACAATTTCAGTAGCTGAAAAACAAGAAATTTATTTCATATTAGAAGAGCATAATTTTTTATGTAACTTTAACCTTAAATAATAAAACAAAAACCTCTTCTTGAGGAAAATATCCATTTATTTTAATTATTAGTTAAATTAGCATAACCTTTGCCCACATACAGCAAATCTACAGCAAAAGACTTTGGAAATATCTAGGCACAATCATGGAAAATCTCTATAATTGACAGTATACTTTAGCAGTAGTTATCAGGGGCGTAGCTCCGTTTAGGCACTGTAGGCACTTGCCTACACATTTTTTTCTAAAAATGCCTCAAAATGCAACTGCGGCGATAAACATCTGCGTAATGTATCGACCAGATCAGCCTGCGCTGTCCGCGCAGATTAATCCGGCCGACACATTCCGTCTAAGGGGGAATGGATAGAGTAGTGATTCCTGAAACAGAAAATCCACAGGAGGCGAAAAGTGTATATCCGGGTACGCCTGTGTGGCATGCTTAGGCTGATCCGGGTCAATACTTTACGCAGAGTCCACAATGTTGATTTTCTCACGAGACGGCCTACACATTGATTATTGCCAAGCTACACCCCTGGTTATACAATGAACGAAGTTTCCCGATGAGGAAGTGTACGAGTGAACTAATCTCTCTAGTCGTACTTATACATCGCCGATAAACGCATTAATTGATTATAGAACCTGTGGGTATTTTATTGTTACGATAAGTCGTCTTTTGAAAGTCTTAAATCAAACGCTTTATCTGCTAAGTATTTCAACACAGACGGCCCTTTAAATAATATACCGCGAAATGACCGAAGATGAACCCCCAACGGCGATTTCATATTACAGTTGAAATAGGTGTAAGGTTAGTTTGTTGGCCACGCTATCACATAGAAGCGGAATTTGAACTTGCTTTTCTAGAATAAGTATGTAACTAATTAATTCATTAAGCATTCTTAAACTATCAGATGGTCGAAGATATATACAATGTAATAGGTAATAGCAACACACACAAATGCCAAACACTATTCTTTTTGGAATCTTTGTTAAAACTATTATTGTCGTTACTTGGAAGGCTAAAAACGGTAGACAAACAGTCGCTAACAGGTAGAGCGCTTGCATCTTGACCTGTATGTCCTTAGTTAAACATATTATTGCCGTTACTTTCTTTGAAGGCTAAACACGGTAGACAATAGTCGCTAACAGGTAGCGCGCTTGCATCTGGACCTATATTTTCTTAGCTCGAATCACATGTTGAGCAGAGTTTCTAAAAAGCTCTCGAGATAGGAGTGCGGTTTATCACAAGGTAGTATAAAGTGAAAACGATCAATATTAATTCAATATTAATTGTAAGATTTTTTTTCGCAATCGATGTAAACTAAATGATATTTAACTAAACTTTATCCGTAACATTTATACCCCCCTCCCCCCAATTCATCCCATTACTGGGTCACATTCGGTCTACTACTAACATACTCGATGGTGTAGCTGCTGTAAAGCGTTCTCCTTGGGTGCAGGAGGTCGCGGGTTTTATCCACGGCCAGGTCATACACAATACTTTAGAAATGGTAGCAATGGCTTATCCTCCTTAGCGCTGTGGGTTGTGCGGTTAGCAATAGCATAACAACTGACTCTCTGGTGCCGAGATAAATGGATCAGTAGTACTTGTCACTTACCCAGGAAATGCCGTGGTAATGCGAGAACGATCAATATCAATTTGTAAAAATCAATGTAAAAATAGCCAAAACAAACTTAACTTAATTCTTGTCATTTTCCATTCAGCGCATACCATCTATGAGACTCATTCTTTCTACAACCCTATGTAACAATTTCACCTCTATTGTGTCATCTTATTTACTCGGTACACATGCAAATAACTTATACAGCATCACTACAATATATTCACTGCGCTATTACAAGTAAATAGCAAAAACAATATGGCTATGTCAGTTAGTATCTGTATGTTACATTCCCAACAGGTGCTAACGTTACCCCGACAAGCGTTTTTATAATTTATTTATTGTTTGATAGAAGTAAGTCGTTCACCACCTATTCCCATCTAGACAAATTATGTGTCTATCTTTCAGTCTGTTGATTTAATATCTTGTTTTGGATATACTGTAAAAAGTACCTTTCCACGATCTTGTTTTATGTTCCATTCAACGATTTTAGTGCTTTATATGTGTTATGTTTGATAAAAAACGAAAACTATTTCGTTTAAAAGAACCAAAGAGTGTATGCACATGTCACCAACTGGGCTCCATAAACATCTATAATTTATTTAGAATAAATGTTTCTACAGGTGTATTTAAACCATTGCCTCGTCGCGGCGCATTTTGACGCCTCTGTAGCAGACAACTTATGAACTCTATACAATTAGCATACTTTCTATTACAGAGGTGTTTTTTTTTTAAGACTGTTCCCAATATTCTTTCAAAGTCACCTGTTGTAGATGTGTTGTATGTGGGAAAAGGGTTAAGGTTATATGTGTCACATTAGATATACGACAAGTTTGAGATTAACATGAATATATATCGAATATGTCACGCAAAACATTTAACAAAAGGGAATATTTAAAACAAATTCGCAAGTACTCAATACAAAAGTCTAGCAACTGCATACTCCCCTCAGATAAAGACAAATACTATATTACTTAGGACGTACCGTTATTGTTTATTTCCTCTGTAAAATAGCGATATTTATTGAAGTAATTCTTGCTACAAAAAACTCTCTATTGAAAAACTAAAATGGTTAACGTTTACACTACAAGTGTTTCCTTATACTACAATTATTCAGAAAGCGGTGAAGACAAAGTGACACATTTTATAACTATAAAACAAATAAATACTCAATTTATTTATTTATTGGGGTTTTACGCCGCTTCAACATTATTTCAGTTATATCACGGCGACAGTTCACTTATTCATGCTCCCTGGGTAAACAAACTAGGCTAGAAAATGTGCCTTGCCCAGGCGCACGCCACCATGACCGTAGTGCCGCGTTTTGGGATCGAACCCGGGACACCCGGTCTCGAAATCCCCGACGCTAACCACTCGACCACAGCTGATTCCAATAAATACTCAAACTTTTATACATTTTTCATGTTAGTTCTTTTTTTATTTACATGTACAGTGCACGGTGCTTGTTTGACTAATTACTACAATATTACTAATTTGATATTCGATATATTGATATAACTCTCTTTTATATTAATTTATCCCCACACACGCCTTTATCCCGGAAAAAGCATCGATCTTTAGTCGTAATAGCGTATCTTGGAATTATATCAATAAGTTATATGGATCTTAAGGTACTTTTTGGTGTCATATAACACTGTTTTAGAGTGTCTTTGAACTTTTGTTTGTTGCATGTTTTGCTTCTTTATATAAGGTGTATAATGATGATACATTAATAAAGAATAATATATCTAAATCCAATTTATTATGCATTTATTATGCAAAGGGATATCCGATCGCACTACAAACGTGAAGAGATACCCGATCGCATTAAAAACGTGAAGAGATACCCTATCGCATTATAAACGTGAAGAGATACCCGATCGCGATATAAACGTAAAGAGTTACCCGATCGCGATAAAAACGGGTAGTGATACCTGATCGAACTAAACACGTGAAGAGATTCCCGATCGCACTAGAAATTTGAACAGTTACCCGATGGCACAATAACTGTGAAGAGATACCCGATCGCACAATAAATGTTAAGGGATACCCGATCGCGACGAAAATGTGAAGAGATACCCGATCGCACAATACCTGTGAAGGGATACCCGATCCGACTAGAAATGTGAATGGATTCCCAATCGCACTAGAAATGTGAAGGGATTACCGATCGCACTAGAAATGTGAAGGGATTACCGATCGCACTAGAAATGTGAACGGATTACCGATCGCACTAGAAATGTGAAGGGATACCCGATCGCACTAGAAATGTGAAGTGATACCCGATCGCACAGCAAAATGTGAAGAGATACCCGATTGCACAATAAATGTGAGGAGATACCCGATCGCACAAGACATGTGAAGGGATACCCGATCCTATTAGAAATGGGAAGGGATTCCCGATCGCACTAGAAATGGGAAGGGATACCTTATCGCACTAGAAATGTGAAGGGATACCTTATCGCACTAGAAATGTGAAGAGATGCCCGATTTCACTTTGCAACAATGCGTTTAAAAGTTGTTCGCCGCAGAAAAGGCTACAGAGAGCGTCTTCATATATGAAAAAGGGTTAAGAAAACAAAATGACAGATTGCGGTTAGGTAGTCTTTTGTAACTGTGTTGTAGTTTTTGTTTTATCTTATCAGTACGGCCTCACCTGTTGTCATTCGTAAAGCGTGTTTTAGTACTTATTATTTAAGCCAGTGCGTAAGAAAGGTTTCAAATTGGAATTTCTGAACATAAGTGTAGGTTACGATCGTATTTTTCACCTACTAAGTCTTATCACAATCTACACAAATTGATCGAATCTTCTAAAAAGTAAGTGTAAGAAATATGTGAATTTTGTATATCTTGTTCAGACTTAGTATTTACGATACCAGGAATGCACTCCTTGAGGGCCAGCGGAATTTCAGCTGTGTTTTCTCATTAAAACGCATGCGCAGTAATTGTCCCAATTAACAAACAGCGAAGAAGTGTTTGCATACCCTTTGTAGTTGTCGCTAATCGCGTTTACCCTTTCAAATATTCTTTTTTGAAACATGCGACTTTGAACCCACATAAACTGTAATATGAAAAAAATATGTAGATAAACATATCGTTTTTAAAAAGATTTTACAACATTATGGCTAAAGGAGAACTTTCTCTTGATCCTATTTGTGCAACAATGTTTTCAATAGTCGTCTGCTGCAGATGCGAAAAAAATGCGTCTGCACGTGGGTAAGGGTTAACCCGCTTTCTTTTTGTTGTGACGCTACTATTGATAGCTCTTGACAAATTGCAGTCACTTCAAATCTACAAGATTAAACTGCGGAACAGATAGGCATAAAAAAGACAATGTATTATATGCTGAGACTTTTCCATCTGTAAGTCCCATTTCCTTTTTTTTTATCCAACGTCTAATAGCATTGTCGTAAAGCGTGTACTTTCAGGGAATAATTGAGAGTTGGTAGTTTAAATTCGCGGAGAGATCAAAGTGAGGAATAAAAGAAATAGCACTCTGACTATTACGAGAATGGATAAAACAATACGTGGACTTTTCTTATAGATTCTAACATACACTTGCAATTTATTTCAGCTTGAAAATATGTTCAAACTAGATCTATATGCATATGAAACATTTTTACCAAGTTTCAGTGAACTTGAATGCATACAACATAAATGATACTCATTTCAAAACAGTGATAAACACAAGCGCGGAGCACGACAGCGTTTACTGTGACGTTTTTCAGCGTCCACTTCACTATAAGCCATTGTCAGTGTCCACACCTTTGTATCGTAGCCGGTAGAGACGCGGGCTGTCAATGAAGGGGTGTTGATTTCGAACCCAAGCTCGGCCTACATTCTTTCTTATATTTGAAAGAAGCCAATGGGACATGGTAAATGCGTCTTCCACAAAGGGTCGGGCAGTCTATGTTGAAAAGCAGACGGCTTCTTGGAAAGACCGTAATGTGAAGTACAGGTATGAGAAAGCCAGGTATCACATGGGTAGATAAACTGGCCGCTGGGATATGATACTGGTTGAGTAACGGTGATTAGCCCCAATACATCAATCAACCATTGCAAATGAGCTTAAAGTATTTGAACTGATAGATGTAAAGTGGACGGACTCGTGATAATCCGAATACATTTATATCGTTTATCTCGACACAAAAGAGATAATATCGTTATTTATCATATGGCAATGCTTGTATCCGATCTGATATGCCCTTTACGTATTTCTTTATATGTCATATATGTAATATAACATGACAGAATCACTAATTTAGTATTCATCCGCGAATGTTTACAAAATTGTTGAGAGCGTGTATCCGGTAAACACAAACGTCACTATAGATGGACGAGGTAAAGGGACCATAATCGGTCATAAAAATGTTTGTGTGTGTGATTAATTAACAGTTTATTAAGTATTACATGTTGGGACTATTTTCTGACAGCGAAAAACCGATTTTCTTTTTGTGTTTCGTCATGTGATAAAAAGAATTTGACCATTGGTTGTCATTTCTTAAAGTTTTATTAAACTCGACCAAGAAATATGTTATTAAGCTCGCCAGAGGCTTGCTTAATAACAAATGTCTTGAACTCGTTTAATAAAACTTTATATGAAATGACAACTCATGTCAGATCCTATGTCAACCAAGCCCTTTGTTGTGGATACCAAATGAATCGTTTCAGTGAGTGCCAAATAAGGATTTTAGAACATAAAACAATGACCCTTATGTAGGGCTCTGCTCGAACTTATGGTCTATAGATATAGATGCAGGCGCTCTACCTCATAGCGACTGTCTACTACTGTATACTAAACATTTAATGTAACGACATATCAGTAGAATTAAAATAAAATACAGTCAAACCTGTGCTAAAGACCACCTTTGTATAGCAATTCCCTGTCTATAGCAACCACTCATTTAGTTTTTCAACTACTCGAGTTCTGCATATATGACCCTGCAATTAAAGACATCCTGTGAACAAAGACCATGTTGTTGTGTTACAATATGAGCCGTCCCGCGAGAACACCAACATTGTAGACTCTGCGTAAAGTATCGACCCGGATCAGCTTAAGTATGCTGCGCAGGCCAACCCGGCCATACACTTTTCGCCTCTATACCTCTATCCACCTGGGACGGAATGTGTCGACCCGGATTAGCCTGCGCGGAATGATCTGGGTCGATACATTACGCAGATGCCATAATGTTGGTTTCCTCACGGGACGGCTCATATGTGGTCTTGATAAACAAGTTTCTCTGTCTTTCTTTTAACTCTTTCAGCGCCGAATTGTTTAAAGTAGACTCTTCCATGTTCAAAATCGGGCGTCTCCATTTCTCATATAATACACTTTTGGACAATTTTAATAACTAAAAGGCAAACAATGCTGATTTCAGGTGAGACAGCCTGTTACGAGCTGACTCGCCTGAATCAGTATTGTTTGCAAAAACCTGAATATTGCCTTTGGCGCTGAAAGAGTTAAAGCATGACTAAATAATGAGCCTGAAATTACATTAATGGATTATGTAAAACACCAGCAATCTTTCGGAGACCTCGATAAACACGAGGTCATTAATGTGTCTATTTCGACTTCGAGTAATCGGGAGTTCATTGTTGTCACAACGAATTGTTGAAAACGGCGCTAAACTCCAATGAACCAAACAGTGTTGTCATGAAAGAACGAAAGTACCCTGTTGAATTCTGCTTTTTAAAATCAACAGTATTGTATAGAATATTATGAATATATGCAACAACTTTCAAGGATCAAAACTGAAAATTGAAAAATAGTTCTGAGAATTGCGGGTGTCATTTTGCTTTTAAATTTGTATTATTGAATTCCATTATGCTTTTACGGATTCTTGTCATTGAGTGATTGATTAGATTTTAATCGATTGAACTTTTATATGATAAATTCCTCCGTAATATATTGCTATATATATACGAGTTGACAAACATACATATACATGTATTACAGAAATAATACGCGCATCCCCGTTTTTGTTTCTCTTTCTGTCATAATTTATTCATTTGCTTATGATTATGAATATGACCTGTTCCACGAGAAAACAAATATTGTTAACTCAGCGTAAAATATCGATCCGGATCAGCCTAAGCATGCCGGGCAGGCTAACCCGGACATACACTTTTTCGCCTCCTGTGGATTTTCTGCGGCCCGGATTAGTCTGCGCGGACTGTGCAGGCTGTTCTGAGTCGATACATTACGGGTCCACAATGTTGGTTTTCTCGTGGAACGGCTCATATACAGAAGTTGACAAAAGATTATAAAACGCTTATACCAGGTTATTTAAGAGCGGTCTATATGTTGACTAAACTCTGACTATGTACCGGCTGATCTGGATCTACGCTGCTTACAAAAAGCAACTAGAACATTTTTCTCAACAATGTGCTTATTGATTTAAATCTAAGAAACTATAATATTTTGTCAAAATCTTTACGATATACTTATAAACTATTTATTTCATGTCACTTCGGTAGAATATGTGTTACTATTCGACCTTGCATATTATTGATTGATTGATTGTTATGTGTTTTCCGCCTCTTTCAACAATTAATCAGTTTTAGAAAGGAAGTAATGACTTTCTCTCCTTTGCGCTAAGGTTTGCTGTGTTGTTTTGCGACTTACTCGCTGGTGTCAGGATAGATAGGACACTAGTACCGATTAACCGTGGTATAACTGAAACTTGTTGAAAGCGGCGAAAGAACTACACACACTAAAACAACAAAAAACAGCAGAAAACAACAACAGAAAGTCGTTTAGTACACACTATGGAATATGTCAAATATGGTCCTTGGTGTTGACAGGTTTTAAACATGATTTATTAATTCCTGGTAAAACAACAATGTTCAATCAATCACATTCCTTCGTATTACAAGTTACTTTATTTCAAGATAATGGTTTGGGGGATTCACCGAGTGCAATGTGTGTGTTTGTATGATGTTAAACATCTCTGCAGGCTCTGCCGTAATGCTTATCACACAATCCTAATCACACAGTCGTTATCCGGCCGGGAATTGAACCCGCGACCTCCAGCAGATGAGGCGGTTACTCTACCTCTACACCCACGAGTCAGTACATTGAGTATAATTGATCTGTATATACAAAAAAAAAATCAACAACATTGCATGAGTGACAAGTGTAGATTCAGTCTGATCTGGTTCAGTACTGTTCGCTTTATAAGTCAAAGCATTTGTCAGTGTACATTTAGCTCCCAGAATGCGAATGTGCAGAATTGCCGTCTACTACACTCATTCGACTGTGAGCTCGTTAACCCTTTCCCTCATACGACAATTCTGCAGCAGACGACTTCGAACGTATTTTGTCAAAACATAGAAAATCTCCATAATTGAATGGATAACCTATGACAAAAAGTGGAAAACATTGTGGCAAAAGGAGAAATTGCACGTTTTGTGCAATTTCTTCTTTTGTCACTATGTTTTCAAAAAGCCGTCTGCTGCAGAGGCGTCAGAAAGCGTCTATATGAGGGAAAGGGTTAAACACTATAATTTGATTGGTCAATGTGTGTAGCACACTCCGATCACTCTACGTAGGTGTGCTAGGACAAGGATGTTTTGTTGTACGTGCAAATGAATCTATTTTATAATCATTCATGATGCCAGAGTTCGATACAAGTGTATAGAATGTCGTAAAACGTTTCCCTCATTCAACACATCTGATTTAATAATCAAAAGCTTGAAACTCTCTCAAAAAGAAATAACAGTCATTGAATAATTGTCAATATAATGTTGGAAAGGAATAAATTGCTTATCATAAGCAATAATTTCTACTTCTGTCACAATGTGTTTTTTTCCCAAATGTCATCTACTGCAGAAGCGTCGGAAAACGTCGTATATTAAAAAGAGTTGCCGTCTTATCGAGTCAGTTTGCATGTCCTAACTGAACTTGAAGCTGTCTATTGATAGGCTTCTTCGGTGTCGATATGGAAATTAAATGCGCTTTTCTTAGGATAAAAAGAGTACCCAGGAGGTTTTATGAATGACAAAAGTTTATCCATTTTGCCAACATTAAGACATCCAATTCATCAAACACATGACCTTCCGAAGCCTGATATCATTTGAGTCACGCGAAGAAGACCCGACCATCAGCAGAGGTCTTGTTAATATGACCATCAAACGAAATATTCATGTGGGTTTATAGAGTAATAATAATAAAATATATACAATCGAACCTGCGTATAAAGACCACCCATTGGAAGGCAACAATGTGGTCTTTGTTAATAGGAGGTCTTTAATTACAGGGTCATTGGTGCAGGCTTTGTGTAAAACTGAAACTAAAAGTGTGGTCGCTATAGACAGCGAATTGATATTCCAAGGTGGTCGTTAGCACAGGTTTGACTGTATATATAGCTTGATTAGCCACGTGCATAGGTATTTGAAGGTTGTGGCCATCCTCCATCATACCTTAAACCTATTTTGGATTATTTAATCGTTGTTCGTATAAATATATAAATTATAATTATATTTTAAATTTTCAAATGATGTACAGTGGAAACTGTGTATAAAGATCATCAATTTGAACACAATAATATGGTCTTTGTTCACAGATAGTCTTTGATTGCAGGGTAATATATTCAGAAAATGAGTAATTGGGGAACTTAAAGTGTGGTTGTTATAAACAGGAAATCGCTTTTCAAAGGTTGTATTTAGCACAGGTTTGTCTGTATTAAAAATTCATTTTGAACAAACCAAAAAAACCATTTGTAATACATATGGATTGCGGTTTTCATTAAACGTTTAGTTAAACAATTATTTCCTTTTGAGACTTCACTTATTCATGTTTCCTATTTCTCAATTTAGTCGTTCAGGTATCATCTATGTTACCAATAAGGTTTGCGAAATACGCATCAGACTTTGGAAATGTGCTGTGATCTTCTCATTCACAAGACTGCCCACTCGTATTCCTTACACATTTTCAGGCGCATGTTGAAACATCTGCAGCGGACGAGCCGAAGTTTAAAAACAAAGTGGCAAAAGAAGAAATTGCGTATAAGAGCAATTTCTTCTGTTGTCGAAATACTTATAACCATATTCAACAATTGGTTTTTCATTGATAAAGGTTTTCCAAAGTTTTGCCAATATTATTTTTGCAAGTCGTCTGCGATAGCTTGTTTGTAGTCCCCTTATAACGTGGGGTTTAAAACCTGTACGATATATGGGTAAAACGGTGTCTGGTTCAGGCCAGACATATTATACGACCGACATATCGTCTTTTTAAAAAGCCAGCCTTCACGCCTTGTTGCTCGCCAAAAAGTTAACCTTGCACGGCGAAGGTCGATAAATTCATATCATTACATTTGTCGCTGCGACAGTTCAGTGTGTAACGCCGTTTGTTTTCAATCCAGGGGACATGCGTTCAAATACCGACTTTGCCACGAAGTCTTGTCAATGATTGAAACATTCTTAATTCGTCTTCAACCTTCATGTATTGGCCTACGTATATGTAGGTTTAAAGGTAGAACATATATCCAGTGCAATGCTGGTGTGAGAGAGGCTGGACACATACGATTAGCTGCATTAGTTATTGTTATTTATCCCTAATCATTGTGATTTAACTATGTTGAAAAAGGCCTTAACCCTTTCCCTCATACGACAATTCCACAGCAGACGACTTTGAACATAATTTGTCAAAAAAAGAGAACATTTCTATAATTGAATGGAATACGTATGACTAAAAGTGGCAAAAAGAGAAATTGCTCGTTTTAAGATTTCTTCTTTTGTCACTATGTTTTCAAAAAGCCGTCTCCTGCAGAGTCGTCAGAATGCGTTTATACGAGGGAAAGGGTTAACTTACAAGATTCAAGCATCAAATCAATCGATCAATTCTTTAATCAATCAACATTCCGTGTTCGTGACCAATATGAAGCTGCCACCCCGGGTCGTCTGGTCAGAGCTCGTTACAGTATTCCCTTCTTATTTAATCGCCTCGGTGATGTAGTGTTATAGCGCCCGCCTCGGTGGTGTAGTGTTATAGCGCGCGCCTCGGTGGTGTAATGTTATAGCGCCCGCCTCGGGTGCGGGGGTCGTGTGTTCGATCCCCGGCCGGGTCATACCAAATACTTAAAACATTGTGATAATGGTTGGCTTCCTTACGTTCAGGTTGTGGGGTTAGCATTACGACTGACGAGCCGGTGTCAGGATAAATGGACCAGTAGTACTGGTAACTAACCCAGGAAACATCGTGATATAACTGAAAAAATGTTGAAAGCGGCATAAATAACCAATAATAAGTAATTCACTGAACCCATCTAGTTTAGTCACGATGCATATGTGGCAGACGACATTTGGAAATATTATGGGAAAAACGAGATATTAAATTACTCATAATGACACTTCACATTTTGCCACATTACTTTCAACTCTATTCAATAATCATTCGAAGACTTATAGGCTGTTTCCAATTCTTTGTCTAGACGTTTTTAATCTCGTCTGATGTAGATGTGAAGTATGTGTGGATTAGACTGGAGAACTCTTAAATCTGGTACATAGAGAGGAAAATATCGTTGGTCGGCTGGAAAGCCATATTCATTCTCCTATACAACCAAATCTGCAGCAGACGAACTTGAAAACATCTGGACACAATTTGAAAAAACTCTCTAAATGAAAGTGTGATTCTCAAATCGAGTAAAACCGAGTAAAAACAGAAGAAGAAATTGGTCATTATGTGCTTTTTCCCCTTTTGCCACAATGTTTTCAAAAGCAGTCTGCTGCATATGCCTCATAATGTATTCTGTAATACCTCCTTCACAAACACGGAGTCCTTATGGATCGCCAACTCGTAGTCAATCGCAAGCATCCGTAAATTACTCGCTGGTAATCCGTAAATAACTCGTCACATATCGTAACAACGAGGCAAATATGTTGGCATGTCAAAAATCTTCTTACGATTGTGCACGGATTGATGTTTTCGTAAATAACTCGTAACAATCCGTAAGTTTCGTAAACCGCTCACAACAACACCTAACAATTCGTAAACTGCTGGCAAGAATCCGTAAATGACTCGTAACAATTTATTTTTTATTTTACAATTTGTTACGGTTAGTTTACGATTTGTTTACGGATTATTTACGGATTATTACGTGTGCTTACGTGTTGTTTACGATTTCATTCCGGTCGTGTTACGATGGCTTTACGGATTGTTACGAGTTCTTACGAACAGTTTACGTGTTGCTACGAGAAATTTACGAATAGATACGTATACTTTACGTATTCTTACGTATTGTTTATGATTCGGAGAAAGGTTTAAACTATGCAAACTCGAGCATTTCATTTTCAGTTGTTATTAGAATGTAAGAAGTCATAGAAGTCACATGTTGTCTCTCTCGATGTCAGTTGTCGAATGATGATACATTAAGATTTGCAGGATTTATATGTTTGTTGGCAAAAAATCGTAAGGACTATTCGTAACAACACGTAAACAGATCGTAAACTAACACGTAAACACGTAAAAGCTTCAATGAATAGTAACATTCCGTAATATACTCTTAACAATCCGTAAAAAGCTCGTAAAATGCCCGTAAATTGCTCGTAGTTATCCATGACAACTCGTAACAAATCGTGGAATTTTGCCGTAATTACATCGTAATAACTCGTAATAATCCGTATTAAACCGTAAATAACATCGTAATAACTCGTAACAACTCTTAAATCGGTCGTAGAATTGGACAAATCATAAGGGTGCGTGAATTTGTGCGATACGTAAGTACTCGTAAGAAAAATCCGTGTATATGAAGGGGGCATACTTGGGGAAAGGGTTGACGGTCTACTAATGGCGTGACCTATATATATTCTCGTCTTCGTTTTTTAAGAACCAATTGTTCCATTTATCTGACTTGACATATATGACTGCCTTGGGAAACGGACCGTTCACGAACATTTGGAATGTCAATTTATATCAGATCCTCGTTACGTCCTTCCTGATATATGTATGGGCTAAGTCTTAGATTGCTTCATGCGGAAATATTTGTAACGAAAACCCTGTTCATGTCTCCAAATTTACTTATGTGCAAACGTGCATGTGATGTAGATTTCCTCTCATATGTGGCTTAGAAGACACATGTCATATTCCATCAGCCTCTGTTTAATTCTTGAATTCACGATATAAAACAGTGTAGCTATTAAACTAAAATCTAACGTGTGGTGGAATGACATTGTGAAAGAAACTTTCAGTAAATGCCAATGACAAGACATTTTGCGAATGCGAAAAGAAACAAATTCTGCGACCATTCGGAAAAGCAGACTAATCAGTTTGACATCGACCAAAAAGTTGACATTGCAGTGTACATGAACTGATATACCTCGGTTTGCATTTATGGCAAACGTGACGTGTCAAATGAAAGGACGATTCCTACGTACACTCGATAAAAATGGCTTCACTGCTTGTTTGCAAGCTGCACATAAGGACGCCTCTTTCTAGTACCAGTATTGGGATACTATCTATACGAACTTGACCTTAGCCAAACGCCTACATACCATGTTACGATATTGTGTAGTGTCACTCTCTCTTGAGCACTTAATCGAAATGTTGTCCACAGGAGAACAATTGTGACTTATCATGGACAAAACGTTTTTGTTTGTTTTTTGGTGGTTTTTATGTCGATTTCTACATGTTTTCAATTACATCACGACGACAGTTCACTTATTCATGAGTAAGTACAAACCAGTACTATTATAGGAAATCGAGGGCTTGGCGTGAAACGGTTGTAACTTAAAACCTATTTTGAAAACCCTGGTTTAGGGGCAATTTTGACCCTTTTGTAAACAATGCAAATTTAGGTGCCATTGCTCAGAACAAGCAATGGCACCTAAATTGACATTGTTTACCAAGAAAAGTGATTTAACGCTTATAAAGACTTTATGGCGATGTGATTAACCTTGGTAAAAAAGTACCAATTTTAGATACAACTGTTTCACACCAAGCCCTCGAAATGTGCCTTGTACAAGCGCATTCCACAATGACCGCCGTACCTCGACGTGGGATTGAAGCCTTGACTCCTGGTTAAAACTCCCCGACGCTTACCACTCGAACACCCTTGATTTTATGCTCGGTTTCGGGCGATTGTTCACATTAGTATTTGTTGAATCAGCGTACAGAACATGTATCGTCAATACGAGTCCTAGTATCTCAGTCAGAAGCAGCGTGGGCTGTCAGTCCAGGGGTTGTGAATTCAAACCCAAACGTGGCCGAAGTTCTTTCCGACGACGTTTGCCGTAAGTCTAAGCAACAAGAGTCATTCGTCTTCAAATAATGTGGGATAGTCTGGAAGAAAGGCAGCCTGGTGCTTTGACAGACTGTTGTGCTTTTTACTCGTGTGAAAAAGCCGCTTTGACATGAATGATAAATTGTTTAAAAAGGCGGCAATGCCTCATCAATAAATCAATCAATAGAGCAATCATTCAATCAATTGCCAGATGCTTTCAAAATCGTCTGCTGCGGTTGTTTTGTATGTGGGAAAAGTTTTGGTTTTCTTTACGACGCCTTCAACATATCTTCAGTTATATTACGGCGTCTCTTGGGTAAGTTACCGGTTCTACGGGTCCATTTATCCCGTCAAAAGCCAGTCAGTCGTAATCCTAACCCCGCAACCCTGAGCGCCAAGAAGGGTAACCTTTACTACCATCTTTAAATAATTGGTTTATGATCCGGCCTGGGATTCATACTACATGAACAGAGGACTAGATAAGGGGGAGTAAATAGGTATTTCTTTTATAATATATCTCTTAGCACTCATTAAAACCTATGTTGTGGGTCCCCAAAAGAATCGTCTCACTGAGACGATTCTTTTGAGTACCCACAACATAGGGTTTGAAGGTCAAATAAGGATTTTAGAGCATGAAAAACACTTCTTATCTAGAGCTCTGTATGAATTCTTGTCGTAGATATATCGAGGGCTTGGCGTGAAACAGTTGTATCTAAAATTGGTATTTTTTTACCAAGGTTAATCACCTCGCCATAAAGTCTTTATAAGAGTTAAATCACTTTTCTTGGTAAACAATGTAAATTTAGGTGCCATTGCTCGTTCTGAGCAATGGCACCTAAATTTGCATTGTTTACAAAAGGGTCAAAATTGCCCCTAAACCAGGGTTTTCAAAATAGGTTTTAAGTTACAACCGTTTCACGCCAAGCCCTCGATATATATCTGACAAAAGCAATATTTGAGCCCATACTTGTTTTACCTTTATTCAACCTATTTCTACATGGATCCGACATTAGCATTCGTATGCCATTAATGTCGTCTCTCTCTAAGGGGCAATTGATCAGTTCTGAGAAGTATTGTGACAATACCGACCCGTTAAAGATATAAGGCGGTTTAACCCTTCTCCACATACAATAATTGAGACGACTTTGGAAATACATAGACAAACCTATCGAGAGTATACACTTTTGAATAGAGAATGTAGAAGCCACTTCTGCCATTTTATGTTCTAGTCTTTGGTCTGACCGTGATCGAATCCGGACGCTTTAACCACTACACAATACAATCGGCTTATGATTAATATTTGAATACCTTACACACATCGTGGTCTTAACTCTTTTGCTGCCAAAGGCAATTAAAGGCTTTTGCAAACAATGCAGATTAATGTGAGACAGCTAGTAACGAGCTTTCACTCCTATAATCCGCATTGTTTGCCACTTAGACATTAAAATTTACCAAAATGCATGTTGAACGAAGAATCGATTCGTCCAATTATCAACATGGAAGAGTCGAGTTTGGGAAAGAGTTCATGCGAAACGGTTTCGTGCAGCGATTGGTATTCTTCTGTAAAGACGAAACTTTGGTTTAATAGCATCTCGTGGAAAGTCGAGCGCTGATCCGGGTATACATAGGGTGGCACAATTAATCCCCAAAGTGTGTTATCCTAAGATGTAGCTCAATGACCAGAGTCACGTCTATCGATTTGGGTTCTTAATGCATCTGCGTAACGGGGTCATATAAAGGAATGTCGTAGTAACACTCACCTGAAGACTTGCGGTATTAACCCTTTACCTCATATAGACGCTTTCTGACGCCTCTGCAGCAGACGCCTTTTTGAAAACTTAGTGACAAAAGAAGAAATTGCACAGAACGTGCAATTTCTCCTTTTGCCACAATGTTTTCCACTTTTTGAAAACCCTGGTTTAGGGGCAATTTTGACCCCTTTGTAAACAATGGACATTTAGGTGCCATTGCTCAGACAACGAGCAATGGCACCTAAATTTCCATTGTTTACCAAGTAAAAAATACCAATTTGAGTTACAACCGTTTCACGCCAAGCCCTCGTCATGTAAACAAATAAACATCGATTCAGTTTTTGAACAACAATATAGAAAAGTAACCACACTAGCTTGACTCCAATTTTTACCTCTAAGGCTTCCATGACGGAAAACCCTCAAGGCCGCAAATTGCCAGAAGCGACTCCTAAATAATGATGATATAATGAATTATGAGTTATCGTACCAAGGGGTAACTGGAAATCCCGAACAGTTATTAATGTAAGACTTATAGTAGATTTGTCGAAGTATATCTATATCGAAACTGACACATTTTATCTGTCTCGGGAAATGGGGGTTTTTCATGACATCCCCACAGTCGTCAACTGAATAAGGTTTATGTGGTTCACTCGTAACCCGTTTCTTACAGGTACACATAGGCGAATTGTGTATGCATCTACAGCGGGCGAATTTCGAAAATACTGTGAAATTGATCATGCAACTAAACATGTATTTTATAAGGTTATCCAATGTACATTCTGTCACTTATCAAGAATGTACGCTACCTTTCTGCAAACGCTGCCAATTTGCTGAACACAGAGGAGATGTTTAACACCGAGATATAACTCGTTAACATTGTTAAAAAAAATAGCCTAAAACACCATGCAAACAAACAAACATTACTTTAATTTATAAAGACATACTGATGCGTTGAATTGACCCGTAATCCTATCAAACATCAATCTTAATTAATTTAGTTCTAAACATTGAGACCAATTACTTTATCATGTATCAGTGGATATATTACCAACACTTGATGACACTAAAATGTAAGATCCACCCACTTGCCCTTTCTAAATATAAAAACAAAATAGAACTTATGAAACCCACTCCCGCTGGATTCGTCAGTTGTAGAGCGCTAAAGTATTATAACATACTGCAGTTTCAAAGTGCATTCTGCCTTCAAACTAGAAACAGCTTGTTAACGAGTAAATTATGTCTAGCATACCCTTTCTTAACCCTCTCCCACATGCATGCGCTATCTGACGCAATTACCAGTCACGTTTTGTAAACATTGTGGCAAACAGAGCATTTCAATGATATAAAATGAAACCATTCTCTTCACCGTTTCGTGAATAAAGACACTTTTCAGTATATAAGAAGTAAAGTCTTGGACGAGATTGTTTCTTTCCTACATGTAAATGATTTCTGACTCCTCTGCAGCAGACGACTTTTTAAAACATTGTGAACAAAAAGAGATATTCCTTACAATGAGCAAATTATTCCTTTGCCATAATGAGTTCAACTATATTTGATCATTATTCATTCATTTATGGAGAGTTTCCATGTTTTTGCCTAAATGACTTTAAAGTCGTCTGCTGCAGATTTGTTCTACGCGGGAAAGGGTTAATGCTAGGGCCATTAATCATAACTTCACGAACACATCTACCATTGTATATTCTAACGTGCGCCCCCATCTTCCGGTCTAAATATTATGGCAGTGAACCGCGTCTAACCAAAACGCCACCGACCGAGGGTGCGTGTATAAGATATACATGGTACTACACTCAAACTTTTTGTCAATATGCATACAGGTCTTAATTGTATTTTCGCCATTTTATATAACCTTTCATGTGTTTTCCGACGCAATTACAGCAGTCATTGTGGCAAACAGAGCATCGCAATTATATGCAAACAAACTATTGATACTTTCTCTTCACTGATTCGTGAATATAGAAATTGTTCAGTATATAGGAAGTAAAATCTTGGACGAGATTGTTCTTTCCTACATGGTAATTAATGCCTTCTGCTGCAGATTTGTTGTACGTAGGAAAGGGTTAATGCTGGCTATTAATCACAACTTCACGTACACATGCACCATTGTATATTCAAACTTGCATGCCCTGACCGGTGTTCGAAGCCTGGTCTCCCGCTTCCAAAGGTGACGCTTTAACCATGGAGACGGTTGTCGTAAACGATCTGTGGCTGGTTTCCAAAAATCACCGTTCAGACGATCTTGTATTTGGAAAAATATTTTATATTTGAGCCGCCTATGGCGATGTTGGATTTTATTGCATCAACGGATTGGTATTATTTAATGTTAAACCGGCGAACGACAAATGGGGCTACACTTCTAGTAGTTTGTCAAAAAATGCATTTATGTCTATTTAATTTAAAGGCGGACAGTGAAGGCCCTGGTGATGCGGTGCGATAGCACAGGCTGACCTGATACGCAGATGCATAGAAACCAAAACCACACGAAGCGGCCCAGAGAAAAAAAAGGTGTCTTCTAAGAGCAATATTTGATTTGGAAGAGTTAAGCAAGTTGTGCGAGGCGTTTGGTTAAATTGACGACCGCCTCGGTTGTGTAGTGGTAAGATCGTCGCTTTTGAAAACGGGAGAACCTGGTTCGATCCCTGGTCGAGTCATACCAAAGACTTAACAAATGGTAGTATTGGCTTCCCTCCGTGGCGATACTTTAGAAATGGTAATGGTGGCTTCACTTCTTGGCAATACTTTAGAAGTGGTATTGGTGGCTTCACTTCTTAGTAATTCTTTAGAAATGGAAGTAGTGGCTTCCCTCTTTGGTAAAACTTTAGAAATGGTAGTATTGGCTTCCCTCCTTGGTAAAACTTTAGAAATGGTAGTGGCGGCTTCTATCATACTTAATAAATTGTAGTATTGGCTTCCCTCCATGGCAATACTTTATATATGGAAAAAGATGCTTCCCTTCTTGGCAATACATTAGAGATAATAATATTGGCTTCCCTCCTTGGCAATACTTAAGAATTTGTAGTGGTTGCTTCACTTATTGGCAATACTTTAGAAATGGTAGTATTGGCTCCCCCCCTTGGCAATACTTTAGAAATGGTAATATTGGATTCCCTCCTTAGCAATACTTTATTAATGGTAGTATTGGCTTCACTTATTGGTAATACTTTATAAATGGTAGTATTGGTTTCCCTCCTTGGCAATACTTTAGAGATATCTGGATTGGCAATACTTTGGAAATTGTAGTATTGGCTTCACGTATTGGCAATACTTTAGAAATTGTAGTATTGGCTTCCTTCCTTGGCAATACTTTAGAAAGGTAGTATTGGCTTTACTTATTGGCAATACTTTAGAAATTGTAGTATTGGCTTCCCTCCTTGGCAATACTTTAGAAATGGTAGTATTGGCTTCCCTCCTTGGCAATACTTTTGAAATGGTAGTATTAGCTTCTCTCCTTGGCAATACTTTAAAAATGGAAGAAGAGGATTTACTTATTGGCAATACTTTAGAAATGGAAGAAGAAGCTTTACTTATTGGAAATACTTTAGAAGTGGCAGTATTGGCTTCCCTTCTTGGCAATACTTTATAAATAGTAGTATTGACTTCCCTCCTTTGCAATACTTTATACATAGTAGTGTTGGCTTCCATTCTTGGCAATACTTTATAAATAATAGTATTGGCTTTCCTCCTAGGCAAAACTTTATAATAGTAGTATTGGCTTCCCTTCTTGGCAATACTTTAGAAATGGTAGTATTGGCTTTCCTCCTTGGCAATACTTTATAATAATATTATTAGCTACCCTCCTTGGTAATATTTTATAATAATAGTATTGGCTTTCCTCCTTGGCAATACTTTATAATAATAGTATTGGCTTCCCTCCTTGGCAATACTTTATAATAGTAGTATTGGCT
This sequence comes from Serripes groenlandicus, assembly GCA_031761405.1. NCBI lineage: Eukaryota > Metazoa > Mollusca > Bivalvia > Cardiida > Cardiidae > Serripes > Serripes groenlandicus. The sequence goes on from JASEVX010000002.1 coordinate 125,874,657, forward strand.
TTCCTCCTTTGCAATTATCTATAATAGTAGTATTGGGTTCCCTCCTTGGCAATACTTTATAATAATAGTATTGGCTTCCCTCCTTGGCAAAACTTTATAATAATAGTATTGGCTTCCCTCCTTGGCAATACTTTATAATAGTAGTATTGGCTTCCCTTCTTGGACATACTTTATGCAATGGTAGTATTGGCTTCACTACTTTGCCCTAAGGATTAAGGAGATAGCATTACGAAAGATGCGCTGGTGTCAGGATAAACTTACCAACAAAACTAGTAAATTACCAAGGAAACGACGTGGTATAGCTGAAATACTTTTGAAGGTGGCGTGAAACATCACTCATGCAATTTCAAGCAACATTAAATGGACAACAACATGTAATTCATTTCTACTCGCACCGCACCACCGCCTCCTAGAGTTCAGAGAAACGATACATTTTCGAAGCAAATTCTCGTTATTTTCTCGATATCTGTGTCTAATGGTTCTGTATGATATTGACACATTGTTTTTCATGTCATTGAATCAGTAACGCGGAATTAACCCTTTCCCTCAAACAGACGACATTTGACCTGTCTGAAGCAGACGGCTTCTGAAAACCGAAATTGCTCATAATTAGTAATTTCTTTTTTGTCGCACAGTTTTCAACGCTATATTATAAATACATGTTCATGTATAGAGAATAATCATATTTTACGGGCTTTTTAAGTATTATGCTGCAGCTGTGTTGTTTGTGGGACGGATTAGCATGCGGCGTCACATTTAATACTCAAAACCAAGTCAGATTTCTGAAACAAATTGTAATTATTCTTGAAGAGAATCATTGTACGGTCAATAGTCACCAGCTATGTCAGCTGTAATCATGCATTATAATGCTTAGTTCTTCATAGATGATTCATTGTTTGATTGTTTTTGTACCGCTTTCAATAATTGTTCAGTTATCATGGCGTTTGCTGTTACCAGTACCACTGTTCCATTTATCCTGACACCAGCGACCAGTTATATCACGGCGTTCGCTGTGTAAATAACTGTTACCAGAACTACTGGTCCATTTATCCTGACACCAGCGACCAGTTATATCACGGTTTGTGATATGTAAATAACTGTTACAAGAACTACTGGTCCATTTATCCTGACACCAGTGACCAGTTATATCACGGTTTGTGATGTGTAAATAACTGTTACCAGAACTACTGGTCCATTTATTCTGACACCAGTGACCAGTTATATCACAGTTTGTGATGTGTAAATAACTGTTACCAGAACTACTGGTCCATTTATCCTGACACCAGCGACCAGTTATATCACAGTTTGTGATATGTAAATAACTGTTACCAGAACTACTGGTCCATTTATCCTGACACCAGCGATCAGTTATATCACGGTTTGTGATATGTAAATAACTGTTACAAGAACTACTGGTCCATTTATCCTGACACCAGTGACCAGTTATATCACGGTTTGTGATGTGTAAATAACTGTTACCAGAACTACTGGTCCATTTATCCTGACACCAGTGACCAGTTATATCACAGTTTTTGATGTGTAAATAACTGTTACCAGAACTACTGGTCCATTTATCCTGACACCAGCGACCAGTTATATCACGGTTTGTGATATGTAAATAACTGTTACAAGAACTACTGGTCCATTTATGATGACACCAGCGAGTCAATCATAATGATAACCACACACTCCTTAGCGCCATGGAGGAATAGCAACTTCTTCCATTTTAAATTATTTAGTTTTTTTTTCAAATCCGCCTCCTCGATGGTGTAGATGTAGAGCGTCTGTCTGGAAAACGGGAGGTTTTGGGTTCGATCCAAGGTCGGAGCATACCAAGTACTTTAGAAATAAAAATAATGGCTTTCCTTTCTTCGTGTCAGCATTTTGACTAACACACTGACATCAGGACAAATGGATTAGTAGTACAGGTAACTTACACACGTTTATAAGTTTATTGAGAAATACAGCGTCAATGAGTAGACAGTTTTTAAAAATGTACATATTAACATGGGTAATATACGCATTACAAATATTAACTAACATGTATATATATTTTTAAACATTATAGCCAGCTTATGAACCGTAACTGTAATATACACAAACAATACATTTGTAATAAAATGACAATAAGAGTATTATACAAAGCATAGTATAAACATTAGATATACATGTATATGCAATTTTCATTGTTAAAGCGTGAATGGGTAAGTATGCCATTATTCAAAATACGAAGCTTTTCGCATACAAATGATTTAAAAACAAACCTAGACACATTCTTAATTGTATAATGTTGGACTCTCAGGTGCCACGAGATCGATTAATTTCAAAATAGAAAACGCTGTGGTATAACGGATTCTTTTGAGCGGCGTAAAATACCATACAACACAGCAGGTTTTATGAATCAATTCTCACATATAATTTGATTAGATAAATAAGATTTGAAAGATGAGCATTAAATGGAATTTTAGTGTTCGTTTCATTTTGAAACAAAAAATAACTATATACCCTTTTTGTGATTAAGTTTAATACTTTCTGAGACACAATACATGAGGCAGAAGATTTTGAAAACATACATTTATGTAAAATAATTATTAACGAGATTGTATTTTTATAATAGAGTCAAAAGCATTATTTCAAATGGAGAACTTTCTCAATATGAGCAATTTCTCCTTTGGCCGAAATAGTTTCTAAAGTTTCGTCCGTATGTGGGAAAGGGTTTAAACACATCTTCCGCAGTATATTCTTTCTCGTCTGCTGCTGAGGAGTAAAATGCCACCTGCCTCTGGAAATGGTTTAAATCCTGTATGTGATAAATGGACATGTTTTGTAAAGACTAAGTTGAGAATCTTCTAGGTCATTTATCAGCATCTAACCCCATTCTTCTTGGAATTCAATTAATTCCTAGGAGATCATATCAATTCTGTTGATGCATCTAAGAATTCTCATTAGAAGCATGCTTTATTATTTTAGGCACTGTTTGTTTGGTATTCCGAAAGTAATAAATCAGCGGCATTTCCAGTTGCATCGGATACAATAGTTAGTGGTTTTTATGAATTTACAGTTTATCTGCTTTCTGTTAGATTACTTGTACCTACAATGGGCTGTATGGAGAAGGAGTATGGCGTGACAAACGTTGCAATATTCTATGTCAAATATATTCATTAAAAAAAAAAAAAATACGAACTAAAAACAAAATATGTGTTCTATAAACATATTTATGGACTTAAAAAAAAAATGGACTAAAAAAAAAAATGTGTTAATAAGAAAAATATTTATTCAAAAAAGAATTATGAAGTTAAAAAATATATCGCATGTAAAAAAATATTTACGTTCAATAAAATATTTATATGTGTTTAAAATAAATATATTGGGTATAATTTGTATGAATGAATGAATTGAATGAATATATTTGACATAGAATATTGCAACGTTTGTCACGCCATAAAGGAACTAGTTTGTTGAAATGAGTGTTGTGTGGGTTTCTGTTGTGAGAAAGTCATGATAGGTAGAGAGAGAGAGAGAGTGAGGTCAACAAACATAAATGGGAATGGGCCGCCGTGATTATGACATAAACAAATGTTGAAAACGGCGCTAAACCCAAATAAATGAATCAACGAATTACTTAATCAATATAAGCTGACGTAATACATATACATTAATATAATAGTTGAGCGTCGGCCTCCCGTACCAAAGGTCCCTGGTTCGAATCTCGTGATAAGCGGGTTTTGCCTTTGGACGTGCGTACCAGTTAAGTTACAGGAAGCAGACATCGTGCGGGATCAATATGCTAGTAAGCTGAACGCTTGTTTTGCAGTCAATGTAAAACAAAATAAGTTAAATAAACTAATAGTATACTTGGTATTGCATTCATTCATGGATGATAACACAATGAACTTCTGTACGTTAACTGTTTACTGTTAACCGAAATATCTTTCCTGGGGCAAAATGCTTGCACTTCAGATTTCTAACTTTATTGCGACAATTAAAGGCAATTAAGCCAGCAGGCGTTGGTTCTAATTATAACTCTCTTAACACACATGTAGGATTACTTGATAAAAAACGTTGTATTGTTTTTTGGGAACCAAAGCTATTGATTGATGTGAGTTTTATGTCGTTTCCCACAGTTTGTCAATTTAATCACGTCGAGCAATTCATATAATGTCTTTTGTTACTTTACCGCATCAGTACTCCACACAGTATCAACCAACCTACTACCTGACGTATGACACTAGTCACAACGGGTTGTGTCTATGATCAGAAAAAGCAATGGCTGAGTCGGGCTTCGATCTCGCGGCCAATGTTTTGATATCCACCGTCTATTGCGGCTCGATTAGAACGAAAACAAAATAATTATATTAGCTATATAGTTTATTGAAAACCACCTTGCCCGTGGTGTAGTGTTTAGAGCGTCCGCTTCGGTAACAGTGTTCGATCCTTGGTCGGTTCATTCAAAAGACTAAACTATATGGTAGTAGTTGCTTCAACCTCTTGGCGCTCAGGGTTGCGGGAATGGCATAACGACTTTATGCATCGATGTCTGTCTAGATAAGTTGTACCGGAAGTACTGGTAATTAACACAGGAAGCGTCATGATATGACTGCAATACTGTTAAAGACGGTATGAAACACCAATCAAACAAACATAGTTTCATCAGAAAATCATAGCTCTAGATATTTGACACTCAGACCATATCTTGTGGGTACTCAAAAGAATCGTCTCAGTTTGTTTGAGTAATGAGAGAGATATTGTGGGGGAAAAGTACCAGTTTACTCGGCCTTATCTAGTGCTCTGAAAAATGTTCTATGGTCAAGCCGTAGTTCGAATTGACACGACTTTAGTGACAACCCGGCATGACGGCCATGCTGGAGTGCCCTTGGGAAAGGCACATTTCCTAGCCTAGTACTGGTTTGTTTACCCAGGGATCATGAAAAAGTGAACTATTACCGCGATACAACTGAAATAATGTTGAAAAAGACGTAAAACCTCAATAAATAAATAACTCGTCGTTATCGATCGAGCTATTGCGGCTGGACTAGTACCAAAGCCAGAAAATCATTTGAGTTAGTTCATTGCAAATCTACGTTATCGAATACTGGTTCTGTCACCGTCGTTGGGGGACGCTCGCTAATATTGACAGTTACAGTCTGACCCTTGCTTTATTCGTAAGAGCCGGTTAAATAGGTCTGAACGATTTAAATCAATGCACTTCTCGAGCCCCAACAGATGGGACGGTAATGGTTTCATACCGTACATATTTTATATCAATGTAATTATAAGGTGTCGGACCGATATAAACTTTCCTGTCCGCCGCGATATGAGCTTAGTTGTTGCGAGCGGCGTAAACGCAAAATATCGAGAGTGATTAATATAAGCTAAAAGCTTGCTTCGCAATCGATGTAAAATAAATAATGTTTAAATTAAACGCAAAAATAACAAAACAGACTACGGGTTAAACAGTGTTCTAATTGGAGGTTGTTAAGCGCTGCGCTCAACTTGTTGCAAAGATTTGAACTCAGAAACCAAATTATGGTGAACGTTTTAGTATCTGAGATTCCTTGTTATTAATTAAGATATTCTGACTGATAAAATGAAACACAATACCCTAAGAAAATTAATCTTTTTCGATCAAGCCTATATGCAGCTGGAAATGCCGTTGATTTATTAATTAGGAAGACCAAACAATACCAGGGTTAAATTGCTCAGTTGTTTGACGCTTTTACAGTTTGTAATACTGATTTGTTTATTACATGGTTGCAAAGATACAACATCTTTTAATCATTTCCCACATGTATAGGCATTTTGACGCATATGCAGCAGTGTGGCTTTTCGTTTGGCGACTTGTCGTAACATATAGGGCGAGTTGTCTTCGGGCATGTTTGATTTGAGCCGAGTTTTCTCAGGTTTGGGGTGAATTGCCTTTGGGGCGACATGTCTTAGTGGGAGTTTGATTTCGGGCGAGTTGTCTTTGGTTGGACATGTCTTAGGGCGAGTTTGATTTGAGACTAGTTGTCTTTGGTGACAGTTGTCTTAGCGCCGAGTTTCCAGTATACCGATTTCATCTCTTTTCAATAATACTTAGTTCATTTATAGAGATTGACCTAGAGAATAATTCCCCAAGAAGAGTCGTCTGTTGCAGATTGCATGTGGGAATGGGTTAATTCTCACAAAGTAAAATATATCTTCAGTGTTAAGAGATGGTTTCAAGTTGTTTACTCTAATTGCGTACTTGCTTATTTTATTAACATATGTACATAAAAGTGATATTAACTTCCATACTTGACTTTTATGCAACAACAAAGTTAGATCCTCCGAATAAATGTGAAGCACGTACACTCAGTGAAGGAATTCCTTCCCTATCAACGGTGATCACCTTAGTCGTGTAGTGGTAGAGCGTCCCAGTCGAATGCGGGACATCGCGGTTTCGATCCCCGACCGGGTCATACAAAATACTTTAAATGATAAACGATAAACATGGGTTTGCCTTCTTGGAGTTCAGAATTGTAGGGTTAATCTTCTATCAAAAGATTGGATTATTCTACAAAAATGTATGTATTTAATTTTACATCATTTTGAATAAAACCTTTTCCAGATATAGAGGAATTTGAATTCGTTTGCAGCATACACATTGTTTATTGGCTACATGTTTTTACGCATTTTCAATAGATGAATTCTTAAAACATCGTTGAAATGCGGTCTTGATATACTACATACGCAACTGCCATAATCAGTTATCAAGATGTACTGGGTGCATGGTAGCCCTAGACGTGTTGTATGAAACAATTGTAAACAAGAACATGTTGCAGACAGATGTTAAACAAATAACACTTTTGTTTTATAAGTTTTCAAAGAGATCTTACGCCGGAAAAGAGCATCTTTATTTAATGTGCCTGCATATTTATGTGCCTTCATGTTTGCGATGTGTTATCACTATTTACGTATAACAGTTTGCCTTGGGTTACGTAGGGTTAGATCTACCGAATAGAGTGCAGTGTGTTTGAAAATAAACTAATAGGCTCACAAATTACTGTTTTCACAAGGAACGGTTAACGTCGGCCAGACACATGCACAGACAAAAAAAAAAGCAGATTCTTATTTTGCTAAAAGTAGACACTGATCTACCTATATTAAGGTTATTTTGATTTTGCCGATGTGTTTCTCGTTCGGTTCCTATCTGATTTAATATATAATTACAAAGGATACATAGAGACTATAATGTGGCAGTAGCGATATCGGGTTTGGTATTGTTCTACGAGGGGCGTGGACAATTGATATCTCGCGAGACCGAAGGTTGGGAGTTGTCTCACGCCCCGAGTAGACGATACCAAGCCAAATATCGCTACTGCAAACTATTTTTTCTTTTACTATACACCTCGTATATTTTACCGCTGCAATTACTATTTTGGTAGTTGGATTAGCCATTGGACGTCTTATGTGTAAATAACATACATTTCTGACAATTATTTTCCATGTGTAAGATTGATGTGTGAAAATGTGGCTGTATGTGTGTGTATGTGGGTGTATGAATGATTTTTTTGTTATCATAACCACTTATTTGTGAATTTCATGTATGTGCTTTTGTAAAATCTTCAATTTATGGAGGAAATAAAGAAATATATATATATATATATATATCATTACCATAATTGGGACGGTCTTAGACCTTGTAAAATATGTAACTTTTATCCGCCGTATTTGAACTACACAAGACCATCTGCAAGTATTTGCACCTAAACGTGTGCAGGTATATAATAAATGGACATGACATGATTATATTACTCGATATCATATAACAAAAACAAATTGGTTATTGTTTTCCATTAATTCGATAGAACTTATCTGAAAGCAATGGTGATGGTACTTTTCGGATATATTCAGCGGAATAAGGGTTAATGTTTGTCCAGTTTCCCAAGAAAATGCATATACAAACCCATCGCTATGACCAAGCGAAGCTGAGACGTAGTACATCATGCATAGTTTGATTGGTTAATTTCCGCTGGTCGCCCTGTTTACCCGCTAGGTTTCCGGAGTGATTATACATCATGATAGTGTCTGTAGACGGATATAGACATCTCCGATAATGGTGCATTTGTCATTGTCTACAATGTGTCCATGTCTTTGTCTTTTTGTCTTGTATCCTGATTCAGCCGAGTCCAGATAGCTAAATTCGGTATTTTTGTCTTGTATTCTGAATTAGCCGAGTCCAGATAGCTAAATTCGGTAGTTTTGTCTTGTATTCTGAATTAGCCGAGTCCAGATAGCTTGGTTAGCCGAGTCCAGATAGCTAAATTCGGTATTTTTGTCTTGTATCCTGATTCAGCCGAGTCAAGTTAGCTAAATTCGGTAGTTTTGTCTGGTATCCGGATTCAGCCGAGTCAAGTTAGTTAAATTCGGTAGTTGTGTCTGGTATTCGGATTCAGCCGTGTCAAGTTAGCTAAATTCGGTAATTTTGTCTTGTATTCTATTTCAGCCTAGTCAAGTTAGCTAAAGTCGGTTGTTTTGTCACGTATTCTATTCCAGCCGAGTCAAGTTAGCTAAATTCGGTAGTTTTGTCATGTATTCCATTCCAGCCGAGTCAAGTAAGCTAAATACGGTAGTTTTGTCTTTTATCCTGGTTCAGCCGAGTCAAGTTAGCTAAATTCGGTATTTGTCTTGTATCCCGATTCAGCCAGGTCAAGTTAGCTAAATTCGGTAGCAACGTAGACTGTCAATCCAGGGGTTGTTAGTTTGAATCCAAGCTTGGCTAGTAAATGCGGCAGGCGACATTCGTGTTCCACCAAACTGGCTACGATTTTAAGCTGCCAGTTACTTGGAAATATTTTATGTGGAGTACTGGTGTGAGAAAGACAGTAAACACGTGGGTGAACTGGACGCCGTGATATGACCGAAAGTATGTTGAAAACCGCGTAAAATTACCCTATCCAGTCAATAAATCAATCATTGGTATCCCGAGTCAATTACTACTTCGTGGATTTCGGAAACACATGGATTATCAATTAGTTAACTAATGTAAACCGTTGAAACTACAATAAAAGATCGCCTGTCGTAAGTAAACATTCGATGTAAATATTGACCTTACTTTCTATCGTCTAAAAGCCTTAACCATTTCTCACGAAGAAACAGTTTACATGTTACATGTAAATATTGACCTTACTTTCTATCATCTAAAAACCTTAACTATTTCTCACGAAGAAACAGTTTGCAGCTGACGACTTTGAAAACCTCGAGGCAAAATATGGAAATGTTCTGTAATAATGCTTTTAAAAGTCGTCTGTTGAAGAGGCGTCGGAAAGCGTCAGTATGTAGGAAAGGTTAATGGGTGTTTCTTTTCTGTTACCTTTGTCTATTTGACGACCTTTGCAAATCCTGTATGTAATGTAATAATTAGATTCTTGGAATAAGAAACTTGATCTTTTCTTGTAAGAGAGGCGGGTTGTAGCCATATATTGAATCAAAGTCCCCAAGTGTGCAAAGAAAACCTTGATAATTGTGAATTAACAACAGTATATGGGTGAATTAGTGCATGTTGAAATGATAATTGCATTTCAACCATTAATTAGCTGTAGAAGGGTACAGTTAACGAACGGCAGATATGTTCAGCCTTAATCGCGGCTAGCGAATTCTCAGTTCATATAATATGCAGCCCAAAAGAATCTTACTAGAACTTTAACAATTAGTTCTAATATAATATGGTCTAACACACATTATCTGACTGAAAACTAGAAGTTAAGCCTCTATAATATGCAGCAAAAGTGAGGTTGATTCAATAACAAAATGTGGAATCATTGCGGAGTCTTAATTTCGCGACGTGACTTAACGCACTTACCGGCCATTCAACTTTCCTACAATCGAATCAATTGCCGTCTTGCTATAGTTCTAATCAATTAATGCTTATCAATTAGCGCTCTCTTTAATAGAAACTTATTGCGTGTTAGTTACCCTTTTCCTGATTTTCAAACTTGCTTGTGTAAAGCAATTTTAAAAGAATTGTTCAATTTAAGTAAGTTAATAATAGTTTACTTCTGTGAACTGAAAGATAAGATGTTGTAATGTATTTCATACTTTGAGTTGTGTTCATGCTTCTCGCTCTAGGTAACATCTCTATAAATGAAAATATAATTATCAAAAGAGTGTCAAAGAGAGAATTTTCTAATTATGAGCAATTTCAATTTGTGTCACAATGTGTTCGAATGTCGTCTGTGTGAGAGCCGTCAGAGAGCGTCTATACGTACATGTAGACAATGGTTCGTCTATACGTAGACAATGGTTCGTCTATACTTATACAATGGTTCGTCTATACGTAGACAATGATTCGTCTATACGTAGACAATGGTTCGTCTATACGTATACAATGGTTCGTCTATACGTATACAATGGTTCGTCTATACGTAGACAATGGTTCGTCTATACGTATACAATGGTTCGTCTATACGTAGACAAATGGTTCGTCTATACGTAGACAATGGTTCGTCTATACGTAGACAATGGTTCGTCTATACGTAGACAATGGTTTGTCTATACGTAGACAATGGTTCGTCTATACGTAGACAATGGTTCGTCTATACGTAGACAATGGTTCGTCTATACGTAGACAATGGTTCGTCTATACGTAGACAATGGTTCGTCTATACGTAGACAATGGTTCGTCTATACGTAGACAATGGTTCGTCTATACGTAGACAATGGTTCGTCTATACGTAGACAATGGTTCGTCTATACGTAGACAATGGTTCATCTATACGTAGACAATGGTTCGTCTATACGTAGATAATGGTTCGTCTATACGTAGATAATGGTTCGTCTATACGTAGATAATGGTTCGACTATACGTAGACAATGGTTCGTCTATACGTAGACAATGGTTTTCAACGTCATTTGCTGCCGACTAATACTTAACAGGGAAAGGACTACCATTTTGAGAACCTTTGCAAACATCGTTTTAATTCGTGTGTTATTTCTCAATTGTTCTAGAATCAATAAACAAGATTTATTAGAATATAGCATTTTTAATTCAACTCCACGTTCATTTACAGTAACTCATTATGGAAAGGGTGGGAAATGCTAAATACGCACCTTTTTTTATTTGTATTTCTTCATACTGTTTCTACTCGATTGAAGAAACGATGATTCTAACAATGAAGAAGTTATATATTGTATTCCACCAAATATATGTATTGATTTGGTTCCTACGTCGTTATCAACAGTTTTAAGTAATATAACGATAGCTAAATCACATAACCATGTGTTTTCTGGCCCTTTCGTGCACAAGCACTCAACACAACATTCTTCCAAGACTACCTTCCAAGTAACTTTTGTTAATCGACAGATCTAGACCCGGCTCGGCAATCATTTTACCCTCATTATGACTGATACTATTCGTCTAAAATCATATTCTTGTGAAGGTTGCCGGCTACCTGCGAGAAAGGCAGAACAATCATAATACGATGGCCGATTAAAAGCTATCTCTGGTCGCAGTGAAATACTGGGAAAAAACTGTTGAAACATAAGTAAATACAATCTGACTGTTAATGAAGCTTGTACATGGCGCGATCTCCTTCCCTATTTGACACTGCAATAAATTAGATAACACGCCGCCTGGGTTCTCAACAAAGCCCGTATTTGTCCCTATCGTTTCGATCTTAATGTTCACCGTAGAAAGTATCGACAGCAGTTTAAGTGCAAGTTCTTTGAAACGCACTAAACGAACGGCTATGTTACCCCCTTTAAAGCACAGTGTAAATCCTTATCAGGATTCAATGCCTCAATAGTGAGATCTTTAAACGATACGTTCAAGTGTGATGCAAAATGGTTCATGAATTATTACTTGAATTAAACAAACTTTTGTTTTCTGAACCAAATCCAACATACAGACGTATTTTGATGCATCTGTATGGATTTTATTTCTTTTAATCATTAAGAAATCATGATGAGTAATATTATTCTTTATGTTTAAACAACAAAGATTTATCATATTCAAATTGAATGGACAAACTATATGGGTATATAATCACGTAGAAAAATAAATCAACAAATAATTGAATAGGTCTGTTCCTTTTACTTTATTTATGTTCGGTAGACACTGACAAACTCCTATTGGCATGTTGTTATCGGATGCCTGTCACCCGTAATGAGCGTTGCACGTATCTGTCACAGACACGGATCCATGTTTTAAGCGGTCAAATGTCAGCGGACATTTCGAGGGCATAGCGTGAAACGGTTGTAACTAAAATTGGTATTTGTTTACCAAGTTAAATCATCTCTCCATCAATTCGTTATAAGCGTTAAATAAATTTTCTCGGTAAACAATGGACATTTTAGGTGCCATTGCTCGTTCTGAGCAATGGCACCTAAATTTGCATTGTTTACAAAGGGGTCAAAATTGCCCCTAAACCAGGGTTTTCAAATAGGTTTGTATGTGTTAATCGTTGTAACGCTTTCCAACATGCAACAAATATGCGACGCACGACTTTGTAAACATCTTAGCAAAAGTATAGAACATAGCTACTAATGAAAGTGTAATTATTGAATAGAGTTGAAACCATTTCGTTAAAATTAGAGACAATTCTCGTATTGAGCATTTTCTCGTTTTATTACAATGAATAAAAACTGTTAAATTTTGAGGTATGTGAAGTTGGCACGAAGTTCGGTATTCGGTAATCGATATTCAATACCGATATGAATGTAGAGCTAAAACGAATATAGAGCCAGCACCAGATTCGTGAATTCTGTTACGCATTGAAATATACGTTACCATCATTGTTTAGTATGACGAATACCGATTTGAATATCGATTTGAATATGGAGCCAGATCGATATTCGAGAAAATGGTGCTATCTTTTTGCTGACTATCTGGTAGAGCGAATACCGATTTCAATATCGATTTGAATATAGAGCCAGGTCGATATTCGTGAAAATGGTGATATGGTCTTCCTGATCATGTAGAAGGGCGAACCCCGATTTGAATATCGATTTGAATTTAGTGCCAGGTCGATATTCGGTAAAATGGTGCTATGGTCTTTCTGACCATGCAGTAGAGCGAATACCGATTTGAATACCGATTTGAATATGGAGCCAGATCGATATTCGAGAAAATAATGCTATCTTTTTGATGAATATGTAGTAGAGCGAATACCGATTTGAATATCGATTTGAATATAGAGCCAGATCGATATTCGTGAAAATAGTGCTATCGTCTTCATAATCATGTAGAAGGACGAACCCCGATTTGAATAAAGATTTGAATTTAGTGCCAGGTCGATATTCGGTAAAATGGTGCTATGGTCTTTCTGACCATGCAGGAGAGCGAATACCGATTTGATTACCGATTTGAATATGGAGCCAGATCGATATTCGAGAAAATGGTTCTATCTTATTTCTGAACATGTAGTAGAGCGAATACCGATTTCAATATCGATTTGAATATAGAGCCAGATCGATATTCGTGAAAATGGTGATATCGCCTTCCTGATCATGTAGAAGGGCGAACCCCGATTTGAATATCGATTTGAATTTAGTGCCAGGTCGATATTCGGTAAAATGGGGCTATTGTCTTTCTGACCATCTAGTAGAGCGAATACCGATTTCAATATCGATTTGAATATAGAGCCAGATCGATATTCGTGAAAATGGTGCTATCGTCTTCCTGATCATGTAGAAGGGCGAACCCCGATTTGAATATCGATTTGAATATAGAGCTAGGTCGATATTCGTGAAAATGGTGATATCGCCTTCCTGATCATTTAGAAGGGCGAACCCCGATTTGAATTTAGAGCCAGGTCGATATTCGGTAAAATGGTGCTATTGTCTTTCTGACCATGTGGTAGAGCGAATACCGATTTCAATATCGATTTGAATATGGAGCCAGATCGATATTCGAGAAAATGGTGATATGGTCTTCCTGATCATGTAGAAGGGCGAACCCCGATTTGAATATCGATTTGAATTTAGTGCCAGGTCGATATTCGGTAAAATGGTGCTATGGTCTTTCTGACCATGCAGTAGAGCGAATACCGATTTGAATACCGATTTGAATATGGAGCCAGATCGATATTCGAGAAAATAGTGCTATCTTTTTGATGAATATGTAGTAGAGCGAATACCGATTTGGATATTGATTTGAATATGGAGCCAGGTCGATATTCGTGAAAATAGTGCTATCGTCTTCATAATCATGTAGAAGGGCGAACCCCGATTTGAATATAGATTTGAATTTAGTGCCAGGTCAATATTCGGTAAAATGGTGCTATGGTCTTTCTGACCATGCAGTAGAGCGAATACCGATTTGAATACCGATTTGAATATGGAGCCAGATCGATATTCGAGAAAATAGTGCTATCTTTTTGATGAATATGTAGTAGAGCGAATACCGATTTGGATATTGATTTGAATATGGAGCCAGGTCGATATTCGTGAAAATAGTGCTATCGTCTTCATAATCATATAGAAGGGCGAACACCGATTTGAATATAGATTTGAATTTAGTGCCAGGTCGATATTCGGTAAAATGGTGCTATGGTCTTTCTGACCATGCAGTAGAGCGAATACCGATTTGAATACCGATTTGAATATGGAGCCAGATCGATATTCGAGAAAATGGTGCTATCTTTTTGATGAATATGTAGTAGAGCGAATACCGATTTGAATATCGATTTGAATATAGAGCCAGATCGATATTCGTGAAAATAGTGCTATCGTCTTCATAATCATGTAGAAGGGCGAACCCCGATTTGAATAAAGATTTGAATTTAGTGCCAGGTCGATATTCGGTAAAATGGTGCTATGGTCTTTCTGACCATGCAGTAGAGCGAATACCGATTTGAATATCGATTTGAATATGGAGCCAGATCGATATTCGAGAAAATGGTTCTATCTTATTTCTGAACATGTAGTAGAGCGAATACCGATTTCAATATCGATTTGAATATAGAGCCAGATCGATATTCGTGAAACTGGTGATATCGCCTTCCTGATCATGTAGAAGGGCGAACCCCGATTTGAATATCGATTTGAATTTAGTGCCAGGTCGATATTCGGTAGAATGGTGCTTTTGTCGTTCTGACCATGTAGTAGAGCGAATACCGATTTGAATATAGAGCCAGGTCGATATTCGTGAAAATGGTGATATCGCCTTCCTGATCATGTAGAAGGGCGAACCCCGATTTGAATTTAGAGCCAGGTCGATATTCGGTAAAATGGTGCTATTGTCTTTCTGACCATGTGGTAGAGCGAATACCGATTTCAATATCGATTTGAATATGGAGCCAGATCGATATTCGAGAAAATGGTGCTATCTTTTCTCTGAACATGTAGTAGAGCGAATACCGATTTGAATATCGATATGAATATAGAGCCAGATCGATATTCGTGAAAATGGTGTTATCGTCTACCTGATGATGTGGTAGAGCGAATACCGATTTGAATATCGATTTGAATTTAGTGCCAGATCGATATTCGTGAAAATGGTGCTATCGTCTTTCTGTGCATGTAGAAGAGCGAATACCGATTTGAATATAGAACCGGGTCGATATTCGGTTAATGGTCCTTTCTTCTTTCTGACCATGTGGTAGAGCGAATACCGATTTGAATATCGATTTTGAATTTAGTGCCAGGTCGATATTCGAGAAAATGGTCTTACCGTCTTTCTAATCATGTAGAAGCGCGAATGCCAATTCGAATATCGATTAGTATTTAGTGCCAGGTTCATTATCTGTATAATCAAGTAGAATACCGATTTGAATACCGATATGAATATGGAGCCAGGTCGATAGTCTGGAAAGTGATGATACATGTAGTAGAGCGAATACCGATTTGAATAAAGAGCCACGTCGTTATTCGAGGCAAATGGTGATTTTGTCTTTTTGATCCTGTAGAAGGGCGAATACCGATTTGAATATAGATATGAATATTCGAGAAAATGGTGATTTAGTCATTCTGACCATTTATAAGTGCGAATACCGATGTGAATATAGATCTCAATCCAGGTATTTGAAAATGCTACCAGTTTCTGAGCTAACAATAGTTAAGTTGAGTTTAAGTTTAAACTTAATCATTGTCATTGATTGTGAAACGAACTTTCAGCTTATATTAACCAATCAACCATTGCTCGCGCAGTTCGAGTGGAAAAATCCCCAAAACAGAACCCACTCTTCACGGGATTCGAACCCGGGACCTTTCATACGAGAGGCCGACGCCCTACCTCTGCACCACTGTGACACGTTGAAAATTATCATTAAGCAGTACTATTTGATTAAATAGCAGATGAAAACATAAAAATAATTGCACAGGAACTGGTACCACGCAATTACGCGCTATTTCTGACGTTACTATTGAAAAGCGGACAACCACTTTTAAAAACTTTTCGTCTGTCAACTGGCTAGAGAATTCGGGAAGATTTAAGGTAAGATATCTTCATCTCTTTCGTTTCCCCCTAATAATTAATCAAAACAGGACACCCAACCATTTAAAGATGTGTGTAGTTTTTATATATAAAGCTTGTTTTACTAAATTATGCCAAAATAGGAATCGGAGTATTCACTCGGATGTTAGAGGTTTCGTCCAACTACCTGTTCGTCTTACCAAACCATTTAGTCGAGATAGCACGTGCTTATAAAGTATATGATTTGGGTTTAACGCCATTTTTAACGATGTCTCAGTTATATCACGGTGGCCAGTTCACCAACTCATGTGTTTCCTGGTTTTCTCACACCAGTACTCCACACAACAATCTTCCCAAACAACTGGCTGTTTTTCCACATAGACTTAGCCCATTGGTGGAAGACGAATGAGGCATGTCGCATTGACTTTTGTCAATCGTCGGAAATAAAGTTGGCCGAGCCGGGATTTGAACTCACAACCCATGGATTGACAGCCCGCGTCGCTACCGACTGAGCTACCGGTATATTTGTGTTGTCATTGTAAACTTGATTAAATATATTTAACTCTAACTTGTATTTAGAAGGAAAGTTTACTTTTGACTATAAAGTTACAAGAACTCACAATACCAAACACTTTCTGTGTTGCAAAAAAAAGAAAAATAATAATGTAGAATGATGTAAACCGATATCAGACTACATAGTTCTGTAGTTCGATCTTGATCAGCACTATTATAATTACCACATGTATTCACTATTGACTTAATGATTGTAAATATACATGGATCTAATCAATATAAAGTGTGAGTTTTTGAAATCATGTAACACAACATTAAAATTGTGTTGTCATTGAACCAGTAGTGTTGAGCACGTGACCTTTTTTCCCCGCGGTCTACCTGTGTCCACGAACCAATCCTTTAGCTTTCGTTCCAATCTTTTTCGCATTAATTGTTTGTATTTAATTAGTTGTTATTATTGTTTATATTCGCATTAATTGTTTGTAGCTAATTAATTTTTTTTTTTTTATATTGTGCCTTATTATGTTTAAACTAATCTTTTGTATTTAAAATAGTTGGTAGGCCGAATTGGATCGTGTACATGTAAAACAGATGCCGTAAGGTGGACATGTAAATTTTGCGATACAATTGTAACAGTTGTTCAGCATGGTGGTCGATATATATTCATTTAAGTGCTTAATCTGAGCTGAATCTATGCTAGAAGTTGTTCGATGAAATAGAAAACGATGTTTAGTGTGGTCACGTGACCGAATTTGCGGCATTTGATAGAGAGGGCGTTATATATTGTGACCTTGCAGGTCTATTGAATAAGATAGGCTTCAACGTCGTGTGCTTTTGAGTAGATTCTAAAATAATTTGCCAATAACTGTAGTCTATTAAGATAGATGTGTTTATATGTTTCTGGATAGATGAATCTTTAAATTGAAAATTATTATTATTTAATTTATTATTACAATAAATGTTCATTACACATCTTATAGATGTTAACCTTTCCCACTACGATTTTTTTTAACGAACAGAGTAATAGCTTGTTTAACGTAATACAAGCATAAGAAACCGGTAAGGACGTTATATGGTCTGTATTAACCTAGAGGACGTGGGTCAAATTTAAACATGATAACACAATACTAAGTGAGGACGTAAACGAATCAGGACGCAGTAAGAACTTCATAAGGACGTAGGAATGACGGCATTGATGTGGTTACGATGTAACATAGAATAAGTGTCCATGCAATATGTTTGTAATATATTTACCAATTCCATTTTCCAAGCGCTTATGAAAACAATAACTCTACAGTCGACTCTTGTTATCTCGACATCACTTAACTAAAAGTAATTGCATGTAAACAAATACTATGTTGCCATAATACAGAGAAAAGTTTTTGTTGGAAAAGGAGAACATGCTCATTATGAGCAATTTCTTTTTTTCCTAAAATGTGTTCAATGTTGTTTGCATCAGATAGTGTGCTAGATTTGTTTCTAAGTATCAAATTTTGATAAAGATTTTCCGTAGGTCATTTTGACTTCGAGTTAACGGCAGTGGACTGTAATACTGTGTTTTATGTTCTTTCTAGGTTACCGTGGTGTGACGACTGGAGTTATTACATTAACTCGAAATTTGACATCTCCTACAGTTGCAAAGGTAAATTTTAATCTACATTTAAAGAGTCAATGTGTAGCTTAGTTGATTTTCACTTCAACCTCAAACAACCTATACCTTTTTTTGTTACTAAAATGCAATACATAAATTACATATGTAACTTACAATATTTCTTAGCTTTCATGATTGATCAATATGTCAACACACTGAAAGATGTGGACGTTTGTATTTTGCAATTATTTATTTTCTATTTATCTATTCATCCTACTCATGGTTAACGATATAATGCTGCGTCCTATTTATCTGATATGGAACGCCGGCACTGTCTTTAGAAGTAATGAAACTCCATTATTATGTCTGTTTGTTATTACATTATGTACATGGATCTTTACATATTGTGCAAACAAATTTATATTATGTCAGTATATGGTTATGTGTTGTGGTTTTGTACTTATATTCTGACAGTTTTTATTATATTATGCAGATACATCTTTACATTATGTAGATACATCTTTATATTATGTAGATACATCTTTATATTATGTGGATACATCTTTATATTATGTAGATACATCTTTATATCATGTGCTTGCTTTATTATATTATGTCCATACTTTATTATATTATGTCCATATTTTATTATATTATGTGCACACACTATTATATCATATCCATACTTATTTGTATTCTGTACTCCTATACGAATAAGATTGATTGATTGATTGGTGTTTAACGCCGTTTTCAACAATTTCTCAGTTATATCACGGCGGCCAGTTCACCTACTCATGCATTTCCTGGTTTTCTCACACCAGTACTCCCCACAACAATCTTCCCAAGCAACTGGCTGCTTTTCTACATAGACTTAGCCCATTGGTGGAAGACGAATGACGCATGTCGCATTGACTTTTGTCAATCCTCGGAAAGAAAGTTGGCCGAGCCGGGATTCGAACTCACAACCCCAGGATTGACAGCCCGCGTCGCTACCGACTGAGCTACCGGGGCTCGGCCTTATACGAATAAGGCTTATAGTTATAATATGTAGATGTATCTTTACATCTTGTGCTTATATTGTTACATCATGAGCTATGCCCGGGATTATTTTGCAAAGGAGATGTTCTTCAACACGCATCGGTAAAATGCAAGCGTCTTTATGAGAATGATTTCCAAGTGTATTTTCAATTACTCTCCTAGTTTAATAGATTGAAGCAGATTGGCCAAGGAGGCTGTTGCCACGGCGACGCCTTTTTATTTTTTTGCTTTACGGGCGTTACCCTTTTTGGGTCACTTTACCGTCACATTCCGTACATTCGCGCTTTCATTTCCGGTGTTAAGGCGCAATATCACCCTGCTTAAACTATCCACAACATATAACAAATTTTGCACATCATATAAAGTTACCACAGATTGCACAAGATGTAATAACGTCACGACAGAATATGTATGGACATTATCTACTATTTTGTTAATCATGGGCAAATATGAATTAGGTATGTTTTTCGTTTACCGTCCGTCCGTCCGTCTGTCCGCCCGCATGAGAGAGTACTTGTGGGGTGCGTGTTTTTCCTGAAGCCCACTCACCACCCTTATAAAGACACTTAGATAAATAGTTATTTTTAATTTTTTATAATAGGTATCTCATTTGCATATTAATATTATTCATTCCGTTAAAGGGGGTTAATTACGGAATGAATTGCATACTTGTGGGGTGCACCCCACAAGTAAACATCAAAGGAAATAACCCCACAAGTACACTTCCATGAGTTCGCACGTCCGTCTGCCGTCCGGTGCCATATTTAAAGTATTGGTGGATGGATTTGATTAAAACCGTATGGAAATGTTAACCTACATATTGAAAGGCTAGACGGCAAGTGAAACAAAGATTGCTTTAAAACACAAAGAGTTATGTCCCCTTGGACTTATATTGTGTGTGTACTTGACATCATTTAAATTACTAGTTATCTCCCTTAAATAAACTGTGTTCGTCTCAAATTTCTTATGAAACTGTAGAGAACATATTTTATATCAAATCCGTATCTTTATAAAAATTTATCTTCATCAAATCTAGGTCAATCTATAAAAGCGATTACATGTATGTGGGGTCAAAAACTAGACCACAAGGTCAAGTTTCAAAAGCCTTTGAACACTTCAGAGGTTCAATGTATGTTTAAATATTCATTGAAATTCATAAGAACATTAATTTCCATCAAATTCAGTTCTTGTTCAAATATTTGTCATGTTGGATCGAAAAATAAGTCGCACATAGTCCACAAGTTCCAAATCTTATGTATTATTCAGTCTGGTATTTATTGAAAGCTAACCAGTTGTTTTTATCAATTCTTTTAATTTTACAGTGGATCTCAATTCAACAAATAAATAAGTTTCGAATTTATATGAAAGAAACCATACACCATAATTATATTGGTATTTTCATTCATAGATAACATTCGTAAACAGTTTACCCATATCCTATGAATCAACATCACCTGCACGCTTTCATTGTTCGGTGTGGAAGCAGAATAGTATCCACTGCATAACAAAATTGCACAAGATTAAATTAAGTTCCCATAACATGACAAAGTTTACACTAGATACAACAACGTCACGACAGGCTAAAATAAAAATAATCAACTACACAATATAATTAGGTATGGACATTATATAACAATTTGTGCACACACTATATTAAAGTATGCACATAATGTAAAAACGCATGGACATAATGTAATAAAGAATGGACATAATGTAATATAAGTAAACACATAATACAATAAAGTATCTACATAATATAAAGATGTACCTACATAATGTAAAGATGTACCTACATGATATAAAGATGTATCTACATAATGTAAAGATGTATCTACATAATTTAAAGATGTATCTACATAATGTAAAAATGTATCTACATAATTTAAAGATGTATCTACATGTACATAATATAAAGATGTATCCACATAATATAAAGATGTATCTACATAATGTAAAGATGTATCTACATAATATAAAGATGCACCTACATAATATAAAGATGTATATACATAATGTAAAGATGTACCTACATAATATAAAGATGTATCTACATAATGTAAAGATGTATCTACATAATATAAAGATGTATTTACATAATATAAAGATGTATCCACATAATATAAAGATGTATCTACATAATATAAAGATGCATCTACATAATATAAAGATGTACCTACATAATATAAAGATGTAACTACATAATATAAAGATGTATCTACATAATGTAAAGATGTACCTACATAATATAATAACAATTGTCAGAATATAAGTATAAAACCACAGCACATAACCATATACTGACATAATATAAATATGTTTGCACGACATTTAAAGATCTAAAGACAGTGCTGGCGTTCCATAATCTGATCTACGTCGAAAGGTATTATGCGTCAAACGATCAACAAATCTAACTGAATTATATGGAGAACTTGGAAGAGTCCCTATAAATGTTATCAGAAAGTGCAACATGATTCGATATTGGATAACAATTCTTCGACCTGATGACACTAAATTAGTAAAAAGATATATTGTATGTTAAAAGATGACGCAAATAGTGGTATTAATTATAATGGATTAAACTGGGCTTATCATGTTAAGATTTTGTTAGAATCATTGGGGTTTTATGAAATTTGGATGCATCAAGACATTGGAAGTATCGGTTATATGCTCATTAAACAAAGAACTTATGGTCAATACTTCCAAAGCTGGTATGCAAATGTTAATAATTCCCAAAGATTAATTACTTATTGTATGTTTAAACATGATTTCATATTTGAAAACTATCTAGATTGTATCGCTGACCATAAATTAAGAGTCGCACTTTGTAAATTCAGAGTTTCATCTCATGAGCTAGAAATTGAAAAACGTAGATATGAAAATAAATCAAGAAACGAAAGACTGTGCAAAGCCTGCCATAGAAATTTGATTGAAAACGAATATGACTTCCTTCTAATTGGTAACGTTTAACTCTGAACTGCGATAAAGGTATTTGAAAACATACTATTACACTTGGCCAAATTTACAAAAGAATTCAAACTTACTAATGTCAAATAATGTTAAAGAATTGTTGTATTTAAGTAAGTATATATATTTTGCCTCTTTAGAGCAAAAACTAAGAATAGAAAGATAAGATGTTGTATTGTATTGTATTGTATTTTATACTTTGTTTTATCAGGCTTCTCGCCTTATTTAAATACTTTTTTGTCTTTCCATTACATTTATGTTATTGTAAGAAGTATCATGTACTTATTATTTAATAAATGAATTGAATTGAATTGAATTTGTTGCTAAGTGGCAAACTTTTGATAAAGATTTTCCGTAGGTCATTTTGACTTCGAGTTAACGGCAGTGGACTGTAATACTGTGTGTTGTGTTCTTTATAGGTTACCGTGGTGTGACGACTGGGGTTATTACATTAACTCGAATTTTGACATCTCCTACAGTTGCAAAGGTAAATTTTAATCTACATTTAAAGAGTCAATGTGTAGCTTAGTTGATTTTCACTTCAACCTCAAACAACCTATGCCTTATCTTTTTACTAAAATGCAATACATAAATTACATATGTAACTTACAATATTTCTTAGCTTTCATGATTGATCAATATGGCAACACACTGAAAGATGTGGACGTTAGTATTTTGCAATTATTTATTTTCTATTTATCTATTCATCCTACTCATGGGAGATTGGTTAACGATATAATGCTGCGTCCTATTTATCTGATCTACGTCGCAATTTTTATATAATTCCACAACTGACTGCCGTATAATAGTGTTGGTTTTATCACCTTATAGTATATGTTACACTGTTAACCGGTTAAGGATTTGTAGGCTGGATTCCATACCTAAGCATAGCATGATAAGAGTTTTTACTCTTTGACACCAATATATTATTTTAAAGGTAGTTTTTACCAAAGCCTGCGTCCAATATCATACATAAATGGGAAGGGGACTCTTTTCAAGGTCATCAAGGGGGTCTTTAATGAACAGCGTGTAATATAATCCTGATAGAACCCCTCCCTGACGGACGCTACGTTTTACGCTGATAGGCACTGACGTCCCATGTGATGTCTTAAAATACATTTAAAGGTTCCGATAGCTATCGTAGAGGGTCTTCCATAGTTTGATATCAATTCTTAAATCTAACAATTTCACAACAAGAGGGCCATGATGGCCCTTGATCGCTCATTTGATTTTTTTCTTCTTCACTTTAGCCATATAAGCCCTGCCCCCTGGCGGCCATAGTTTTCGACCAATCAACATGGCTTGAAGGAATCTGATAGAGGGTCACCCTAGGAATATTTCTACAAAGTTATTTGAATATCTGCCAAACACTTTCGGAGGAGAAGATTTCACTTAAGTCATATACGGCAAAATAGCCCCGCTCTGTGGCGGCCATGTTTTTCGACCAATCAACATGACTTTAAGAAACCTTAGAAACATTTCTACAAAATTATTTTAAAATCAGCCTGACCCTTTCAGAGGAGAAGATTTATTTAGTTTTCACTATAGCCATATAAGGCAAAATAGCCCGCCCCTGGCGGCCATGTTTTTCGACCAATCAACATGGCTTGAAGGAATCTGATAGAGGGTCACCTTAGAAACATTTCTACAATATTATTTGAAAATCAGCCCGACACTTTCGGAGGAGAAGATTTTTTAAGTTTTCACTATAGCCATATAAGGCAAATAGCCCCGCCCTGTGGCGGCCATATTTTACACCAACAACATGGCTTTAAGGAATCTGATAGGGTCACCTTAGGAACATTTCTACAAAATTATTTGAAAATCAGAATGACACTTTCAGGAGAAGATTTTTTAAGTTTTCACTAAAGCCATATAAGGCAAAATACCCCGCACCCTGGCGGCCATGTTTTTACCCCAAACGACATGGTTTGAACATTTCTACAAAATTATTTGAAAATTGGTCTGACACTTTCGGAGGAGAAGGTTTTTTAAGTTTTCACTATAGCCATATAAGGCAAAATAGCCCCGCCCCCTGGCGACCATGTTTTTCGACCAATCAACATGGCTTGAAGGAATCTTATAGAGGATTATCCAAGGAACATTTCTACAACATTATTTGAAAATCAGCCTGACGCTTGCAGAGGAGAGGTTTTTTAAGTTTTCACTATAGCCATATAGGGCAAAATAGCCCCGCCCCCTGTCGGCCATGTTTGTACACCAATCAACATGGCTTGAACATTTCTACAAAATTATTTGAAAATTGGTCTGACACTTTCGGAGGAGAAGGTTTTTTAAGTTTTCACTATAGCCATATAAGGCAAAATAGCCCTGCCCCCTGGCGACCATGTTTTTCGACCAATCAACATGGCTTGAAGGAATCTCATAGATGATTATCCAAGGAACATTTCTACAACATTATTTGAAAATCAGCCTGACGCTTGCAGAGGAGAATTTTTTTAAGTTTTCACTATAGCAATATAAGGCAAAATACACCGCCCCCTGATGGCCATGTATTTCGACCAATCCACTTGGCTTGAACAAATCTGATAGAGGGTCATCCAAGGAACATTTCTACAAAATTATTTGAAAATCTGCAAACCAGTTTGGGAGAAGAAGAATTTTGAAGTTTGCTTCGTTTCGTTGCCACAATTCTGCATGGATCCCCCAAAAAATGAAGGAATTCTGTTAGGGTCATTGCGAGGATGCTTTCTGTAAAGTTTCATCCCAATTGACCCACTGGTTTCTGAGGAGAAGAAGCTGACCAACGACGGACGAAGCATGACGGACGCCGGACAAACGGCGATCACAATAACTAACCTTCAGCATTTCGTGCTCAGGTGAGCTAAAAAGAGGATCACTTATCTTGGTTGACCATCTACACAAACTGTTCAAGTCATATCGGTATCAGAAAAGGGGCAATATTACAAAACTTGATTATTTCATTATCATGATAGTTAGTGTATGATTTCAATGTAGTTTAGCATAACTGTTCCATTATGTATATAATACATAATGGAACATTTATGCTAAACTACATTGAAATCTACAATAATTTGACCCTCTACATAATTTGTTCAATCCATTTTGATTGGTTGTAAAATATAGGGACTAGGCGGAAAATTTGTCAAAAGAATTTTTAGCTCAAACGTCATCTCCTTCTAAACCAATGAACAATATCATCCTAACTTTATAGGAATGTTCCTTTCTTCGTCCTCTTTCAAATTATTCAATTATATTACAATGTTCAGTCCTTGTACATTTTTTCATGTCAAAATTTCATCAGAGGTTTGGGATGCAGACACCTATCGAGAACTAGAATGAGCAAAGTATTATGGATGCAAACTGTTTATGTGTGCTAGGCAAAAAAAACCATATCAATTTGCTAGTTTAAGAGACAGTGCTCGTTACCCTTCGTACCATCACGCAAACGTCGTATAAACTATTAGCTAAAATTAATAAGGATGCCACAATCGCGATTTGTACACAAATGCTATGATATGATGCTAACTGTTGATGCAAAACGGCCGCAATAATTGGGCAACAAGTATAATATTTATCTTACAGAGAAACAGTTGCGGAATAATATGGCACAATCAAATGGTCGCATCAGACTCTTTATCCTTGCATTTTTTTTGTAAACAGACTAAACGATTGCTTTCTTCAAGAGTGGAACGCATCAATAGATACGAACCCTAAATTAGCTTATTATTAGCACACGTTTAAACATGCAGTCAGTTATGAAAAATATCTTAAAGTATTAGACAGAAGTAAATTTAAGAGTTGGATCCCATGTATTTAAATGAGGTCGTTATCAAAATATACCTAGACAAAATAGAATTTGTAAACTATGTAATTCGAATGAAATTGAAAAAGGAATATCATTTTCTGCTTTTTTGTAACTTTTACGATGACATTAGAAAGTCATACATTCCAAGTAAATATAACACCATACTTATTATACACACATTTGATATTGTATTGACATCGCAAAATGAAAAAACTTGTTAAATGCACATCTCCTTGTTCTATGCTTCTAGTCGAAGAAATTGATATATTACCAAAATGCAAAGTGGTTAGATAGATAAACTGATATACATGTATTTCAATCCGAAAATGGAGGAACAGGCACATTATGATATTTTTATTTCAAAATTGTTTATATGACATGTATATACATGTATGTGTATACATTGTTGTGTGTGTATGTGTTTGCATCTGTGTGTGTATATACATGTGTACATGTACATGTATGCATATGTACACGTGCAGATATGTATGAGTACATATGGAACGCCTTTACTGTCTTACTATGTTGTATTGTAGTATACGCAGTACATTTTTTCATGCAACGAGGTACATATTTCATTTGACGTGGTACATTTTGCATGATATGCAGTGCATTTTGTATAATATATCATGGTTATTTAATAATATGAAGTCCACAAGTATGAAGATACACTAGAATAACCATTATATACTGTGCAAACAACGTCATATGCAATACAAACAACATTATATGCAGTCTATTGTTCAATACGTGTGGTGGTTCTTTGAGTATGTGCGGTTGTTTAAACTTGGTATGCGGTGGTTTAAACTTTATACGCGGCGCATTCTCTGATTCCTGAAGCAGACAACTCTTGAAATAATTATGGCAAAAGGATAAATTGCTCATCTTGAGAAATTTCTCCATTTGTCACAATGCGTTCAACCAATCCCTCTTCAATAATTATACTTTCATTTATTAAGATTTTTTATAATTTTGTCTTAACGTCATCTGATGCATACTTGTTGTATTACGGAAAAGATTTAAAAATGTGTTCAGGTTACCACTTTATGGTAATTTTCCCTCATTAACACGACTTTAAATTCCTCGGCAGCTTTTGGAAATAAGAGAAATAACTTGAAAAGTGATTTACATGATATATTTGATGTAAACGGTGTAAATGTTAATATCTATCTGTCTGACTCGGTATTTTCCGGATAAATAATTACGGATGCACCGCATATAAAGCTGTTTACACCATGTATAAATTAGTATGGACCGAACATATTGCCAAATGCATTGTGTACTATGAGTTTTTATGAACACATATATAATAATTAACATGTGTGTATAAGTGTATGTCTATTATGGCACATACCGGTATATATATCATTGTTTATGCCGATATGTCTGGTTGTTTATAGGTGTCGGAAAGCACACACATCATTTGTTTTATGTAGTTGAGCCAGGATCGGAAAATTATATGTGTTAATATTTGTTTTCATTTATATATGTATGTATATATATAAATATGTATACATTCTTATGTATGTATCAAAAGTCCGGTATTTAATGCTGTATCATATGTTATAAATGTTTATTTTGTTATGGGTCGATGGCCTTAAATCAATTAACTATTTGTCATTGTCATTGTCACACCTTGCTACTATTTGCAATATTGGCCCTCTTGTTATCCCTAACAAAATCCTTTCATTCACAGATATTGCGATATGTTACCCTGGATTTTATACATGTATTCAAAATCGTCTACTGTATACTTTGAGTCACAGCATGATCGATTGTATATGTACACGAATAGCATTGAGTAAATATTGTGGAAAAAAGAAATTGCTCATTATCATTCATCTGTTGCAGATGAATAATATTTTGTCTGAAATGGAGTAAGCGTAGATTAATACCTGTAGAAAAAAGTTTTAATATCTAGTATATCAATGGAATTAACAGGTTTGAATACAATGTGTGAACAGGAGGAATTGCTCGTTTTCAGCAAATACTTCATTTCCAACAATATTTTCAACATTCGTCTGTTATCGATTGTATGTCCCTTTTTGACTAAAGTGCAGCAGACGACATTTGAAATATTACTTTCATTTGCAGATAATTCGATATTTTCAAAGTCGTCTGATGTAGACTTGTTTGAATCAAAGCGTGGTCGATTGTTTACAAACAAGAATGAAATTAAAATAGCACTAGCAATGAATAACACTAGTTATAACTATTTTGAAACAATAAAGAAAGCGGATGGATTTTTTGCAAGAATATAATAGGACAAATACTGTATGATACTGTCTTATCATGTTGTATTGTATTATACGCAGTACGTTTTCAAGTTTTATACGAGGTACATATTTCATTTGACATGATACATATTTCATGATATGCACTGCTTTTTCCGTTAAATGTGGTGGTTATGTAATAAAATGCAATGCAAACAAGTGTAGCTATATTATAATAACTATTATATAGTGTGCTATTTCCACAAGAAGCAGATGTTTGCTGTTTGTCGTCAAATGCAATACAAACACATTTATATGTAGTACAAATGAAATTATATACAGTCAGTAATTCGATACATGTTGAGGTATTTTGATTATATTCAAAGTCTCATGCATATGTGGATGGAAACAACCGAATCTTGTGAAGCTATCATAAGTGCAGCGGTCGAAGGGTAAGTGAACGTAACATAAAAGACATTTCTAAAATAAGTAAAACAAATGATAAGCGTGTATGGAATATTTAGGAAGATCTATGCAAACATCTACTTGACCATTTGTAGAATTATTTTGGTAATGTTTGACTTGCGCCATTCCGGAGACAATTACAGCACGATACAAGACACGCTTGCACTAATAATCAACGTTTAAATTGATATATAATTAATTAATGCTTTGTATCAACGGAATCCTGTTCCTGCCATCGACTTTTCGAGTAAAACAAACGCGAAAACTGGAAGTCATCCTAGTTTCGACTTAAGAGTATTAGTACTATAAATTCCACTCAATCCATAATTTCTTTTCTATCTTTTCAGCACACTAAAGACGTGTTCAGGTAGAAGAGTACGCAGAAGAGTTATAACTCAATCATATCCAATTTTCGTCGTCAGAGTTTACGAACACTGTCTGTATAATAGGATCACACTGGAACGCATAATTTCACTGCCGGAAATTGCCATAGGAAGTTCTCGCTATGTTTTAGCTGGAGTGACAATGTTGAAGAACCAACATTTTTGTGCTCTTATTTTAACTTCACGGTACGGGCATGTTTGGTATAATGGACTACGTGGGGAACTACAAAACTTGCCATTTGAAACCCAAAACTGGTTTCCATGCCATGCACTGTATTGTCAAATTTCAACATAGAATGACCATGATTATACAAAAGATGTTCGAATCATTTTGATTGGTTGAAAAACACGGAATTTAGGTTGTGTTACTTGTTTTCTCTATTTGTCATATGTTAAACATTTGAAAGTTTATTTGGTCGAATTCAAAATAGTTTTGCAATAGTGTTTATTGTAAGACCCTCTATGCAGTTTTTTTCAACTTATTTTAATTGTGTTTAAACAACAACACCCATAGTTTGCGGGGCTCGATTCTCCTGTATTACATTTGTTAAAAGTTTTAAACTGTTCTCATCTGAAACTATTTTCCTGTTTTCAAAGTTATTTCACTTAAATAGGCCTTGCATATATCTCGTTGTGTTTAATTTGTTTTGATTAGTTACATAACACGTCTCATATATTAAGGTAGTTTTGCGTGAAATTTAGACTGGTTTTAATTTTACATTGTATATCTTGAACAAATATTCACCGCTGAAAGAAATGCCCGATTTCTTTTCATTATAATTTCACACTGATGTTCCGTGAATTAACATTTGTCATAGGTGTTGAACATGAGTTGTGCATCTATTAAACTTCTACTGTTTTGAAAATGCTAGCTTTATTTGAAAGTAGACCAGACACATACAAATTACCCTTTACATAGGTGGTTCAAATTATTTGGGTTGATTGACAAGCATGGGTACTAATGGCAGGGACTGTTTGGCTATATAGAACTATACACTAGAGTCAATTCAAAGCCATTCACCGCCCTCTATTTTCTTTTTCTCATTTTCCGTGCACATGTGAAGAAATGTAAGCAACACTGTTAGTGTATGTCGAAGTTGTTGGGTTATGTTAAATACTATGAAAAGAAATTATTTGATAAATTACAGATCTTATATTATTTGTCATTCCCATACAAATCATTTCATTGTCCTAGCATTATTTCAACTGCGAACATTATCAAAAATAAAATCAGTATCAAGAAATGAAAATGTTAGGTTAACTAAATAGTAAGATAGACTAATGGAAAATGAGAAGTGGTTCTTCTTAACCTAAAAGGTTTACAAAGGTTACAGTTTCAATGGTATTTCAGTCATATCACGGCGGTCAGATCACCCACCTAACGTGTTGTTTCCAGTCTTTCTCGCAACAGTACTCCACACAGCAGTATTCACGACCCCTTATGTCGAATGGACTGATAGCCTTCGTTGTAACCGACTCAACTATCGCGACTCGATGTTTTGTATATAGCAAAGCCGTGTCGTTTGTCCTTCTACATGATCAGAAAGACGATTAGCCCATTTTCACGAATATCGACCTGGCCCGAAATTTAGAACGATATTCAAATCGGTATTCGCTCTACAACATGGTCAGAAAAAAGATAGCACCATTTTCTCGAATATCGATATGGCTCCATATTCAAATCGATATTGAAATCGGTAAACGCTCTACTACATGGTCAGAAAGACAATATCACCATTTTACCGAATATCGATCTGGCACTAAATTCAAATCGATATTCAAATCGGTATTCGCTCTACTACATGGTCAGAAAAGGGATTGCACCATTTTCTCGAATATCGATCTGGCTCCACATTCAAATCGATATTGAAATCGGTATTCGCTCTACTACATGGTCAGAAAGACAATAGCACCATTTTACCGAATATCGACCTAGCACTAAATTCAAATCGGGGTTCGCCCTTCTACATGATCAGGAAGGCGATATCACCATTTCACGAATATCGATCTGGCTCTATATTCAAATCGATATTCAAATCGGTATTCGCTCTACAACATGGTCAGAAAAAAGATAGCACCATTTTCTCGAATATCGATCTGGCTCCATATTCAAATCGATATTGAAATCGGTATACGCTCTACTACATGGTCAGAATGACAATGTCATCATTTTACCGAATATCGACCTGGCACTGAATTCAAATCGATATTCAAATCGGTATTCGCTCTACTACATGGTCAGAAAAGGGATTGCACCATTTTCTCGAATATCGATCTGGCTCCACATTCAAATCGATATTCAAATCGGTATTCGCTCTACTACATGTTCAGAAATAAGATAGAACCATTTTCTCGAATATCGATCTGGCTCCATATTCAAATCGATATTCAAATCGGTATTCGCTCTACCACATAATCAAAAAGACAATAGCACCATTTTACCGAATATCGACCTGGCACTAAATTCAGATCGATATTGAAATCGGGGTTCGCCCTTCTACATGATCAGGAAGACGATAGCACCCTTTTCACGAATATCCATCTGGCTCTATATTCAAATCGTTATTCGCTCTACTACATGTTCAGAAAGAAACTAGCACCATTTTCTCGAATATCGATCTGGCTCCATATTCAAATCGATATTCAAATCGGTATTCGCTCTACTACATGGTCAGAAAGACCATAGCACCATTTTACCGAATATCGATCTAGCACTAAATTCAAATCGATATTCAAATCGGGGTTCGCCCTTCTACATGTTCAGGAAGACGATAGCAGCATTTTTACGAATATCGATCTGGGTCTATATTCAAATCGATATTCAAATCGGTATTCGCTGTACTACATGTTCAGAAAAAAGATAGTACCATTTTCTCGAATATCGATCTGGCTCCATATTCAAATCGATATTGAAATATGTATTCGCTCTACTAGATGGTCAGAAAGACAATAGCACCATTTTACCGAATATCGACCTGGCTCTAAATTCAAATCGGGGTTCGCCCTTCTACATGATCAGGAAGACGATAGGACCATTTTCACGAATATCGACCTGGCTCTATATTGAAATCGATATTGAAATCGATATTCGCTCTACTACATGTTCAGAAAAAAGATAGAACCATTTTTTCGAATATCGATCTGGCTCCATATTCAAATCGATATTGAAATCGGTATTCGCTCTACTAGATGGTCAGAAAGACCATAGCACCATTTTACCGAATATCGACCTGGCGCTGAATTCAAATCGATATTCAAATCGGGGTTCACCTTCCTACATGATCAGGAAGACGATAGGACCATTTTCACGAATATCGACCTAGCTCTATATTCAAATCGATATTGAAATCGATATTTGCTCTACTACATGTTCAGAAAAAAGATAGCACCATTTTCTCGAATATCGATCTGGCTCCATATTCAAATCTATATTGAAATCGGTATTCGCTCTACCATATGATCAGGAGGACGATAGCACCATTTACACGAATATCGATCTGGCTCTATATTCAAATCGATATTCAAATCGGTATTCGCTTTACTTCATGTTCAGATAAAAGATAGCACCATTTTCTCGAATATCGATCTGGCTCCATATTCAAATCGATATTGAAATCGGTATTCGCTCTACTACATTCTCAGAAAGACATTAGCACCATTTTACCGAATATCGACCTGGCACTAAATTCAAATCGATATTCAAATCGGGGTTCGCCCTTCTACATGATCAGGAAGACGATAGGACCATTTCCACGAATATCGACCTGGCTCTATATTGAAATCGATATTGAAATCGATATTCGCTCTACCACATGTTCAGAAAAAAGATAGAATCATTTTTTCGAATATCGATCTGACTCCATATTCAAATCGATATTGAAATCGGTATTCGCTCTACTAGATGGTCAGAAAGACCATAGCACCATTTTACCGAATACCGATCTGGCTCTAAATTCAAATCGGGGTTCGCCCTTCTACATGATCAGGAAGGCGATATCACCATTTTCACGAATATCGACCTGGCTCTATATTCAAATCGGTATTCGCTCTACCACATGGTCAGAAAGACAATAGCACCATTTTATCGAATATCGACCTGGCACTAAATTCAAATCGGGGTTCGCCCTTCTACATGATCAGGAAGGTGATAGCACCATTTTCACGAATATCGATCTGTCTCTATATTCAAATTGATATTCAAATCGGTATTCGCTCTACTACATGTTCAGAGAAAAGATAGCACCATTTTCTCGAATATCGATCTGGCTCCATATTCAAATCGATATTGAAATCGGTATTTGCTCTACTACATGGTCAGAAAGACAATAGCACCATTTTACCGAATATCGACCTAGCACTAAATTCAAATCGGGGTTCGCCCTTCTACATGATCAGGAAGGCGATATCACCATTTCACAAATATCGACCTGGCTCTATATTCAAATCGATATTCAAATCGGTATTCGCTCTACAACATGGTCAGAACAAACATAGCACCATTTTCTCGAATATCGATCTGGCTCCATATTCAAATCGATATTGAAATCGGTATTCGCTCTACTACATGGTCAGAAAGACAATAGCACCATTTTACCGAATATCGACCTAGCACTAAATTCAAATCGGGGTTCGCCCTTCTACATGATCAGGAAGGCGATATCACCATTTCACGAATATCGACCTGGCTCTATATTCAAATCGATATTGAAATCGATATTCGCTCTACTACATGTTCAGAAAAAAGATAGAACCATTTTTTCGAATATCGATCTGGCTCCATATTCAAATCGATATTGAAATCGGTATTCGCTCTACTAGATGGTCAGAAAAACCATAGCACCATTTTACCGAATACCGATCTGGCTCTAAATTCAAATCGGGGTTCGCCCTTCTACATGATCAGGAAGGCGATATCACCATTTTCACGAATATCGACCTGGCTCTATATTCAAATCGGTATTCGCTCTACCACATGGTCAAACAGACAATAGCACCATTTTATCGAATATCGACCTGGCACTAAATTCAAATCGGGGTTCGCCCTTCTACATGATCAGGAAGGTGATAGCACCATTTTCACGAATATCGATCTGTCTCTATATTCAAATTGATATTCAAATCGGTATTCGCTCTACTACATGTTCAGAGAAAAGATAGCACCATTTTCTCGAATATCGATCTGGCTCCATATTCAAATCGATATTGAAATCGGTATTCGCTCTACTACATGGTCAGAAAGACAATAGCACCATTTTACCGAATATCGACCTAGCACTAAATTCAAATCGGGGTTCGCCCTTCTACATGATCAGGAAGGCGATATCACCATTTCACAAATATCGACCTGGCTCTATATTCAAATCGATATTCAAATCGGTATTCGCTCTACAACATGGTCAGAACAAAAATACCACCATTTTCTCGAATATCGATCTGGCTCCATATTCAAATCGATATTGAAATCGGTATTCGCTCTACTACATGGTCAGAAAGACAATAGCACCATTTTACCGAATATCGACCTAGCACTAAATTCAAATCGGGGTTCGCCCTTCTACATGATCAGGAAGGCGATATCACCATTTCACGAATATCGACCTGGCTCTATATTCAAATCGATATTGAAATCGATATTCGCTCTACTACATGTTCAGAAAAAAGATAGAACCATTTTTTCGAATATCGATCTGGCTCCATATTCAAATCGATATTCAAATCGGTATTCGCTCTACTACATGGTCAGAACGACAATAGCACCATTTTACCGAATATCGACCTGGCACTAAATTCAAATCGATATTCAAATCGGGGTTCGCCCTTCTACATGATCAGGAAGGCGATATCACCATTTTCACGAATATCGATCTGGCTCTATATTCAAATCGATATTGAAATCGGTATTCGCTCTACTACATGTTCAGAAATAAGATAGAACCATTTTCTCGAATATCGATCTGGCTCCATATTCAAATCGGTAATCAAATCGGTATTCGCTCTCCTGCATGGTCAGAAAGACCATAGCACCATTTTACCGAATATCGACCTGGCACTAAATTCAAATCTTTATTCAAATCGGGGTTCGTCCTTCTACATGATTATGAAGACGATAGCACTATTTTCACGAATATCGATCTGGCTCTATATTCAAATCGATATTGAAATCGGTATTCGCTCTACCAGATAGTCAGCAAAAAGATAGCACCATTTTCTCGAATATCGATCTGGCTCCATATTCAAATCGATATTCAAATCGGTATTCGTCATACTAAACAATGACGGTAACGTATATTTCAATGCGTAACAGAATTCACGAATCTGGTGCTGGCTCTATATTCGTTTTAGCTCTACATTCATATCGGTATTGAATATCGATTACCGAATACCGAACTTCGTGCCAACTTCACATACCTTAAATTTTGCCTTTAGAAAGGGAATTATGCAAAAGTACTCTGTTATTTTTTTTTTATAAAAGACTAACATACTGACAAGAACTGCTTAATACACGTGTAAATGAAATTGAAAGTATTTGAAGCTATTCAACCACTCATGCACTCTTTGTTGATACAACGTGTACTGACAGTTCATCAAATTAGCCATGTCTATCTAATGAACACTCGTGATTGATTAAAGAATTGCAAATTGAACAACAACAAAGGAGCTCTGTGTGTATTTTCGTCGCTGTTTTAAATCCGATAAAGTTGTAATTGAACTTGTAGTTGGTTCCGAGACGCCATCGAAATTGACAGACATGAAATTGCATCTGTTCGAGTTCTTTCTTTGTCTCGAATTAGTACCCAGTCGAATCGAGCTGACACGTAGATGACTCGTTATTTAATATTGAAATTAATATATATTTTTATTTATCACATAACTTGCACTCCAGGAGTGACATAAAGCAGTGACATAAATATCATATGTAACTAGTTACATAAATAGCCGACTCCCAGTACGTATGTGACGTCGCTCCAGTGTGACGTCACTTTCAATGACAGCATATTGTTTACAATTGTTCTAAATTTTCGGCATTTATTAAAGATATTGTTTAAAGAGAATAAATCTCGATAAATGAAACGTTATAAGAGCATTATTGCTAATTTTGTATAAAATCAAAAGGTTATTAATAGGGACTACATTTTACAGTGGACGTATGCATTAGAACTTCGGGTGAACTTCGGTCACTGTTTATATGAGGACGAAGAAAGATCGATTATTTATACATGTGTGTGTGCGTATATGCGTTATGGCAAACTGCAATCTCCTAAAATCATATGAGTCGTTCCACGAGAAAACTAACATTACGGACTCGACCCAGATCAGCATGCGCAGTCTGCGAAGCCTTATCCGGCCAACACATTGCGTCTCGGGGGGATAAAGGATCAGAGTAATGATTTCCGATGCAGAAAATGCGCAGGAGACGATTAGTGTGTTCCCGGATTAGCCTGCGTGGCATGCTACGGCTGATCCGGGTCGGTAATTTACGCAGAGTCCACAATGTCGATGTTCTCGTAATACGGCTCATATCTTAACTCTTACAGCGCCGAATTGTTTAAAGTAGACTCTTCCATTTTCGAAATTGGGCGTCTCCATTTCTCATGTATATGTAATAAAGGTTTGGACTATTTTGATAACTAAAAGTCAAACAATGCTGATTTCAGGTGAGACAGCTCGTTACGAGCTGACTCGCCTGAATCAGTATTGTTTGCAAAAACCTCAATATTGCCTTTGGCGCTGAAAGAGTTAATTTAGCTGCAGTAGCAGTCGCTCGTACTGATATGATGACTACCTAGTATCGTTGAGTCAGTCAATACAATAAAATTAACGGCAATACAATTGTTAGGAGATAACCCATGTAATATAGCCGAGATAGAGAAGCGGAGACTGTCGTGTGTTTCTCTTGTACATAATGTTTAACTCTTTCAGCGCCGAATTGTTTAAAGAAGACTCTTCCATGTTCAAAATCGGGCGTCTCCATTTCTCATGTAATAACAGTTTTGGACTATTTTGATGAGTAAAAGGCAAACAATACTGATTTCAGGTGAGACAGCTCGTTACGAGTTGACTCGCCTGAATCAGTATTGTTTGCAAAAACCCCAACATTGCCTTTGGCGCCGAAAGAGTTAAACCTAAATGACCAATTCGAGACGACCGTATATACTGCGGCGTCATATCCAATATACCAGGGACGTATCTCCGGCCCTGAATATACGTACAGCGAAGAATTTTGGTCTGATTGCAATGCTATTGGGTCAGATGCGCGTGTCTACCTATAGTTAAAACACGGTTTCATTGTTGTTATATACATTGTTTCTCGATATTTTGGAATTGGATCTGTTTACAACTAGTTAAGATAAAATTTTGCATAATAACACGTGTTTGATTGATTGATTGATTGGTGTTTAACGCCGTTTTCAACAATCTTTCAGTCATATCACGGCGACCATTTCACCTACTCCTGGTTTTCCCACACCAGTATACCACACAACATATTTTCCAAGCAAAACACGTGTTTGAACGAAACCATTCATGAAAAAATAAATCGTATTTCAAAACTATTCGAGCATACAATAGAATACAGTTGATACCATTAAAATTAAACAATATGTAAAGGTATTAGAGGAAATTAAACTTTATGAGTATAATTGTCGGGTGATTCTTTTTCAGTAACAAATGTCAACCAATGTTCTGCCGGTACCTTCTTTATGAAGCCTGTGCGACAAGTACAGGACCAGGTCAGCTGGCGCATTCTCGGCACCCAGCTCTATACTGTTTGCTACGAAACTCAACATTTCCATTTTTATAGCGATAGTTTTTTCAAACGCAAATCTGGATAGGTCCATTCTAAAAACTATAACTGTTAGAAAAAGCATTAAACACCATGTGACTTGACATGATTTTAAATATGTTGAAATCAGGGTAAATCGCAAGACAAAGTGATATTACTATAATATTTTTAAAAGCAGAGTAAAACACCACTCCTTGAGAATGTATAGATATATTAAAGTATTAGAAGCAGAGTAAATACAACATAGGTCTTGATATAACTATAAAACGATTGAAAGCGAAGAAAACACCATTCAGTATGGACAGCTTGTTATTCAGTCGAAGAAAGACGATACATCTGTTCATAGATACAACGCTAGTTATTTATCGAGAACATTTTTAAAACTTGTCATCAAAGATGTTCATGTAAACTCACTATCAATACGCCATGTCATTTTGAATATGATGCAAATTTATCTGAGGAAAGGAATTTGTATAAGTGTCTATGACGCTTGTTTTCCAATCCTATGAACATAACATGTATTACATATATACCAATGTACAACTATTTCTCAATAAAATATGTTTAAACTAAAGATGTTCGTCGAATAAAAAGGACACGTATCGAGGGCTTGGCGTGAAACGGTTGTAACTCGAAACCTATTTTGAAAACCCTGGATTAGGGGCAATTTTTACCCTTTTGTAAACAATGCAAATTTAGGTGCCATTGCTTAATTCATACAACATATACAACATATACCAACACCCCTGATTTTTAAAAAAAGATTTTTACAAACTTATGGCATCGATCAATGTAGAATACGATCATACTGTACGAATGCTCGGGTTGAGCCTGGTCTGAATTTATCGCTACAAAACTTAAACTAACGATTTTAAATTTTTTAAATAAAACATCCAGGTTAACGTATGTAACAATCTCCAAATATGAAAGTGGATTTATTTATAAGAGTGGGGAACAGTGCTTCTGAAGGAGATTGCTAATTATGAGCAAATGTTCTTTATTCCACTCAGTTTTCAACAGTTTCATCATATCTCATATGGTGCTGCTAGGGCGTCATTGTAGGCCAAGGTTAAGCACTTTTCAAGAGCAAGGGTGTACGTATTAACGGAAATTTATTGTAAATTCCAAACAAAAACCACATATTTACGCACTATGTTGCCCCGATATTGTAGTGTACTTTAAATCCTTTCCAACAAACAGCACAACTTCTGCATGTGACTTCTAACACACCGAGATAAACCAATTGAACACCTTCAAGATTTATATTTGAATAATTTGTAAGAGTATGAAATTGCTAATTATGAACAATTGTTCCTTCCTCCAGAATGTGGTCAACATTTGCTTACCGCTTATACGTCATATGCATCTGCATGGGGGGAAGGATTATGGAATTATATGATGTCTGATAAGGCAAAGACAGGCGTACATCAAAAGCGATTCAAGAAGAAGAATTTCAGTTACAAACAATTAACACGCACATAGGTGTTACGATGTGGTTTTGTTTGTACTTTTAGGGTTCACAACAATCCTGTCTGAAGCATGCGACCTTTAAAATATCTTGTCTATGAAATAATATGTGAAACAATGAAAGTATAGCTTCAGCAGACGGCTTTTTGAAAACATAGTGACAAAAGAAGAAATTGCTCAAAACGAGCAATTTCTCCTT
This sequence comes from Serripes groenlandicus, assembly GCA_031761405.1. Taxonomy (NCBI): domain Eukaryota; kingdom Metazoa; phylum Mollusca; class Bivalvia; order Cardiida; family Cardiidae; genus Serripes; species Serripes groenlandicus. The sequence continues at coordinate 125,914,434 of JASEVX010000002.1, forward strand.
TTGCCACAATGTTTTCCACTTTAAGTCATAGGTTATCCATTCAATTAAAGAAATTTTCTATTTTTTGACAAAATATGTTCCAAGTCGTCTGCTGCAGAATTGTCGTATGAGGGAAAGGGTTAATCCTTTCCTTAATACAGACGCTTGTTAACGCCTCTACAGCAGATGACTTTTGGAAACATCGTGACCAGATGAAAACGCTTCTGATCAGCAATTTCTTGTTTTTTCAAAATGTTTTCATTCTTTCAACAGAGTTCTAAACCTAATTTTCATATAGATAGATTTTCCCTATTTTTCTCCAGATGTTTTCGAAGTCGTCTGCTGTTGATTTGTTGTATATGGGAAAGGGTTAAAGGGAACCCTCGGGGACGGAGAAGCAGGGACAGTTGATACACAGTTGATACACATGGAACATCTTTGTACATATAGATCCAAATTGAGATCTACATCGTTGGGAGCAATTTGTCTTCAATTATCTATTAGTCTCAATGATGTGTATTTGTAAGTATTTTATATAATTATACCCCCTTCGAAGAAGCAAGCGTGGGTATATAGGAGTGACTGTGTCGGGCTGTCTGTCTGTCTGTCTGTCGGTCGGTCGGTCGGTCGGTCGGTCGGTCGGTCGGAAGCCATATTTTATCCGGCTTATTTCTTACAAACCACTGGGTGGAATTCAATAACATTTTACATGAAGCTTCTATACCAAGAGGAGATGTGCATATCCTAAAGGGGTTACAATTGCATGTAACTTTACAGAGTTATGTCCCTTTTACTTATTAAGTTATGGTGTATGCCAAGGTGCTGTTTAGGGGGTATTTATCATCTTCAGTGATAGTTCTAGTTTCATATGTCGTCTGCTGTAAAAGCTTCAGATGTGTCTGCAATTTGGAAAGGGTCATAGCATTTTACAATATACAACACTTATACCGCAGATGACTTTGAAAGCATTTGTGCAAAGATCAAATAAGTATAAAATGTATAACCATTGAAATAAGTTAAAAACATTGTGGCAAAAGGATCAATTGATCATTATGGGCAATGATTTAATTTAAACATATTTAATTCTCATATATTTTTACATAGTAGGTAACATCAAAAAATATACAATGGAGAAATGGATTGGACTGAAAGCTCATAGCTTATTGAAGGTCCTCTCCAATAAAGATTGATTTACAGGAAGCACGCCGAATATTTAACATGTGCAGAAAATATCAGCTTTCTTTAGCTTTGGAATTTATAATACAAGAAACAGATACATTAAAAGAGAGTTGAGAGAGAGCAAAGAGGGAGAAAGAGGAAGAAAGAGATATATATATATAAAGAGAGCAGAAATAGATAAAGGAGGGTGGTGCGCGTATGGGAGGTTAGTTAATGTATATATGTCGATTATCCATACCAAATAAAATATAACATAAAAAGATACTTAAAAAGTTGTAAGTTAACAAAAAAGCAATTAAGGGTATGAATTTAAAAGCCGTTTGATACAGATGCTTCAAAATGGGTCTAGAAGTAGGAAATGGTTAAGGACACATAATTTGTATGGCGTAAGCACTTTTAAGATCGGATTTTCTAATTTAGTGGGACTCTTACGGCTTTTGCAAGGGAAGTTTTAACACGTTTATGGAAATTCAATAATCTTACCGTCATGTTATCGCAGCATTGGGAAAACTTTCAACACTCGTTGCATAGAGTAAAACGCGCCACACCACTCGAAAAACGGACCCCTTTGTTGACAGGGCGCAATCCCGCAGTCTAATCAGAATCGTTAATATTCAGGATTAAGTTGTATACAAGCATCCCGCCGGAGGACCATTGAGAACTTTTATGACCCAAATCTGATCACTCTTGGTTAACAGTCTAATTGGAAAGGTAGCCAGTTCCTTGGGGAGACGGTGTGCGGAGTGCTGTTGTGAGAAAGCCAGGCAACACATGCGTAGGTGAACTAGCCGCCGTGATAAGACTGACATCATTAATCCAATCAAACCCGAACCCAGAGATATGTACTTTACCCGTAAATAGCTATATTTTAACACTTTCCCACATACATCAAATCTGCAGCAGACGACTTTGAAAAACATGAAAATCTCCATAGATGAGAGTTTAATTATTAAAAAGTGTTGAAAACATTGTGGCAAAAGAAGAAACTGTTGTGTTGATGTTTTCAAAAGTCGTCTGCTACAGATTTGTCAGAATGCGTCTACAAGTGGGAAAGGGTTAAATAACCACGCGAAGGTCCCGTTTCGTATGACGCGACCCTATCCAAGGAAACTTTTGGGTTTTAAGGTAATATTGACTTACAACGTACAGTTCTATAGACGAATACTTTAAACAAAACATAGTAAATGGCTGCACTCAGTCTTATGGGGTTAGCATTACGACTGACTGGCTGGTGTCAGGATAAATGGACCAGTAGTAACTTGATGTTTATTTTAAACACATACACCATGATAACGACCACCTCAGTGTTGTAGTGATAGAGCGTCCGCCTTTGGTGCAGGATGTCGCGGGTTCAATCCATGGCCTGGTCATAACAAATGCTTAACCCTTTCCCTCAAATAGACGCTTTCTGACGTCTCTGCAACAGACGGATTTTTGAAAACATAGTAACGAAAGAAGAAATTGCACAAAACGTGCAATTTCTCATTTTGTCACAATGTTTTCCATTTTTAGTCCTAGGTTATCCATTCAATTAATGAGATTTCCCATTATTTGACAAAATATGTTCAAAGTCGTCTGCTGCAGAATTGTCGTATGAGGGAAAGGCTTAAAAGATGGTAGTAATGGTTTTCCTACCTTTCCGCTCATGGTTTAATGGTTAGCATTATAATAATAATATTAATACTACTACTACTACTAATAATAATAATGAAGAATTTATTTATTGAGGTATCACATTTGGGTTCACCAAGCTCCATGTAGGCCTCTGGAAAATTTACATTAAGACAGTTATAACAATCAAATATACATGCATATACATGTTGAACAAACAAATACTGAAACAAAACAACATGACAAACAGTAAAGAGACAAAGGAGCAATCGAAATGGATGAAAGTGAAGAGTAATTTACAGTTTAAAATGTTAGAATGAACATATACATGTTCACACTGAAATAATATCCTTCACACTTGAGTACCACAAACAGTTTTAAATATGTTGAATGTGTTGGAGGTTCTAACATGTAAAGGAATCTGATTCCAAAGTTTTGGACCAAAATATGAGAGAGATTTTCTACAAAAAATATATTCTAGGCTTTTGAATATATAACATATGTTGGTCACTTATTTGTTGTTGTTTTATGTGAACCTTTTACAAATGTCATCAGGAGATAAACAGTTTTAAGTTTTATAAACGGATATAGCTTTTTTCAATACAATTCTGTCAAGGAATTTCATCCAATTAAGATGAAATCTATATAAAGTGTTTAATAGGTTGTCACTGCAATTACCCCAAATTTTACAACAATAGTCAATATGGGGGAGGATGTATGCATTAAAAAATAGTTTCCTTACAGGAATATTTAAATAGCTTCTTAGCCTAATCAGTAGATATAGTACATAATTGCATTGTTTAAGTACTTTCTCAACTTGTATATATACATACTTTATTTAACTCTATGGTCAACATGAAATCCCCCAAAAAATTCATTTCAGAGAAAGTTATAGTTTGAAAGCAGAGTTGTAGTAGATGGTCAACATAAAATCCCCCAAAAAATTCATTTCAGAGAAAGTTATAGTTTGAAAGCAGAGTTGTAGATTCTTTGTATCATGATCATGATTATTGGCTTTAGTTTTTTGGGGGGTTTGGCATCATTGAGTTCCGTTTACACCAGTCACTTATTATTATATCTAGACTGTTTTGAAGGGTTGGCATACGTCTCCAACTTAATGGCTAGTTGCACTTATTGTTGTGTCATCATTAAATAAGTCTGTCATTTTTGTTTGTTTGTATACCGCCGCTTTAACCCTTTCCCTGATATAGACGCTTTCTGACGCCTCTGCAGTAGACGGCTTCTTAAAAACATAGTGACAAAAGAAGAAATTGCTCAAAACGAGCAATTTCTTCTTTTGACACAATGTTTTCCACTTTTAGTCATAGGTTATTCATTCAATTATAGGGATTTTCTATTTTTTAACAAAATATGTTCAAAGTCGTCTGCTGCAGAATTGGAGTATGAGGGAAAGGGTTAAAAAAGGCAAGTTACATAACGACATCTCCTGGGTAGGATTCTAGAACAGAACCTTTGGACATTTTGGTCCATTAACCTGACAACAGTGAGTCATGTATATTGCATATCCTGCACCATTGAGCGCAAAGGAGAAAACGCCATTACTATACTTGTTAAAGTCTTTTGTAGGAGTCGAACTAGCGGTATCCCGCACTCGAGGCGGACGCATTATCATGTCAACGTAGATTACGTGGAAAACAAGATCTACAGGGTTTGCCATGGGTTCAATGCAGTTTCCTGTTCAGTAGAAACTGACAAACTCACATTGACATGTTGTTATCGGATGTTATCCGATGTCTGTCATCCGTAATGAGCGTTTGACGTATCTGTCACAGACACGGATCCATGTTCCTCGGCCAAATGTCAGTGGTCATTTATCCTTGTATTGTCGAGTATTTGAGCTTTAGATAGAAATTGGAAATAAATTATTTGTGTTTTCTTATAAAGGAAGCAAAACGAGTGTGCTGTTTGTTTTAGAATGTTTTCACCGAAATATACAATCGTTGCAAATAAAAAACCGTTTCGTTGCTTATTTATGCGACGTAACACTGGTTTATCTATTGAATTTGTTGGTTGTTAGTTGCAATCAATTGTATAAATCATTTGTAAGCTAAAATGTCAATTGAATAGAATTATTAGTGATTCAAAACATCAGTCGTTTACCTGTAACAAGTTAAATACTCTAGTAGCGATTTCAAATCTGTCCGGTCATCAATTTTGTATGCAGAAATATAATTTGCACATGGACAAAATTTGTCCCGAGTCTGATTACAGCTTGTTTTTGTTTTAGATCTAATGTATATTTGACCTGGGTTTAAGATTGTGATCTACATGCGAAAAATATAATTTTCAACTAAGCCTTCAGGTTACATTAATCACGCTCGATGTCTGCTTCCTGGAGACTTAACAAGAACTCGCGCCGTTCGTCTTGAAGAGTTCTAAAGGCAGAACCCGCGCATCACATGATTCGAACCCGGACACTTGACCGCCGCTCAACAACAGTACCACTCACTGTCTTAGTTTCTCAATGATGAAACGTATCATATTGTTTGTGCCTTAGACAATGCCAATGCTTACACTTAGGGTCGACACATTAACAATCATGTATATCTAATTTAATGATAGGAGTTTGTCGTAGACTTCAACTTCTTATCAACTTTATCATGCAGACAGATCAAATCACATTGGGTTCCCTGTCTTTCCTTTACTAATACACAGCATACGTCACAACATTCGAAACATGGTCACAGTCACGTTTTCCAATCATAGAAAAGAATGAATCGACACTAGATCCTATTTCATCAGAAGTAAGGGCTCACTCCAGACTAGGAACTTATACGGGGAATTATAAATTATCATCCCGCGTTGGCTGCAAAAAGTGTAAATGCTGATATTTCAATGACAAGATGCATGTTTATCTCTACTGGTCCATTTATCATGGCACCAGCGATTCAGTCGTTATTTAAATTCTTCATTCCTGAGCGCCAAGGTGGGAAATCCATTGCTACAATGATTTAACGCATTGGTATGACCCTCGACCGAGGCGGACGCATTTCCTCTACACCACCGATGCGGCCGCATGATGCGAAAGCAATAATTCAGTAATCAGGGGCGTAGCTCCCTTTAGGCACAGTAAACACGTGCCTACACATATTTTCTCAAAATGCCCCAAAATGCAGCTGCAGCGATAGACATCAGCGTAATGTATCAACCAGATCAGCCTGCGAGGCGAAAAGTGTCTATCCGGGTAGGCCTGTGTGGCATGTTTAGGCTGATCCGGGTCGATACTTTACGCAGTCTACAATGTTGATTTTCTCACGAGACGGCCTTCACATTGATTATTGCAAAGCTACGCCCCTGGTACTATGGTAATCAGATACTATGAATATTATTGACCAACACTTGTCTAAAAAATGGTCTGGTTTACGTCAGTTTGACCAACATCCCATATATTATCCTCAAGGAGAACATATTGACCATGTAGACATATAATATAAATAATGATATGAATGAATGATCCAGAGAATGAGAAAAGGTACATGATGGCAGTTATTAACTTGTAGGTTCAGACAGGGACATAGATCTTATCTACGTCCCTGGTTCAGATAAGCCTAAACATCAGATCCGTTTGATCAGCGTCTATACAAGTTCAGATATTCTTCGAATAAAGTTATGATAGTAATGTGTAGATTTGGACGGATGCACAGACTAGTTTGAATCTAAATTATTTACTAAAGCTTACATGAGCCGTTCTGCGAGAAAACCAACATTGTAAACTCTCCGTAAAGTATCGACCCGGATCAGTCTAAGCATGCCGCGCAGGATAAAACCCGAACAGACACTTTTCGCCTCCTTTGGATTTTCTGTTTCATGAATCATTACTCCATACCTCTATCCCCCTGTGACGGAATATGTGGGCCCGGATAAGCCTGCGCGGACTGCGCAGGCTGATCTGGGTCGATACATTACGCAGAGGCCATTATGTTGGTTTTCTCGTGTGGAACGGCTCACATGTCTCTTTTCTCATGCAATGGTTTAATTAGGATGATATCTCTGCAGGTTTTGTTGGAAGCAGACGACTATATATAACAATGACGTATGAGGTATGAGGTACACGTTTGAACTTTCACTTCAACGTTATTATTAAAATTGATTACCATGGTCTCTTTCTGAACAACAACAACAACAACAACTGGCTACAATGTTATGTAATATACCGGTACTGTACATGAAGAAGCGTATCGGTACTGTTAATACGGAGAATGAATGAATGTATATTGTTTTATGGCGCATCGACAGCTAAGGTCATTTAGCGCGCAATTAAATTTAATTATTCATGATCCCTGGGTAAACAAACCAGTACTAGGGTAGAAAATGTGCCTTGCCCAAGGGCACTCCACCATGACCGTAGTGCCGCGACTGGGGATCGAACCGGGGACAGTTTACGCGTGCTAGTGGGGAATCCGCCGTGGCCGAGTTGCTTTACGTGCCGGGTGTCTCTGGTTCAATTCCGACTTGCGGGGTTCATGTTGAAGTGCCGTGTGGCAAGGCACATTTCCTAGTCTAGTACTGGTTTGTTTACGAAGAGGTCATGAATTTAGTGTTCTGTCGATGTATTTTAACTGAAATGATGTTGAAAACGGCCTAAAACTCTTATATAAAAAAAAAAAAAGGACGCCGCCTCGTGTTTCTGGATATATAATATATCGTCTCAATGTTCACGTAGGTTGCGGTATCTTTCAAGTTTTCCCGGCCGTTTATGAAAATCCAATAATTTTCTTTTATTATTAGTATGACTTAGGGGGAACACTTCGAACAGAAGTTATTTTTACCATTAACTTTTTTATATCCCACATTCGACTGCATCTCTCTATCAGTCAAGATGTTATAGTTGGAAAGAGTTGTGAAAATAGGATAAAATATTTTTATGAACAAGTTCAACATTTTCAATAAGTTGAACTTTTCTCCGATATTGTTTTGTATTCTTCTACTTTTTAAACATCCTTTAAAAGGGAAAACATTGCAAAAATTATGGGAAATGGCGGAAATTGTTCTCGTGATGAGCAATTCATCCATTTTTGTGTTAATGTTTCTACTTATTCTTGAAAACATACTCTAACTTAACCTAATTGTCAGTGACATTATAAAGATGTTTTAATACTATAGAGCGTATGAATATATTTTAGATAATGGAGGAAATGATCAATTTCCATACATAAATGTCTTGTAAAGTCGACGCTTCGTTACGATTTATTGATAATTCATCAAGTACTGCAATTATTTCTGTCGTTAGCCCCACCACAACATGGATATTATATTCAATTTATAGACACGCATTTCAGCATTTCCTTGTAGTTCTATGCAATCGGTTTCATATTTACTTTGAAGTTATTTTGATTACTTTTGTTACATTTTTAATAGCATATAGATCTTTTAAGGATTGTAACTTTACAAAACGAATTTAAAACTCGTTTCACCTTAAAAGGCATCGTTGAATGAGACCATCCCGTCCAAGAGGGAACGCAAATAGTGCAATAAAACTAAAAATCTTCATGTTTATTATTGATGACAAGGAAATAAGCCGCACTGCAAGAAACCATGTGAGTCAGTGCACGAGTAAAGGTACACGTTGAACAGCATATCTGAATGTCTACCTTCTCAGTACTCACAAGTTGGCAGAATCTTGTAACAAGCTTGGGTGATTAAACTGTGAGCCGCTGATCTGGATCCATACTGTACACAACAATCCATTTGGCATTTCCGTACAGTGAAGCTTCATGTGCACATCCTCAGTAATATCGTATTCTACAGTAATTAGGAGAATTTTGTAACAAGCTTGTGTAAGTAATCTGTGAAAAGTGTAGATATTGATTGTTATTGTTCACCGAAGCCAATCAGTCTCATATCGTGTTTTCCTCTCTAGTGTAGACCCTTTTCATCATGCACATCTTCGCTGTTTCCATATTCTTTTTGAAAACAATGCAGATTCAGGTGAGTCAGCGCGTAACGAGCTGGCTCACCTGAAATCAGCATTGTTCGCCTTTTGGTTATCAAAATATTCTAAAACTCTTATATCATTAAAAATGGGGACGATTATTTTGAACATTGAAGTGTTTACTTTAGGAAATTGCGACAGTGAAAGAGTTAATAATTATTTAGAGTTAATAATTATTTCAATAAGCTTTCAGCTAGTATGACGCTGGGGATAACGACACCGACGTTTTATAACGAACGAAGTGTTACTTAACAGAGGACTAGTTTAGCAGGAGTGAACAGATTTTTCCCATCAGTATCTCTCTTATGAAACCCTGTATAGTGGATACTCAAAATAATCCTCTCACTGCGACGATTATTTCGAGTATCCATAACATAGGGTTTGAGGGTCAAATACATATTTTAGGATGTGGAATGCTCTTCTTATATAGAGCTCTCTGATTGTTGGATTCGTCTGATGGAAGACGTTTCAAAAGTTTGTTTGGTTGTTTTATTTTGGTTTTATACCGTTTTCAACATTATTTCAGTTATATCACGACGATAGTTTACTTATTCATGATTCCTGGGTAAACAAAAACCAGTACTAGGCTAGGAAATGTGCCTTGTCTTTCGAAAGTCATCCATGCCGCCAGGGTTAAGGTTCAATGACCGCTCTTTGTGACGCGTTATGTGATCTATTTGAACAAGATAATTCCCTGTCTTTGATCCTCAAGAATATGATAACCCATAAATGTTTTATAGAATTTTATGAGATTGGCCGTGTCACAGACAAAAACCGACCCTTTGGGACATTGTGATCGGTGAATATAGCCGGATCTGCTTGCCTGTACTATCACGCAGTCTTACCAGAAACACTCATCTTCGTCATTCGTCGGAGAATTTCATTTGATAATTGATTATCGTTTATATCAGTTCGATACCCAATCCTGGCGCAACGGTTAATGTGGAGTGTCATTGTGGCACATTCCCTAGCCTAGTACTGATTTGTTTACCTAGGGGATCAGGAGTAAGTGAACTGTCGCAGGAGATAAAGCTGAATTAATGTTGAAAACTGCGTAAAATCCCAATAAAAACAAATAAACTTCCCCGGGAATGTAATTTGGCTTCTTTCCACACGGAGACTATTGAGCCCATTTCATTTGGTGCCTAACTCTTTAGGCAATCAACATTTTCTCAGGCCAGGGAACGCAAAGAACCGTTCTCCTTAATAAACGCCCCCCCCCCCGCCCCCCCCCCCCCCCCCCCCCCCCCCCCCCCCCCCCCCCCCCATCTTTATAGCGTTGGTATTATTATGAGTACTATGATTACTATTTAATCAAAATATGATATTTGATTTTCTAGGAAATATTAAAGAATATTCTATTTATTTTGGCAAAATATCAAGTTCGAACGAATAAATGTCAAACAACTGCCATGCAATTGTAAATAATTTGGCAGAATGCATATTTCATGCAATCCGAGTAAGCCAGTCGTCTTACTATGATTGCGTTATAATGGTTACTGCACCATCAAATAGGTGATTGATATATTTGTACAACCATAACTGGCTAATTTCTTTTACTTTTATTACTAGACGCATAATAATAGGATATTATCAGTCGTATAATAATTATTAAGAATAAAAAATATGGGGTATATTTATCAATTATATATATGTATAAAAGGTGACCACTGATGAACCATGCAAGGCAGACAGATGAAGGTCTTACTCGTACCACTTATCCTGCTTTATTCCGCCAACCGTAGCCGTCATCCCTGATGTTTGATTGGACATTGTCAGGTCTGATACTTCTCTAAACAAATATTGAGTAGTGTGGAAGACAGTGATGCATTGGTAGAGTTGGGCCCTTCGTACCTAATGTCCCGGGTTCGAGTCCCGTGATGTGCGGGATCTGTCCTTGGGATTTTCCAGACACTATGCGTGAGTACCGGTTGAGTCTGCAGGAAGCAAACATGGAGCTTGATTGATATAATGTAATGTTGATGTAATTTTTGACTTTATATTTAACCACCTTTCCCCACATACTGAAAATCCGCAGCAGACGACTTTGAATGGAGGTACATGTAAGCAAAAATATAGAAACTCTATAAATGAAAGAATTATTATTGAGTCAAGTTGGTAAAAGGAAAACTTGTTCGTTATTAGCAATTTCACATTTTGCAACAATGTTTTCAAAAGTCATCTGTTGCAGAGGCATCAGAAAGCGTCTGTACGTGGGAAAAGGATGAACAGCAACATTTGGACACGTGATGAAGCTGACGAATGTTGAACACATTGTAGACCAATCAAACACGCGCAGTGTTTTCATTTCGGTTTTAAAACTATGTCCGATTTCGGACCATTGGAAGGTATTTTATATGAAGTTAGCAACAGTGGACATTGACGTATCTCCATCGGCCTTAGACGTTAGCTTGTCTGGACGTCAAGTAAAATATCAAGTACTATTTGAGGACAAGTAATGCTTTAATGAGAATGTGGGTATGAACTGACACGCCTGTGTAATCACTGTTAAATCATGTAACAAGATCCGTTTTCGTTTCGCTCAGAGTAATGCAGTAATTCCTCATATGCGGTCGTGCATACTGATGTGTATCTTCACAGATCGCAGATCCCTTAGGTCGTATTTCGTATGATTGTGACCCATTTCTTACAGTACATAACTCTTACCGCAACATTTGAGCAATCAATTAAACTTTCCAATATTTTAGACAAGCGAAGATTCGGAGCAGCCTGTTATATCTTACTAGTAATGATAGGAATGTCAATTCCCGTCTTTTGGACCGCCTCGGTGTAGTAGTATTAGAGCGTTCCCTCGAGTGTTAGGCTCGATCCCCGGCCGGGTGATACCCACGACTTAAATATGGTATTAATGGCTGCCCTCCTTGGCGCTAAGGCTTGCGGGGTATGCATTGCTACTGCCTGGCTTGTGTCAGAATAAATGGACCAGTAGTACTGATAACTTACCAAAGAATCGCCGCGATATAACTGAAAAATTATTGAAAGCGGCGTAAAACCCCAAACAACCAATCAATCAACCAGTTCTATTAGTAAAATAAGTATTCCGTGCAGGGTTTACCTGTTTGCAATATTGTAAATAAAGATGTTTGTTTTTCGTCTTAATTGGCTCATAATAATAAACCGTTCTTCTCTAAAGACATAATACTTGTTTTCATTAGATTGTGTTTATTTCTTTAAAAACTGTTTATCTACACTGTTTATATCTTATAATCCAACACCAGATTTGTTGAACTAACCTGCACTTACTTGTTCTGAATAAATATTTGTATTATGTATTATAGCATTCATATGTATGTAACTAGAAACTATGTAAATTTCACGTTACCGAATAAAGTATTGAACATTATTTTACAATATATGTATATATAAACGACAATACATTCAATTCAAAGCATTTATGTCAAAGTTTGATTGCATTTCTCTACTTAAACCAGACGCTTACAACTCCATGTGAATGGAACGGATAAACACGTGTTCATAGTTTTGTTTTGATTTGGTCCAAGTTTCTTTTCGCCCATTTCTTTATTGAAATTCAACACTTGAACAACTACAGCTATTTATTTACCTTGTTATGTAGCTGAAAAGATTTACAGTTTAAGGACGCTCTGTGTGAGAAAGTAAACATTATATTGATACTGCGTCCGTCTCACCAATATCCCGTACATTTATATATATATCGATTAATTGCTGATTTATTTCGATATTAAAAGCGATTTTAAGTTAAAACTCGTTTAAGCAAGTTAGTCTTCAGAATTTAAATAGGAATTGCTAATCATAATACACACAAGAGTGGTGTTTACAGGACATACTATTTTACAGAACATGGGCACACTGTGAAAAGCTATAAATCGATTAATTGCTGCCTTCGTTATTTAAAGAATATTTTTTAAAGCTCATTTTAACAAGTTAATCTTCAAACAATACTTTACAAAGAAGTAAAGATTCAAATTTTAAATAGGAATTACTAATTATAATATGTGAACGTGTGGTGTTTACAGGACATGCTATTTTACAGACCATGGGCACACTGGGAACAAACTTTAACACGTCATGGTACGTCGGAAACTTTTCACGATCAGACCCCGAACCTATACAATTCTGAACACTTATTTATACTCTTAAATTAACTCTGTGCTCCAGATTATATTTCTTAGTGGTCAAATTGAAAAACCAATCAAATAATTGACTGGTCGAATTGGAGAACCAATCAGATAATTGAGCACCCATTCTGAACACAAAGTGAACTTTATAGTTTTGGAGCATGAATGAACTCAGTTTACACTATGAGCCATGGAATGATTTGGATCCCCGGCTTAGTGAATGTTCAGACAGATTTTAGGCTTTCTACATGCATGTGTTTTATGGAATCACTGGTTTTTGGGAATCTTATTAAGTCTCTCCATAGCGAGATGATAGCAATGTAGATTTACGTAAACCTAGTGATGATACAGTTACAGCGTTTAACCAAAAGATACATCTAGGACTATATAACATATGAGCCGTTCCACGAGAAAACCAACATTGTGGACTCTGCGTAAAGCATCGACCCGGATCAGCCTAAGCATGCCGGGCAGGCTTACCCGGATAGACAATTTTCGCCTCGTGTGGATTTGCTGTTTCAGGAATCATTACTCTATACCTCTATCCCCATGAGACGGAATGTGTCGGCACGGATCAGTCTTCTTGGACTGCACAGGCTGATATAGGTCGGTACATTACGCAGAGGCCATAATGTTGGTTTTCTTGCGGGACGGCTCATATGTGCAGACAGTGAAGACTCCGGTTAGATTGTGCGGATGTACGGTTTCACCGGAGTCTTCACTATACGCAGATACAGTACAACTTCAAAAAGTCAGGCGCGGTTCATTATGATGTAAAGAATACAATGTAACCATATTTTCATTTCTTCTAGGTTATGATTTCAAACAGAGGTTAACGGGGTTCATAACAACGGACAAACGTCATCAGAGCTGAACACAAACGTCATTAGAGCTTACTATAGACGTCATTAGAGCGTATTATAGACGTCAATATAGTTGAAAACAGACGTCATTCGAGCTGAAAACAGACGTCATTAGAGCTGAATACAGACGTCATTCGACTACGAGAAGCGAAAGAAGGATATAGTTTGTGAACTAGTTTAAATCTAAAGAATCAAAAACGAAACAAACACCATGTCGAAATATAGCGAGAAGTGTTGAATCATAAAACGTTTACAAAACAAAAAAGAAGTGATTAAAATGTGATTTTTTGTTTGTTTATAGAACCAAAACTTGGTAGTGGTAATATAAATAAATAAATAAATAAATAAATATATGTATCAGTGATCTTGGAATTTATTTCTCACAACTCGAATATACGGATTGGATTTATGTTCGGATAAACTTAATACTTAAAGTGTAGTGCATTAATAGTGGAAGAGGAGAAATGGTCACTTCCATGTGTAAGGATGAACCGAGATCACCAACTAGTGTAGACAAGAATGAGGATTTTAACGTCGCTTCATGAGGCAAGCAAACTGACGGAACACTTCCCTGGTCTCGGGCTTTCACAGATAGTTGCAGCGTTGTATCTTGTAATACTGGGAACCAATATAGGTAAGTTTATCCAACGGATTTGTTTTGGCTTTGTCTTTACTTAATTAGCTCTTTAACACGTACAGCAAGTATGCAGCAGACGAGCTACAAAACCTCAAGATCAAAATATAGAGCATTTTGATAAATGAAGGTAAAATTAAAGAATCCCATACAAAACTGTAAATGATGGACATATAAAAATAATCAGCATCAAGCGACTTGTGTCTTAATTCATCTGCGTTACGGTGAAGACGCAGCAGTAGAGTCGGGCCTGAAAAGTCTCACCACAGTCTGCACGATAGACTACATATACTATTGTCCCGGATGTATATTTTGACAAAAATAACCCACTAGAACTGTGAGGATCGGAACTTCTCCGAACGTGGCTCAAATGTAAGATCGGATATCCCTGCCCTGCACAACGATTTAACTCTTTCAGCGCAGAATTGTTTAAAGTAGACTATTCCATATTGTAAATCGGGCGTCTCCATTTCCCATTAGATAAGAGTTTGGATATTTCCTTTATAACTAAAAGGCAAACAGTGCTGATAGCAGGTGAAACAGCTCGTTACAAGCTGATTTACCTGAATCTGTAGTGTTTGCAACAATCTGAATATTGGCAGTGGTGCTGATATAGTTAAACAGCATATCAAAGAGATGGGAAGATATAGCGCGTTTTGACGCCTTAGATTAAGCCCACTCGATCTACCTACTAATTCAGATTGTACTGTCGTTTAATTTACCACTGTTCATACAGGATTATTGGAATCGATTGTATAGACAGCTCTTGCAATCTATAGTAAACACTTTTTGTACATATACCTTATATATTTAGTTGGGTATATTTTGGTAAGAGTGAGACATAGAAATATAGAGAAATAGTAGCGAATCATGGTATGCAGTCACACATGTCATGTTTCCGCACCGTCTTCGAGCAATCATGGACTCGAAAGCGTGTCCTCCAAAATCCATCTAAATTCATGTCAAAACATGTGGCCCGGAAGACCCAAAAATCAAACCCATGTTGATATAATACTTTTTACACCTAAAATTATTAAAATTGACCTTTTACGAAAATCTGTACCGAAAACGTGCTATTAATCAATATTTCTATTCTTCTCTTTTACCAAATTACACCCACTCATACACACATAAAGTTATGATGCTAACAGTCGTAATCCTTAACACAATTTGTGTTAATTTCAAAAGTTATTTTGTTATCTTAGCGTAAAGAACGTATTTATTGTCTATAGGAGTTGTTTATTTTGGATTGAGACTGGAATGTCGTGTCAACAAATATCATTCGTATTACATGTACAGTCCAACCTGTGTTTAAAACCCACCCAACGGAAGAGTCCAATCTGGTCTTTGTTCACATGTGGTCTTTATTGCAGGGTCATATATTCAGAAAGTGTGAGTAATTGGTAAATCAAAAATGAGGTTGCTATAAACAGGGAATTGCTATACAAAGGTGGTCTTTAGCACAGCTTTGACTGTATATATATGAGCCATTACACGAAAGAACCAAAAGTATTGACTGTGCGTAAAGTATCAACCCTGATCAGCCTGCGCAGTCCGCGCAGGCTAATCCGGGCCGACACGTTCCGCCTCTTAGGGATGGAAGTATATAATAATAATTTCTAAAACAGAAAATCACCAGGATGATGAAAGTGTCTATCCTGGTTAGCCTCCGAGGCATGCTTAAGCTGATCCGGGTCTATACTTTACGCTGAGTCAACAATGTAGGTTTTCTCGTGGAACGGCTCATATATAAACACCATATTGGCTAGAGCAATTGTATTGGGGTTTTACGCCGCTTTCAACAATATTTCAGTTATATCACGGCGACAGTTCACTTATTCATGATCCCTGGGTAAACAAACCAGTACTAGGCTAGAAAATGTGCCTTGCCCAAGGGCACTCCACCATGACCGTAGTGCCGCGACTGGGGATCGAACCCGGGACACCTGGTTTCGAAATCCCCGACGGGCTAGAGCAATTGCTTTTTGCGCTCATATGTAGTAAGTAAAGTGTATTATCGCACTCTGATACTCGTTTAACCCTTTCCCTCATATAGACGCTTTCTGACGCTTCTGCAGCAGACGGCTTTTTGAAAACATAGTGACAAAAGAAGAAATTGCACAAAACGTGCAATTTCTCCTTTTGCCACAATGTTTTCCACTTTTTGTCATAGGTTATCCATTCAACTGTGGAGATTTTCTATGTTTTGACAAAATAAGTTCAAAGTCGTCTGCTGCAGAATTGTCGTATGAATGAAAGGGTTACCCACGTGGAAATGTGCGTGCGATAGTAATATAAGTCACTGTTTTCATTTTTTAAAGAGCCACTTGTGTATTCCATTGAATGATCAAATGTTGAATTAATTTTGGGTAATTAATTCAATTACTGATTCGGTAAAGAAAATAGACCAACTGGGGATTGGAATGCAGGAATTTGATTTGTTTTCTGCCATCGAAATTATTTGTACATAAACCATTTTGAAAATTGTTGATCTATATACACCCTATCGAAATTCCATGAATTTACACAACCTATCCAACTTTTTTTTTTTACATTTTTTTTAACCAATCTCCATGCACTGTTATGGCAAATCAGTATTCAATGCGCTATTGCGTCTCGCCATAAGCAAACATTGAGTGTATACGAGAGGTGGTCCCAAAGTAATAGGACTTTCCTTATACCTGTTGTGCTACTTGTGCAAATCTGCAGCAGCCGACTTTAAAAGTGTCTACTCAAAAGTATGGACAATCTCTATAATTGTTAATATAACTACTGAAAATTGAAATTGAAACATTGTGGCAAATGGCAAATGGAGAAACTGCTCGTTTTGGGCAATGTCTCCTTTAGTCACGATGTTTTCAAAAGTCGTCTGCGGCGCGGCAGATGCGTTGGAATTCGTCTAAAGGTGAAACACGGTTAATTACCACAATCAAAGAAGAGGTTAATATCATCTATCCAAGCCAGCGGGTAGTTTTAACGTTGAAAGAAACAATGCAAGTGTCATGTTACATCGTAATAGTTTTCATTTGTTACATACCATTCTTTGTACAATTTATTGGACAGTGGTTCTTGATGGTATTTTAGCAATTGATTCCAGAGAACTTAATGCACAACGTATGTCGATATACCTGTTATCAAGAGACGTTTTCACGAGTTTAAACGAACTTGATTGCGACATGCGAATGGCGTTACGACCGTGGCCCGTCCCTATGGTAGGCCTACTTACATGTGCGCTATTCACAATCTCATAACATGTTTATTTGTCAACCAATTATTCATATGATTGTCATACCTGTAAGGCAAATATGAAAGTTTGTTCAAATCATGTCTTTAAGTTTTATTTAAATCAAAATTACAACCAAAGTCTTATTACTCTTGTACATGGTCAATGTTCAAAATACGAATGTGATCATAGCCAGATGTCCACAACAACATGTATCTTAAGTTCTTATAAGAATGCAAACTGTATTTGTTTAAAAGTTTATCCGGATACGCTAGGTTAATAGCGAACTTTGATCAGACTAAATAACTAGTTACCCCTTTTCCACATAAAGACGCTTTCTGACGCCTCTGCAGCAGACGACTTTCGTAAATGTTGTGGCACAAGAAGAAATTGCTTACAATATCTCCGTTTGCTACAATGTTTTCAACTTTATTCAATTATTTTTTTCATTTGAAGAGAGTTTCCATATTTGTTAATTAAAAGTTTCATAGTCGTCTGCTGTAAATTTGATTAAATACCTTTTTCTTTTTAACTCTGACTAGACAGGCATGCGTTCGGCAGTTCGATTTATTTAGGTGGCGTCTCGACAACCGACCATATGAGAAGGGATTAACCCTTTCCCTGATATAGACGCTTTCTGACGCCTCTGCATCAGGCGGCTTTTTGAAAACATAGTGACAAAAGATAAATTGCTCAAAATCCTTTTACCACAATGTTTTCCACTTTTAGTCATATGTTATCCATTCAATTATAGAGACTTTCTATTTTTTTACAAAATATGTTCAAAGTCGTCTGCAGCAGAATTGTCGTATGCGGGAAAGGATTAATATCAATCCCACATACGTATCAATGGAAACGCTATGCCCTACTTTCGGGACAAAGCCAGCACCATGCCCTATATTACAAGTGTAATCTTATGTAGTTGATCGGCTTGAAGGCCTTTTATGTAGTAATACAACACAGCTTTCGGCCCATTTGTGAGAAACAACATCCAATGTCGTTTTTATCAAAGAAAACATTACGCTCAAAGAGCAACATCTCTTAAACGTGTCTATAAAATCGGTGGCCTCATCATTCATTAGATCGGTACGTTTACGACGGCCATGGTAAGGGCCACCACGCAACTCATATTTATAATCAATTTTTTAGTCCGAATTCGAATAACTTATGTCATTAAACCCGGGCTTTTTTGGGCTTTTTGGAGTGATGCCCACTTATTTATTGCCTTCTCTGCCAATTTATTATTGCAGGTTAAATTTAACACTTGAACTCCTGTTCCCATTCGGCGGACTTTTATTGCATACGCATACGTTTAGCTTAACAGATTATTCATAAAAAAGTGTTAGACAAATAACACTCGTCCGAGCGACTGTTAAATTAATTAAACCTTTTCTACATACAACACAAATGCAGCAGATGACTACGAAAATGCTGGAAATGCGTCAACTGCGTCTGCATGTGGGAAAGGCCACAGTAAATGTGGAAAACATCCCTGTTTTCAATGACACGATGGAGCTACAACAATAATTCCACCTTCATTTTCACCGCAGTACTATAAAGGCAACTGGTCTAAAGGTACCGTGTTCTCTTTTCTTAACAACATGTAATAAACTCATCACATAAAGACTGTGGTTTTCTATAATAAAAGTCGGTACAATGTACACGCAACAGGTGGTCCGGCTGTTCGTTTTGGCATAGTTTACATAGTTTTACATGCTACATTGTTCACTGTAGAGGAATCCGCCGGGCCGAGTGCTTAGCGTGCTTAGCGTGGATGAATTGGAACAAGACGTCCCGGGTTCGATCCCAGTCAGTTCGAGGCGGTCATGTTGGAGTACCCTTGGACAAGGTACATTTCCTAGCCTTGTACTTATTTGTTTACTTGCCAATGGATTATGGATAAGTGCTATGTTACCATGATATAACTGAAATGATGTTGAAACGGCGTAAAACTCCTATTAATCAAATCAAATGCTCACTGTATTCAATTTTTATCGGTAAACGAAAGTTTGGAAATGACCGTTTTATATTTCCGTGCGTTATTATTTAAAAGCAAATTGGCGCTTAAAACGCCAATATAACAAAATGGAAAATGTAGTATCTATATGTAACTGGCAATTAAAAGCGTACTTGGAATTATATATACCACGAATTCGACAATATTATTTTGTTGCCAGAATGTAAACAAATATGACAGTGATCAACTCACTTAATGATCTTTCACGTGAACATCGCATGCAGCATTCGTAGATAAACAAGGGCTATTTAACACTTTCAGCGCCAAAGGCAATATTGAGGTTTTTGCAAACAATACAGATTCAGGTGAGTTAGGTCGTAACGAGCTCTCTCACCTGAAACCAGCATTGTTTGCCTTTTAGTTATAAAGATATTCCAAACTCTTATTACAAGAAGATGGATACGCCCACTTTTGAACATGGAAGAGTCTACTTTAAACAATTCGGCGCTGAAAGAGATAAAGATTATGCAGACATATGGATATATTGGCACAGCCATAAGTTGTTTGTCAATAAAAACAGAAACACGTATTCCGTAACCACGCTTATCAATAATCAAAATATTTACAGTTTTTTATAACTATTGGAGTACACTTTCGCTTTTATTATCGCCATAAAGCCATATCACCCGAAAGAATCACATAAATATCTCAATTATGTGGACTACAAATAGTGAGACTGTTTGTTATAGACGAAACACTTTCCTAGATGACTGTTCTTTTGTATTTAAAAGGGCAGGATGACTTTCTTAAATTGCATCAATAAATATCTAGATGATTAGCATTTAGCTATTATTTGAATAATTATTTTGCTTCTATATCAACTGTTCACGACTCTGAAACAGAATTACCCGAATTTGTTGAAAAATCGCAAACTAAACTCACAAATATCAGAGTAAGTGTTCAAGATATAAATGATATTATCAGTACTATACAGCCTAATAAAGCAGTTGGGACTGATTCAATTAGTCACAAATTAAAAAAAGCAACACACATTACAATTTCTAAACCGTTGAGTATGCTATTTAATAAATCGCTTGAATCTGAAATATTCCCTTTACGATGGAAACAATCAAATGTTCTACCTTTATATAACAAAGGAGACCCGGTTTCTTTCGGGAATTATCGTCCAGTATCATTATTGAGTTGTGTAGGTAAAATATTTGAAAGATGTGTATGCAAACAAGTTTACAACCATATTCAGTCAAATCACTTAATTCGCCCACTCAAGTGTGGGTTTCTAGAAGGTCACTCAACAGTGTATCAGTTAATTGACATATACCATCAAATCTGTGAAATATCCAAAGCGTTTGATCGCGTTTGGCACAAAGGATTGCTATTTAAATTAAAACAGAATGGAATTAACGAACCACTTTTAGACTGGTTTGAAAGTTATTTATCGTACCGACAACAATCTGTAATAGTAGGCAATGCCAAATCCAGGCCACTTACTATAAATGCTGGGTTACCTCAAGGCTATGTTCTGGCGCTATTATTATTCCTGGTTTATGTTAACGATATAACTGAAAACATACTTAGCATATCACGATTTTTTGCTGATGATACATCAATGACATGTTGTGCAACTAGCATAACTGACCTCTTAATGCTTTCTACTTGGGCTAAGCAATGGTTAGTTTCTTTTAATCCGTCTAAAAGTGTGGCCAAGTTGTTTATTAACAAAGCTGTTCCTTTTCCAAGACTTGTTTTTGACAATGTAGTACTAGAATTTGTTGATAGCCATAAACACTTAGGTTTAACACTTAGTAGTAATACAAAACGGAAAGACCACATACATAACATCACTAAGTCCGTCTTAATCCGTCTAAAAGTGTGGCCATATTGACTAAAATATCTGTTCCTTTTCCAAGACTTGTTTTTGACAATGTAGTACTAGAATTTATTAATAGCCATAAGCACTTAAGTTTAACACTTAGTAGTAATACTAAATAGAAAGACCACATACATAACGTATGATGAGAGCACTTAAATTCAGACTAAACAGAGATTCACTTAATCAAATGTATACTTCTTTACTCCGTCCAATGTTGGAATATGCTTCTGTGGTTTGGGACAATTGCACGACAACTGAACAAGATTCACTAGTTAAAATACAAAATGAAGCAGCAAGAGTTATCACTGGTGTAACCAGATCAATTTCTCTTTTTAATTTATACAAGGAAATTGGGTGGCAAGAATTATCTGTTCGAAGAAAGTATCAAAAACTGATTTTAACATTTAAAATTATCCATGATCTTTCTCCCAACTATCTAAGTGAAATCTTTCCATCACAAGTTGGTAATCGAACGGAATATCAACTGCGAAATGCGTCTAATATAGAAGTAATTGACAGACGAACAGAGTTTTTTGCCAGTTCTTTTGTCCCTTCATCTGTATCTTTGTGGGATGAACTACCCGAGAACATAACATCAATAACTTCCCTGTCAGCCTTTAAGTCCAAAGTAAAGAAGATGTTCCCATGTACAACTGTTCCAAAGTACTACTATATAGGTAAACGCCAATTTTCAATAATACACACGCGTCTTCGCAATAAATGCAGTGACTTACAATTTGACCTATATAATAACCACCTATGCGACAACGGAATGTGCGTTTGTGGTTAAGGCTAAGCAGACTGTGAACATTTCTTTTTTAGATGTCATAGATATTCTGCTATTTCGACAACTTAGAATATACCACCCATTAAACTGGAATATTTTACTATATGGTTCAAATCATCTGACTGTTGATGAGAACTCAAATATCTTCCTGACAGTGCAGACTTACATAAGGGATTCTGGAAGGTTTGAATAGATACTGTTGCTTTTCTCCGGGTCTCTTGTCCAAACCAAAATACCTCAATACTATATAATTCTATGTTTTAACTTTATCATACTTAAGATACGTTAGTCTTGATTAATAATTTGATTGTTTTTTAAGTTTACCAACCACTTATTTAGTGAAGTAAGATAACTTGTCTTGCCAACTCCACTCGAAACAAATTGTCTATTTTATGTAAACTTTATTGCCTTTAACTATTTCTTAATTCAAAGACAGTATATGATGTATGTCATCTAAAAGGGACAGACTGAATCTAAGTTGTTAAAACTTGTAGTCTAACCCTTTTGTCATATGCATAATGAATGTTGTATGTCATCTTGTGTATTATTTATATGGCAATAAAATATGTTTAAACTAAACTGTATTTCACCATTCTCGATAAATATTGGATGTAATCTAAGATTTACATGTGCACACACATTCACACAACGAACTCTACATTTTCCCACACCTTCTGAATGAAATTACTTCTTTGACAACTTAAATTATATAAGTAAACATTTAGTTGTTGTAGTCAAGTGCACTTGACACAAAAGTCTCCACCCACTCGAATATTTCCAAAGAAAGAAATTATACTTTTTATTCATAAATAATCCTAATTCATATAGATGTCAATACGAATCGACACTTATCGTTTATGAATAAGTTACTTCTCTTCTTCTCCCGTCCATGATGCCTCTCTACATACATTTCAGCAAACACTTGTGGAAAATGATTAAAATGCTCAATTTCTCCCTTTATCACAATGCTTTCTTTCTTTATCGTCAAACACAGGACTAATTCCCGATAAATTTAGTATTTTAGAAAAACAATTTAAAAGAACTTGTATCTGTAAAACTGGATTGCTGTTACATGTACTACTAAGAGGTCTTCTTTATATTACCCCCAGAACATGAATTGTCAATTGTAGGCGTGATATAGCTTGAAGCTATTGAAAACATTGGTTCTAATGGATTAAATTGATAATCTACACAAACCATGGTACTGATTATTTCGAGATATTTCTTACAATCGACATGCAGAATTTAGGTTTAATAAAGAGTAAACAGTGAACTGTTTCACGTGACAAATTCTCTGTTTGGAACATTTATTTATTTATTTATTGGGGTTTTACGCCGCTTTCAACAATATTTCAGTTATATCACGGCGACAGTTCACTTATTCATGATCCCTGGGTAAACAATCCAGTACTAGGCTAGAAAATGTGCCTTGCCCAAGGGCACTCCACCATGACCGTAGTGCCGCGACTGGGGATCGAGCCCGGGACACCGGGTTTCGAAATCCCCGACGCTAACCACTCGACCACAGCGGATTCCTTATGTTTGGAACAATGAGTTTGCCAGGTTACAACCCACTATACATCTACTCAATACTCTCCTAGAATTTGTAACAACAATCGCCCTTTAAACATTATCGTATGCAGATTGTCAAGCGCAACTCGAGGGCTTTGCGTGAAACGGTTGTAACTAAAAACCTATTCTGAAAACCTTAGTTTAAGGGCAATTTTGACCCCTTTGTAAACAATGCAAATTTAGGTGCCATTGCTCAGAACGAGAAATGGCACCTAAATTTCCATTGTTTACCAAGAAATATGATTTAACGCTTATAAAGTATTTATGGCGAGGTGATTAACATTGGTAAAAAAATATAAATTTTAGTTACAACCGTTTCACGCCAATCTCTCGATAAACAACACCTTCTATCTCGCGAGACATCAACTTTCGAACGCACCTCGTAGTGCAATGTTAACCAACGTACCGCTATTACAAAATAAGTTATACTGTGTATTACAACTCTGCGATGACCATAATGCTACTTTATTCGTCCGTCTGTCTTTCATCTGTCCTCTGTTGTAAAACTATTGAACCCTTCGTAGAAAAAAGCTATACTTCACAGCTCTCTTGACACCAAAATCACGTAAAAGAAGCAAATCGAACTTCAGATGTATGATTAAAAACTTCGCCATGTTGTGCACATTGTCGGTCAGGTCAATCTAATGCAGGGTTATGCCCCTTTAACTGTTTCATACATAGCTCATACGAATAAACCATTGGTCTGTTTTTAATGAAACCTCACAGGAATGATTAATACTTGGCCGTGTTTTGAAACAACGTCGGTAAATTTGACTACTCTAAGGTCAATCTTTTTTGAAGTGTTCTAATGACAATTCACGGGCATGATCAGTAACGTTGCATTTAACATAGTTATGTCCATTTGCCTTGTTCAGCCTTTACACAGTTTCCTGACGTTTATACCTTCATTTTAAATGGTGATGCTTTGATAAAAGTCGCCGGAATGATGTTTTCCATAGTATGGGGTTTGGAGTTAGTCTTATTAAAACCATAGCTAAACACCACAGTAGCAACCACTCATTTGATGACAGTATTTTACAGGTGTCTCAATTTGACCTTCGCGTCAGCCAGGCAAGTTGTCGCCCACAAAATCGTTTTGGAGAACAAATCCACATATATTAACGAGATACAGAAGCGGTGAATGTCAAGTGTTTGGATTAAGTGAATTTTTAAATTGTATAGGGTAATTCGAGATGACCTTCCATGCGATGGGATTATATTTAAAGTTGTGTAATTTGCATTTCAAGAGCTTAGTGTTCGGAGTTATGAATGACAGACATTACTGGTTCTCCCCTGAAAGGTTCTGTTTGCGTTTTGGGTAAAGATATTAGTTTGAGCAAAGCATGATTGAAACGATCATTCCTGTTTCATTGGTTATTTAGACGGACGCTTCAAGCGATTGACAAGCGAGGTCAGGGAGCGATTCCCATACTATTAGTTTGTCTAGAGGTTTTGTACACATCGACAATGTCGTCTGAAACACAAACACAATTCTTCCTAACATGCCGGTCATGTTGTCTTGGCTCTGTTTTCAAATTGTTTGTTCGTGTTAGGTCAATTTCAATGAAGAACAACATTAACTTCGATGTAGCAGCAGACTATCGTATAGACTTGATGACTACTTATTACAAGTCGTCTCAGATTGACCTTTGCATACTAATAAACGAGATAGAGAAGCGGTGATGTTCAAGTGTTCTTATTGAATAGAAACCAATTTGGATCAACTTCATTGGACAGTAAAACGAGCACCTGCTCATGAATGCATAGGGTCAATTCGAGACATCTACTCTGCAGTGTCTCCAGATCCAATATACGAAGTCGTTTTGTCTGATTTTAATGGGATTATGTTGAAACCACCTCTTCATCTATCTGATTGGCTGCAATTTGTTCACTAATCTTGAACTTTGCCTAGTGCATAAACATGGCGGTTCTATCCTAAACGTGCTAAACAAGAGTCGCACATTTGACGTTGCTGCGTATTTTCAAACTGACCATGTTTAACATATTTAACATAACTTCCTAACCATTTTCCACTTACAGACGCAATATAACGCCTATGAAGCAGATGACTTGTGATACAGACATCCATTGTTATCATTTTTTCAAAGGGAATTGGCCATGATGAGCAATTACGCTTTTTTGTCGACAATGGTATCAATTATATCAAATTATTATACCACCATTGATAGAGATTAACTGTATTTTTGCCTAGACATGGCGGTTCTATCCTAAACGTGCTAAACAAGAGTCGCACATTTGACGTTGCTGCGTATTTTCAAACTGACCATGTTTAACATATTTAACATAACTTCCTAACCATTTTCCACTTACAGACGCAATATAACGCCTATGAAGCAGATGACTTGTGATACAGACATCCATTGTTATCATTTTTTCAAAGGGAATTGGCCATGATGAGCAATTACGCTTTTTTGTCGACAATGGTATCAATTATATCAAATTATTATACCACCATTGATAGAGATTAACTGTATTTTTGCCTAGAAGTTGTCAGCTGCGATTTGCAGTATGTAGAAATAGGGTGACATATTCAAGATCCGGATGTATGGACAAAATAGAGAGCCTTTTCAAATGTATGAGCCCTGAAGATTTATTGTCCTATGTAAAAACTAACAAAAGTTCATTTTGTAGATTTCTGTATTTCACGTAAATTTCTCTATAAGGTAAATGCTTTTGCATTCGTGACAAATTTAGATTTTATCGAAAAATATCCTTGTATAATCCACTGTCAGGATATTGCTATATTACCTCACGCACTATGTTGACCCATTCCCTGCTACACCATTTAGCTATGCCAAATGAAAGGGGGCGTTTAGGGAGTAATTTGTGTATACATTATAGAATGGGGTATTTGAGTTTAAGGGTTGGCCTAACAATTAGAGTGTTCTATACGAATTCATATGGAGGACAATCTCATTAACCCTTTCCCTCATATAAACACTTTCTGACGCATCTGCAGCAGACGGCTTTTTGAAAACATAGTGACAAAAGAAGAAATTGCTCAAAACGAGCAATTTCTCCTTTTTCCACAATGTTTTCCACTTTTAGTCATAGGTTAAACATTCAATTATAGATATTTTTTTGATTTTTTGACAAAATATGCTCAAAGTCGTCTGCTGCAGGATCGTCGTATGAGGTAAAGGGTTAAAACCAGACCTAAACTTCGCTGCAGAAGGAAACGCCCATAAAGATCTGATGACCGTCTCAGATTGACCTTTGCGTCAGCCAATCAAATTGACGCCTATAGAATCGTTAGATATCAACAGGGAATATAACCCATATGCATAAACGAGATAGAGTAGCAGTGAGTGTCGATCGTTCCGATTAAAAAAAATTGTTTAAATACATTGAGACAATTCGAGACGATATTGTATGCGATGTTGTCAGGTTCAATATACGAACAGTGAGGTATATGTCCGGTTTAAATGAGATTGCATCAAGAGCTGATTCACATGCATACTGACAGAGAATCTTCTATAGAGAATATATAGATGTCTTCTGTGTTTGCATGTGAAACAAGATCAGCTTTGTATAATGTGGCTTAATTCCATCATAATTTTCATTTAATAATTTATGTCTTTTCAGCGCCACAGGCAATATTGAGGTTTTTGCAAACAATACTGATTCAGGCGAGTCAGCTCGTAAACGAGCTGTCTCTCCTGAAATCAGCATTGTTTGCCTTTTAGTTATCAAAATAGTCCGAACTTTTATTACATGAGAAATGGAGACGCCCGATTTTAAACATGGAAGAGTCTACTTTAAACAATTCGGCGCAGAGTTAAAGAAAAAGGTTTTATTTTAGGGAATTCTTTTGATATGATTTTATAATC